>CM051238.1:115241245-115588745 GCA_027917425.1 Gastrophryne carolinensis
AACTCTGCTAGTTGCGGCCACAAATCAAGTTTGGCTGCCCAGAAGTCCAGCGGATCCTCAAGGTGTGTTGGCATGGTCATGTCAAAGTATGACATGACCTGCTGGTTGAGGTCCTGCTCCAGGTCTTCCTGCTGCTCATGAGTAGCCTCACTATGCGGGTGTAGAAAGCTACTCATTAGCGACTGAAGACTGAGGCTGCTGCTGCTGATGGAGCTGCTGCTGCTGCTCCTGCCAACCCCCCCAGCGGCCATGGCAGTGGAAGGTGAGCGCAGAGGTCCCCTCGAGTCAGACCTGCGAGAGTATGGACCATGGCGCAGATAGGCATCGGCCAACTGCCTACGTAGAATGTCTTTGTAGTAGTTGAGTTTGTCCTCCCTCTCGGTGGGTTTAAAAAATGCCCCCATTTTGTGCCGGAAGCGAGGGTCCAATAAGGTGGACAGCCAGAAGTCATCCCGCCGACAGATGGAAACAATTCTGGGGTCACTACGCAAGCACGTGAGCATGCTTCGTGCCATTTGCGCAAGTGACTCGGATGGACTACCTGTCTCCATCTCCACTGCATACTGCCACGGTGTGCCCGGGTCCTCTGTCTCGCCTTCCTCAAAAACCTCTAGCTCCTCTGGCTGCTCCTGCTCCTCCTCTCCTGTCCGCTGACTAGATAAACCAGCCATTTCGCCAAGCCTAAACTGTGTTTCGCTGGGCAACTCCTCCTCCTCCTCTTCCTCCTCCTCCTCCAGTTCAGCTCCAACGGGGTTCATGTGGCCGTAAGATGTAAACGCCATGTCTCCAGTGCCCTGACCAGCCATGGTTTCCAACATGTGCTGTAGTACATGAAGCAGTGGAATCACGTCGTTCATCCCGTAATCCTGCCGACTGACAAATAAAGTGGCTTCCTCAAAGGGCCTGAGCAAACGGCAGGTGTCACGTATGAGCTGCCACTGGTTGACATTGAAGTTACACAGGGGAGTCCCCCTATCTGCTTGGATCATCAGGAAATCCGTGATGGCTTTTCTCTGTTCATATAATCGGTCCAACATGTGAAGGGTGGAATTCCAACGGGTGGAAACATCGCAAATCAGACTATGTTGGGGGATACCATTCTGACGCTGTAGCTCAAGAAGGGTGTGTTTGGCGGTGTAGGAGTGGCTGAAGTGCATGCAAAGTTTCCTTGAAGTTGTTAGGATGTCTTGCAGATGGGGGGAACATTTCAGAAACCGCTTGACAACCAGATTGAAGACGTGAGCCATGCAGGGGGCATGGGTCAGGCTTCCTTGGCGCAGCGCAGACAAAATGTTCTTCCCATTGTCGGTAACCATGATTCCCATTTTAAGTTTTCTCGGAGTAAGCCATGTTTGGATTTCCTGATGAATACATTTAAGCAGTTCCTCCCCTGTGTGACTCCGTTCGCCAAGACAAACCATGTGAAGCACTGCGTGACACCTCCGTGCCCTGCACACATGGTAGACTGGAGGGGCACTGAGACTTGAGCCTACAGTGGAGGGTGAGGAGATGGCGGAGGATGAGGAGGCCGAGTCGCACGGTGTCACAGGTCCAATGGGCAGAGAGCGCGGAGGCCGAAGCGGCGTGACCTGTCCAAGTTGCTGCTGCTGCTGCAAAGGGACCACATTCACCCAGTGGGCCGTAAACGACATGTACTGCCCCTGACCGTAGTTACAGCTCCAGATGTCGGCGCTGCCATGTATTTTGCTACACACCGACAGGCTCAAGGACTGGCCCACCTTCTGTTCAACAAAAGTTTGCAGCGCTGGTACTGCCTTCTTGGCAAAGAAATGACGGCTTGGGACTCTCCACCTCGGCTCGGCACAAGCCATCAGTTCTCTGAAAGGTGCAGATTCCACCACCTGAAAAGGGAGCGACTGCAGCACATTCAGCTTCTGCGCCGTAGGATGAGTGGGCGCATACTGCTGTCTCTTGGACATGGCTTCGCTGATGGATTGCTGGCGGGATGCATGACTTGGAGGAGGAGGAGCAGGAGCGACAGAGGATGGGTATGACGCACAGCTGCCTTCGGCTGAGGTGCTGGAGCCTTGGCTGGCAGAAATTGGGAGCTCACTTGGTGAGGAAGCAGACTGGACCACCCCTTGGGAGCCTCGGTTCTCCCAGGTCGCTTTATGGTGACGCATCATATGTTGACGCAGGGCCGTGGTGCCAACATTTGGACCCTGGCCACGCTTCACCTTTTGCCTACATATCTTGCATGTGGCCATGTTACTGTCACGATCAGCTTACCTGTGCCGCGTTCCAGCGGTGTCCCCGTCGCCCCGCCATCCAGGCGCCGGCCGCGCCGGGCGGCAGCTCGCGCGGCTGCGGGCGCGCCCCCTCCTTCTCCTCCTGCCGGCGTGTCCGGCATCTGCACACGTGCTCGCGCGGGTGCGCGAGCACGTTCCTTCTATGCCCTCCGGCGGCGCTGCACTCAGCGTGGCCGCCGGAGGAGGTGAATAAATTAAAAAGGGGCACGCCCCCTTTTCAGTTAAAGGGCCTATGAGCCCAGCTGGCCGGCACGTCCCCTATTCCTTCTGAAGGGCCAATGAGCCCTGGGTTCAGTGGGGGGACACGCCCCCTCCTGTTGTGCACTCCTTGTTCTGGCCAATCATTATCATGATCCTGTGTGCACCAATCACTATTCCTTCCCTCTTATGTCTGTCCCTATAAAGCTCTTTTCCCCACAGTTGGTGGTTGCCTGTGATAGCGCCTAGACCCTAGCCATTGTTAATCCCTGATTTTGATCCAGATTCCTGTTGCCGACCCTCGCTTGTTTGACCATCCGTGCTCTCCATTCCTGTTGCCGACCCTCGCTTGTTTGACCATCCGTGCTCTCCATTCCTGTTGCCGACCCTTGCTTGTTTGACCATCCGTGCTCTCCATTCCTGTTGCCGACCCTCGCTTGTTTGACCATCCGTGATCTCCACTCCTGTTGCCGACCCTCGCTTGTTTGACCATCCGTGCTCTCCATTCCTGTTGCCGACCCTCGCTTGTTTGACCATCCGTGATCTCCACTCCTGTTGCCGACCCTCGCTTGTTTGACCATCCGTGATCTCCACTCCTGTTGCCGACCCTCGCTTGTTTGACCATCCTTGATCTTCACTCCAGTTGCCGACCCTTGCCTGTCCTTGGACTCCCACCATACGCTCACATACCGGCTACCCGATTCCACTCCACCTCCAAACGGGCAGTATCCGCCTTTATCGACAGTGGAGCTGCAGGTAATTTCCTGGACCGGAGCATGATCTCCGTCCTGGGGATTCCGCTGGTACCCCTTGGAAAATCTCTACAGGTTCTAGCCATAAATGGGAAGGCCATCCAGGGAGGTCTGGTTAGTACCAAGACCCCACCTCTCAATTTAATCGTTGGCTCTTCTCACTCTGAATATATCGAGTTCTTGGTTTTTGACTGTCCTGAAACCCCGGTAGTACTGGGATATCCCTGGTTAAAACTCCACAACCCCATTTTAGACTGGCAGACTGGGGATTTAGTGAGGTGGAGTAATCACTGCAAGACACATTGTTTTTCCACTGCCCTCAAAAGTTTTCAGATGCTGCCACAGGGATTGCCTCAGCCTTACGCAGATTGGGCTGATGTTTTTTCCGAACGTTCTGCCGCTTCCCTTCCCCCTCATAGGCCCTATGACTGCCCTATTGACCTGCTCCCCGGGACCATCCCTCCTAGAGGGAAGGTTTATAATCTCACTCGGCCGGAAGAACTGGCCATGAAGGAGTACATCTCCGAGAATTTAAGCAAGGGGTTCATCCGTCCTTCAACATCACCTGCGGGGGCTGGCTTCTTTTTTGTGGAGAAAAAAGATGGTGGTTTAAGGCCTTGTATAGACTACAGAGCCCTGAATAAGATCACGGTTAAAAACCGGTATCCCCTTCCCTTGATTGGGGATTTATTTAATCAAGTAGTAGGAGCTCGGGTGTTCTCCACGTTAGACCTGAAGGGGGCCTACAACCTGATTCGTATTCGACAAGGGGATGAGTGGAAAACTGCATTCAATGTTAAAGATGGTCATTACGAATATCTAGTCATGCCCTTTGGCCTTTGTAATGCCCCTGCGGTCTTCCAAGACTTCGTTAATGACGTCTTCCGAGACTATTTGGGCAGGTTCATGGTAATTTATTTGGATGATATCCTAATTTTCTCTAAGTCTTTGTCCGAACATAGACTGCATGTGAAAATGGTACTTCAAAAACTAGAGAGAATAACTTGTATGCAAAGATTTCTAAATGTATGTTTGAGGTCACCACCGTTCCCTTTTTGGGTTATATAATCTCTAGCCAGGGGTTAGAGATGGATACGGGGAAAGTTTCGGTGGTGCGGGAATGGGTACAACCCAAGACTTTAAAAGAATTACAGCGTTTTTTAGGTTTCGCTAATTTCTATCGACGCTTTATTAAGGGTTTCTCCAAGATTGTTGCTCCTCTCACCAACCTTACTCGCAAGGGCGCCTTCACAGTAAACTGGTCATCTTCGGTCAATGAGGCCTTCCAGACTCTAAAACAGGCTTTTACTTCGGCGCCAGTTTTAGTTCACCCTGACGTTAATAAACCTTTTACCATCGAAGTAGATGCATCTGAGTTGGGTGTGGGGGCGGTGTTGTCTCAATACTCTGGTCATCCTGATCGTTTGCATCCTTGCGCCTACTTCTCACGGAAATTTAGTACCGCGGAACAGAACTATGATGTTGGAAACAGGGAGTTATTGGCGATTAAACTGGCTTTTGATGAATGGCGTCACTGGTTGGAGGGGTCATTGTATCCGATCACGGTCTATACTGATCACAAAAACCTCGAATACATTAGCTCAGCTAAGAGACTGAACTCTCGTCAGGCCCGTTGGGCATTATTTTTCTCGCGTTTTAATTTTATAATTACATTTAAGCCAGGAGTGAAAAACTCTAAAGCGGATGCTCTGTCCCGCTTGTTTGGGGATTGTAAGGATCGGGGTGATATGGGTGAACCTATTTTGCCTGTGGGATGTGTGATTGGGGCCTTGCTTCCTGATCTTTCGAATGCACTGGCACCATTTCAAAATGAGTCCCCTGTAGATGTACCTTTAGGATGTCAGTTTGTACCACCGCATATGCGTTCCGATGTAATTCGCGAGTTTCACGATGCCAAAACTGCTGGACATCTAGGAAATCGTAAAACTTTCATTTTAGCCCGACGCCTTGTATGGTGGCCTACTATGCGCCGTGATATAACTACCTTTATCGACGCATGTTCTGTTTGTGCACGAAGTAAGGGGGTTCACAAGGCCCCTAGTGGGTGTTTAGTCCCACTTGAGATTCCTAAAGAACCATGGACTCATATCTCTATGGATTTTATTGTAGATTTGCCTCTCTCACATGGGAACACTGTGATTTGGGTGGTCGTCGACCGTTTCAGTAAGATGGCACATTTTATTCCTTTATCTAAGCTACCATCAGCTCCTGAGCTTTCGCGGTTATTTATCTCGCACATTTTCCGTATCCATGGCATACCATCTAATATAGTTTCCGATCGGGGTGTGCAATTTACTTCGCGTTTTTGGAAGAACTTCTGTTCTCGCTTGGGGATTCAGATATCTTTGTCTTCTGCTTACCATCCTCAAACCAATGGACAGACTGAGAGAACCAATCAAAGTCTAGAACAGTATTTGCGGTGTTACATTTCCGACGCACAAGAACAGTGGTCAGAATATATTGACTTCGCGGAATTTGCATACAATAATGCGCCGAGTGAAAGTACCAAAGTCTCTCCATTTTTCTGCAATCTTGGGAGGAATCCCAGGGCTTCCTCTCTCTCTGGGTCCCCTTCCAATTTACCGGCATTGGAAGAGTGGCTCCAAGAGCGGAAGAACATCTGGACCCGCGTCCAGCAGACTTTGAAAGAAACTATTCTTAGATACAAAAGGTTCGCCGATCGCCACAGGTCTCAAGAACCCGCGCTTCAGATTGGGGACTTTGTTTGGGTTTCTACAAAAAATATTTCTCTGCGGCAACCGTCCAGTAAGTTAGGGCCCAAGTTTATTGGCCCTTTCCCCATTATTCAGAAATTAAGCAACGTGTCCTTTAAGGTTCAACTCCCGCAAACCATGAGAATCCCAAATTCTTTTCACGTGTCACTGCTAAAACCAGCCAAGAATGTACCGCGTCCATCATCGCCGCCTATTCTAGTAGATAACGAACCAGAATATGAAGTAAACAAAATTCTTGACTCGTGCAAGCTCCGTAATTCTTTACAATATCTAATTGACTGGGTTGGTTACGGTCCTGAGGAGAGATGTTGGGTTGCGGCAAAAGATGTGCATGCTAAAGTTCTTATTAAAAAATTCCATCGTGACAATCCGGGGAAACCTGGTGAGGGTCCGGAGGCCCCTCATGAAGGGGGGGTAGTGTCACGATCAGCTTACCTGTGCCGCGTTCCAGCCGTGTCCCCGTCGCCCCGCCATCCAGGCGCCGGCCGCGCCGGGCGGCAGCTCGCGCAGCTGCGGGCGCGCCCCCTCCTTCTCCTCCTGCCGGCGTGTCCGGCATCTGCACACGTGCTCGCGCTGGTGCGCGAGCACGTTCCTTCTATGCCCTCCGGCGGCGCTGCACTCAGCGTGGCCGCCGGAGGAGGTGAATAAATTAAAAAGGGGCACGCCCCCTTTTCAGTTAAAGGGCCTATGAGCCCAGCTGGCCGGCACGTCCCCTATTCCTTCTGAAGGGCCAATGAGCCCTGGGTTCAGTGGGGGGACACGCCCCCTCCTGTTGTGCACTCCTTGTTCTGGCCAATCATTATCATGATCCTGTGTGCACCAATCACTATTCCTTCCCTCTTATGTCTGTCCCTATAAAGCTCTTTTCCCCGCAGTTGGTGGTTGCCTGTGATAGCGCCTAGACCCTAGCCATTGTTAATCCCTGATTTTGATCCAGATTCCTGTTGCCGACCCTCGCTTGTTTGACCATTCGTGCTCTCCATTCCTGTTGCCGACCCTCGCTTGTTTGACCATCCGTGCTCTCCATTCCTGTTGCCGACCCTCGCTTGTTTGACCATCCGTGCTCTCCATTCCTGTTGCCGACCCTCGCTTGTTTGACCATCCGTGATCTCCACTCCTGTTGCCGACCCTCGCTTGTTTGACCATCCGTGCTCTCCATTCCTGTTGCCGACCCTCGCTTGTTTGACCATCCGTGATCTCCACTCCTGTTGCCGACCCTCGCTTGTTTGACCATCCGTGATCTCCACTCCTGTTGCCGACCCTCGCTTGTTTGACCATCCTTGATCTTCACTCCAGTTGCCGACCCTTGCCTGTCCTTGGACTCCCACCATACGCTCACATACCGGCTACCCGATTCCACTTCCAGCCGCGGGCTCTCCAGTACTCTGTACCGTAAGACCTCAACCTTTGAGCCATTAAGTCCTGGGGGCAACCGATCCCGAGCAGGCGTGCTCTGCGTCTCGGCAAGCGGGGGCTCCTATAGGTGAAGCTGGCTGCGGAGATTGGGGGTTGAGGTCCTTACCAAGAGAGCTGGAGTTGTCCAAGTGGTAAATTGTGGTTCCGGGAGCGTGATAGTTACCCTCCTGCGGATGCCTCAGGAAAAACTGCCACACTGCCGAGTAGCTACTTTTCCCACCCCCTGGCCTCACTGATTCACTGCTGCTGTTGCCAACTCCAGGAACCCCTGCTCCACTACCTCCTGATAAGGTAGACTGCCGCACAGCAGGTGCTCTACCCCGGCCCCGGCCCCGGCCGGATCCAGCCTTTGGAATTGTGCCCCCATGCTGACTGCTACCACCTTGCTGCCTCAGCTGCTGACTCCGGGGCAACCTGCGCCCCTCTTCTCCTGATGATGACGATGAAGCCCCTTCCTCATCCGGCTCCCAAGTGCGATCGGCTTCATCGTCATCATCATCATCACCGAGTTGTGGCTGTACGTCACTGATGTTCGTGGATTCGTCAACAGTGTCTGGCGCAGGAGCTGGAACGCTCGCAGCACCCACGACACTGTCCACATCACTATTTGTCTGCCTAGCTAAAGAAGCCACCTCCATTTCTTGGCTGGGCAGTAGCTGCTGACTGTCCTCCTGTATCTGATCGTCCTCCTCACTTAAGAGTGGAGCTGAACCCAAAGCATAGGATACGTCGCAGGGGGAGGGAACGGCGTAGGACAGAGGCAATGGGAGGACAGGGACTGCTCTTGGGGCATGCCAACTCAGGGTTGTGTCAGAGGAACCTACCGACCCTGAGCGCGTCAACCAATCTACCACGGCAGATGCGTTACTGGTGGAGACCCGACCGCTAGCAGATACTGGCAGATTAGGTCTCTCAGTGTGACTCCTGCTGCTACTGGCCCCCAGTCTGATGCGAGCTCTGCCTGCGGAATCTTGGCCTCTGCCACTCCTCTTTTCACTTCCAGGCACTTGTCTGCCCGACATAGTCTAACTGGCGTGGTAGTAGGTGATATTTTAAGATCCCCCGGGCAGCGGTGGGTCTATATGAAACAGAATATAATGCACACCAAAAGTGAGCAGTAACACTCAGCCTCCAACAGGCCTGCTTAGTGTAAATAAGAGAGCTGCTTAGTGTAAATAAAGAGGGGTATGCTATGTTACAGAATGGGATGCCTCAACAGAAGTGCACCTGGCAGGCAGCAGTAAGCCTATGCCCAGCAAAAGTGTCTTTATCAGGGCTAATTTCAATTATAATAAGTGCAAATGGTTATATGGTCTTAAACAGAGGCTGCTGTAGTCACAGAATGGGATGCCCCAAAAAAAGATCCAGTAGTGCTATGCCCAGCAAAAGTGTCTTTATCAGGGCTAATTTCAATTATAATAAGTGCAAATGGTTATATGGTCTTAAACAGAGGCTGCTGTAGTCACAGAATGGGATGCCCTGGCAGGGTCCAGAAGTAGTGTCTTTATCAGGCTAATTTCAAATATAATAAGAGCAAATGGTTATATGGTCTTAAACAGAGGCTGCTGTAGTCACAGAATGGGATGCCCTGGCAGGGTCCAGAAGTACTATGCCCAGCAAAAGTGTCTTTATCAGGCTAATTTCAAATATAATAAGAGCAAATGGTTATATGGTCTTAAACAGAGGCTGCTGTAGTCACAGAATGGGATGCCCTGGCAGGGTCCAGAAGTACTATGCCCAGCAAAAGTGTCTTTATCAGGCCTAATTTCAATTATAATAAGTGCAAATGGTTATATGGTCTTAAACAGAGGCTGCTGTAGTCACAGAATGGGATGCCCTGGCAGGGTCCAGAAGTACTATGCCGAGCAAAAGTGTCTTTATCAGGCTAATTTCAAATATAATAAGAGCAAATGGTTATATGGTCTTAAACAGAGGCTGCTGTAGTCACAGAATGGGATGCCCTGGCAGGGTCCAGAAGTACTATGCCCAGCAAAAGTGTCTTTATCAGGCTAATTTCAAATATAATAAGAGCAAATGGTTATATGGCCTTAAACAGAGGCTGCTGTAGTCACAGAATGGGATGCCCTGGCAGTGTCCAGAAGTACTATGCCCAGCAAAAGTGTCTTTATCAGGCTAATTTCAAATATAATAAGAGCAAATGGTTATATGGTCTTAAACAGAGGCTGCTGTAGTCACAGAATGGGATGCCCTGGCAGGGTCCAGAAGTACTATGCCGAGCAAAAGTGTCTTTATCAGGCTAATTTCAAATATAATAAGAGCAAATGGTTATATGGTCTTAAACAGAGGCTGCTGTAGTCACAGAATGGGATGCCCTGGCAGGGTCCAGAAGTACTATGCCGAGCAAAAGTGTCTTTATCAGGCTAATTTCAAATATAATAAGAGCAAATGGTTATATGGTCTTAAACAGAGGCTGCTGTAGTCACAGAATGGGATGCCCTGGCAGGGTCCAGAAGTACTATGCCCAGCAAAAGTGTCTTTATCAGGCTAATTTCAAATATAATAAGAGCAAATGGTTATATGGTCTTAAACAGAGGCTGCTGTAGTCACAGAATGGGATGCCCTGGCAGGGTCCAGAAGTACTATGCCCAGCAAAAGTGTCTTTATCAGGCTAATTTCAAATATAATAAGAGCAAATGGTTATATGGTCTTAAACAGAGGCTGCTGTAGTCACAGAATGGGATGCCCTGGCAGGGTCCAGAAGTACTATGCCCAGCAAAAGTGTCTTTATCAGGCCTAATTTCAATTATAATAAGTGCAAATGGTTATATGGTCTTAAACAGAGGCTGCTGTAGTCACAGAAAAAGTGTCTTTATCAGGCTAATTTCAAATATAATAAGAGCAAATGGTTATATGGTCTTAAACAGAGGCTGCTGTAGTCACAGAATGGGATGCCCTGGCAGGGTCCAGAAGTACTATGCCCAGCAAAAGTGTCTTTATCAGGCCTAATTTCAATTATAATAAGTGCAAATGGTTATATGGTCTTAAACAGAGGCTGCTGTAGTCACAGAATGGGATGCCCTGGCAGGGTCCAGAAGTACTATGCCCAGCAAAAGTGTCTTTATCAGGCTAATTTCAAATATAATAAGAGCAAATGGTTATATGGTCTTAAACAGAGGCTGCTGTAGTCACAGAATGGGATGCCCTGGCAGGGTCCAGAAGTACTATGCCCAGCAAAAGTGTCTTTATCAGGCTAATTTCAATTATAATAAGTGCAAATGGTTATATGGTCTTAAACAGAGGCTGCTGTAGTCACAGAATGGGATGCCCTGGCAGGGTCCAGAAGTACTATGCCCAGCAAAAGTGTCTTTATCAGGCTAATTTCAAATATAATAAGAGCAAATGGTTATATGGTCTTAAACAGAGGCTGCTGTAGTCACAGAATGGGATGCCCTGGCAGGGTCCAGAAGTACTATGCCCAGCAAAAGTGTCTTTATCAGGCCTAATTTCAATTATAATAAGTGCAAATGGTTATATGGTCTTAAACAGAGGCTGCTGTAGTCACAGAATGGGATGCCCTGGCAGGGTCCAGAAGTACTATGCCCAGCAAAAGTGTCTTTATCAGGCTAATTTCAAATATAATAAGAGCAAATGGTTATATGGTCTTAAACAGAGGCTGCTGTAGTCACAGAATGGGATGCCCTGGCAGGGTCCAGAAGTACTATGCCCAGCAAAAGTGTCTTTATCAGGCTAATTTCAAATATAATAAGAGCAAATGGTTATATGGTCTTAAACAGAGGCTGCTGTAGTCACAGAATGGGATGCCCTGGCAGGGTCCAGAAGTACTATGCCCAGCAAAAGTGTCTTTATCAGGCTAATTTCAAATATAATAAGAGCAAATGGTTATATGGTCTTAAACAGAGGCTGCTGTAGTCACAGAATGGGATGCCCTGGCAGGGTCCAGAAGTACTATGCCGAGCAAAAGTGTCTTTATCAGGCTAATTTGAAATATAATAAGAGCAAATGGTTATATGGTCTTAAACAGAGGCTGCTGTAGTCACAGAATGGGATGCCCTGGCAGGGTCCAGAAGTACTATGCCCAGCAAAAGTGTCTTTATCAGGCTAATTTCAAATATAATAAGAGCAAATGGGTATATGGTCTTAAACAGAGGCTGCTGTAGTCACAGAATGGGATGCCCTGGCAGGGTCCAGAAGTACTATGCCCAGCAAAAGTGTCTTTATCAGGCTAATTTCAAATATAATAAGAGCAAATGGTTATATGGTCTTAAACAGAGGCTGCTGTAGTCACAGAATGGGATGCCCTGGCAGGGTCCAGAAGTACTATGCCCAGCAAAAGTGTCTTTATCAGGCTAATTTCAAATATAATAAGAGCAAATGGTTATATGGTCTTAAACAGAGGCTGCTGTAGTCACAGAATGGGATGCCCTGGCAGGGTCCAGAAGTACTATGCCCAGCAAAAGTGTCTTTATCAGGCTAATTTCAAATATAATAAGAGCAAATGGTTATATGGTCTTAAACAGAGGCTGCTGTAGTCACAGAATGGGATGCCCTGGCAGGGTCCAGAAGTACTATGCCCAGCAAAAGTGTCTTTATCAGGCTAATTTCAAATATAATAAGAGCAAATGGTTATATGGTCTTAAACAGAGGCTGCTGTAGTCACAGAATGGGATGCCCTGGCAGGGTCCAGAAGTACTATGCCCAGCAAAAGTGTCTTTATCAGGCTAATTTCAAATATAATAAGAGCAAATGGTTATATGGTCTTAAACAGAGGCTGCTGTAGTCACAGAATGGGATGCCCTGGCAGGGTCCAGAAGTACTATGCCGAGCAAAAGTGTCTTTATCAGGCTAATTTCAAATATAATAAGAGCAAATGGTTATATGGTCTTAAACAGAGGCTGCTGTAGTCACAGAATGGGATGCCCTGGCAGGGTCCAGAAGTACTATGCCCAGCAAAAGTGTCTTTATCAGGCTAATTTCAAATATAATAAGAGCAAATGGTTATATGGTCTTAAACAGAGGCTGCTGTAGTCACAGAATGGGATGCCCTGGCAGGGTCCAGAAGTACTATGCCCAGCAAAAGTGTCTTTATCAGGCCTAATTTCAATTATAATAAGTGCAAATGGTTATATGGTCTTAAACAGAGGCTGCTGTAGTCACAGAATGGGATGCCCTGGCAGGGTCCAGAAGTACTATGCCGAGCAAAAGTGTCTTTATCAGGCTAATTTCAAATATAATAAGAGCAAATGGTTATATGGTCTTAAATAGAGATGAGCGAGTAGTGAAATATTCGAAATTTCGAATTTCGATTCGAATAGACCGCGTTACTCGACTACTCGACCGAATATCGAATCCCATTATAGTCTATGGGAAAAAAATGCTCGACACTTGGAAATCTCAATTCGACCACTTGGAGGTCACCAAGTCCACCCTGAAACATCAGAAAATGATGCCAACACTGCTGGAATGCAACTGGGACAGCAGGGGAAGCATGTCTGGGTGCATATAACGCGCCCAAGTCGCACTATTACGCCACTATCACAGCCACTCAACAATACACTCCAACCACAATATAACTTCTACGTAAAGTGAGACAAGACAAGGAAACCTTCTTTCCTCTACATTGCCATGGACCCCAAGCCAAACTGTACAAAAAAGAACAAAATTCTGCACCCCTTAAAATCACGTTGCCTAATGACAACCACAGATGGCATAGGCAAGGGGGAAAATAAATAGACCCCACCCCTAATTGTCATTGTGTGTGTGTGTGTGTGTGTGTGTGTGAGATGTGGTCAGACATGTCCTCTTGTGTCATTGTGTCACCCCAGCAGTAAGGGAAGCTTAAAGGAGGAGGTTTGTTACAGTGTGTCACCCCAGCAGTAAGGGAAGCTTACAGGAGGAGGTTTGTTACAGTGTGTCACCCCAGCAGTCAGGGAAGCTTACAGGAGGAGGTTTGCTACAGTGTGTCACCCCAGCAGTAAGGAAAGCTTAGAGCTGAGACCTCTTAAAAATTGTGTGGAGGCCCAAGATCTGAGACCTCTTAAAAATTGTGTGGAGGCCCAAGAGCTGAGACCTCTCAAACATTGTGTGGAGTCCCAAGAGCTGAGACCTTTTAAAAATTGTGTGGAGGCCCAAGAGCTGAGACCTCTTAAAAATTGTGTGGAGGCCCAAGAGCTGAGACCTCTCAAACATTGTGTGGAGGCCCAAGAGCTGAGACCTCTTAAAAATTGTGTGGAGGCCCAAGATCTGAGACCTCTTAAAAATTGTGTGGAGGCCCAAGAGCTGAGACCTTTTAAAAATTGTGTGGAGGCCCAAGAGCTGAGACCTCTTAAAAATTGTGTGGAAGCCCAAGAGCTGAGACCTTTTAAAAATTGTGTGGAGGCCCAAGAGCTGAGACCTCTCAAACATTGTGTGGAGGCCCAAGAGCTGAGACCTCTTAAAAATTGTGTGGAGGCCCAAGAGCTGAGACCTTTTAAAAATTGTGTGGAGGCCCAAGAGCTGAGACCTCTCAAACATTGTGTGGAGTCCCACGAGCTGAGACCTTTTAAAAATTGTGTGGAGGCCCAAGAGCTGAGACCTCTCAAACATTGTGTGGAGTCCCAAGAGTTGAGACCTTTTAAAAATTGTGTGGAGGCCCAAGATCTGAGACCTCTTAAAAATTGTGTGGAGGCCCAAGAGCTGAGACCTCTCAAACATTGTGTGGAGTCCCAAGAGCTGAGACCTTTTAAAAATTGTGTGGAGGCCCAAGAGCTGAGACCTTTAAAAATTGTGTGGAGGCCCAAGATCTGAGACCTTTTAAAAATTGTGTGGAGGCCCAAGAGCTGAGACCTCTTAAAAATTGTGTGGAGGCCCAAGAGCTGAGACCTTTTAAAAATTGTGTGGAGGCCCAAGAGCTGAGACCTCTCAAACATTGTGTGGAGGCCCAAGAGCTGAGACCTTTTAAAAATTGTGTGGAGGCCCAAGAGCTGAGACCTTTTAAAAATTGTGTGGAGGCCCAAGAGCTGAGACCTTTTAAAAATTGTGTGGAGGCCCAAGAGCTGAGACCTCTTAAAAATTGTGTGGAGGCCCAAGAGCTGAGACCTTTTAGAAATTGTGTGGAGGCCCAAGAGCTGAGACCTCTCAAACATTGTGTGGAGGCCCAAGAGCTGAGACCTCTTAAAAATTGTGTGGAGGCCCAAGAGCTGAGACCTTTTAAAAATTGTGTGGAGGCCCAAGAGCTGAGACCTCTTAAAAATTGTGTGGAGGCCCAAGAGCTGAGACCTTTTAAAAATTGTGTGGAGGCCCAAGAGCTGAGACCTCTCAAACATTGTGTGGAGGCCCAAGAGCTGAGACCTCTTAAAAATTGTGTGGAGGCCCAAGAGCTGAGACCTTTTAAAAATTGTGTGGAGGCCCAAGAGCCGAGACCTCTCAAACATTGTGTGGAGTCCCACGAGCTGAGACCTTTTAAAAATTGTGTGGAGGCCCAAGAGCTGAGACCTCTCAAACATTGTGTGGAGTCCCACGAGCTGAGACCTTTTAAAAATTGTGTGGAGGCCCAAGAGCTGAGACCTTTTAAAAATTGTGTGGAGGCCCAAGAGCTGAGACCTCTCAAACATTGTGTGGAGTCCCACGAGCTGAGACCTTTTAAAAATTGTGTGGAGGCCCAAGAGCTGAGACCTCTCAAACATTGTGTGGAGGCCCAAGAGCTGAGCACTTATTAGTGCTGCAGCTACGGCTGCTTTAGTGAGGGGTAGCTGCTGCTGCTGGAATAGGGACAGAAAGACTTCAGTGGTGTATTACCACCTATATACAAAACTATATACACTCTGCTCAAAACGGCTGCTTTAGTGAGGGGTAGCTGCTGATGCTGGAATAGGGACAGAAAGACTTCAGTGGTGTATTAGCACCTATATACAAAACTATATTTTGCACTACTGTTTTGTGTCCTCTGTGCCAACAAAACACTGTTTTATACACGGTGCGTATAGGCACCATTTCACCTTCTGGCAGTATACGGCTGTATAGCCAGGTGTTTTTCTTAAAAATATTTTTTATATTTGGCACTACTGTTTTGTGTCCTCTTTACCAACAAAACCTTGTTATATACCCGGTGCGTATAGGCACCATTTCACCTTCTGGCAGTATACGGCTGTATAGCCAGGTGTTCTTCTTAAAAATATTTTTATATTTGGCATAACGCGTGGCCAAAAAAGTAAAACGTCTGAAATGCGGAGGGCTAGCGCAAAGGGACGTGGACGAGGACGGGGGCGCGGAAATGCTGGTGGGGGCACAAACCGCGTTGAAGAGGAAGGGGGGAAGGAAGAAGGGGCGGGGAGGGAGGGGGGGGGCCCCGCGCAAGCTCCACCAGGGCTATAAAAACAGTCCATGTGGCTAGCGTCCTATTGTGCACCACTTCTCCTCCTCACATGTTCCTGAACACCTTGAAGTTCCTTCTTTCATTCAACTTTCGTCTTCATATTCCTCTCGCCCACGATCATTGTGTACAGCCCTTCTCCTCTGCTACACATCCTTGTTCTTATTAACCACCACTTTCTGAAAAAAATGGAGAATACATATAAGCCAAAATGCCCCATCTATAGAGTCAAGCCCACTCATATCTCCCCCTTTTCCCCCCCTCCTCTCCCATATCCACCCATCAATCCACCCCAAACACTCCTCAATGGATGAAGATGGCCACCCACATGAGGTTTACTGGTGTGCCAACCACACTATCTGTGGCCTGTATGGTCAAGTGGCAACACATCAAGGGGCCTCTAGAATAATTGTTACAAACCTTATATGGGAAGACAGCCGTCCTCCTGAGTGTTCATCCCTTGATATTCCTCCTTATGTACATCCCTTGATACTCACCCTTCTTCTACATTAATCTTCGAATATCACCCTATAGGGAAAGGAGATAAAAAACAAACAAACAAAGAGAGAGGGGGGGGAGGGGGGGGAAAGGGAGGGGGGGAAAGGGGGGGGGGAAGGGGGGGGAGGGGGGGGAGGGAGAGGGGGAAGGAGGGGGAAGGAGGAGGGGTGCTGGAAAGGGGGGGGAGGGAAGGGGAGGGGGGGAAAAGGGGGGGAGGGGGGGGAGGGAAAGGGGAAGGGAAAGGGGAAGGGGAGGGGGGAGGGGGGGGGCACACATACCCATATCATCTCAGTCTCTACCCAAGAAAGGGGTAAAACTGAAGTCGATGTTCAAACCTCCCGGGGACATACTATTCAACCTATAAATCCATTCGGCTTCTCGTTGGAGCAGCTTTCTCACTAGATTGCCTCCTCTATTATCTACGGGTATCTGGTCCACAAAGATGACCTTTGTCCCCTGCCACTTGCCTCCATGTGCCTTCAGGAAATGTGCTGCTACTGGCGTCAGCACCCTCCCCCTTTGTTCATCTCTTAATGCCAACCTGACATTCGATATATGTTGCTGAATGCGCAACTTAGCCATGTTTTTAGTTTCCCCTACATAATATTTCATGCAGGGGCACAGGATGGCATAGATCACACCTATTGTCCTACATGTCAGATGTTGTCTGATCCTATATGCCTCCTGTGTCTGCAAATTCACAATCCTGTCTGTTCTCACAACCGCTGGGCACACATTACACCTCCCACATGGCTTGCATCCTCCCATCCTAGTCTTTCCAAGCTATGTGGTCGAGCGTCTAAAATGACTTTTACAAAGTCTATCTCTAAGATTCGGGGCTCTCTTAGCCGTCATGGATGGTCCCCCCTGTGTCAATTCCGCCAGGCGGGGGTCAGTTTGCAGCACTCTCCAATGCGTCTTTAGGATCCCCCTGAGTCTATTCCAATCGCTGTGATATGTGGACACATATCTCACCTTATTGTCATGTTTCCTCTCCCTGTACTTCAGGAGTTCTTCTCTCGGGGTACCATGCGCACGTCGTATTGCCTTATCCACAACCCTTCTTGGGTAGCCTCTTCTCCTAAAACGGTCTTTCATACTCTTCACCTCTTGGGTAAACTCCTCTTCCTTGGAGCAGTTGCGCCGGGCCCTCAGCATCTGCCCCACTGGTATGCCTTCTTTCAAATTTCTGGGGTGAAAGCTAGAAAAATGTAGGAGGTTATTGGTGGCTGTGGGCTTACGAAATAACTTGGTCGACACGGTGCCATCATCCTCCAACGTAATCCTAACATCCAAGAATTCCACCATACTCTGCGACATGGTGTACGTGAGGTGTATATTGTATGGATTCTGGTTCAGTCTACCCACAAATTCCTCACATACTGCTTTAGAACCATGCCACACCACCAGGAGGTCATCAATGTACCTGTACCACCCCAGGATATGGGCGTGGTACAGGTCATTCGATTCCCCCCATACCACCTCCCGCTCCCACCATCCCAGGAAGAGGTTAGCGACCGCGGGTGCACATCTTGCCCCCATCGCTATTCCTTTTACCTGCTTGTAATAGCAACCATCAAACGTGAAAGCATTGTGAGTTAACACGAAATTGAGTAGTTCCAATATGAAGCCATGCATAGGTCTATTGTTGATCGATTCCGTTTCTAAGTAGTACTTTACTGAAGCGCCTGCCAGTTCATGGGTAATATTTGTGTACAGTGACTCAATGTCACACGTTACCAAGATTGTATTATCTGGTACCACCATGGAGTTTAACCTATTCAAGATGTCTGTTGTATCCCTTATATAGGAGTCCAGTGTGACAACATGGGGTTGCAGAGCATAATCTATTAGCACACATGCAAACTCAGTCAGGCTTCCTACACCCGCCACTATGGGTCTACCCGGTGGTTTGTGCATGTTCTTGTGCACTTTCGGTCGAGTATAGAATGTGGGTATCCTGGGATGGTCTACCCTAAGGTATTCAAATAGACTGTTACTAATGATGGCCCCATCCCTAGCTTCCTCTATGATCTTTCTATATTCCTCCTTGTACTGTGGGGTGGGATTGCCTGATAATTTGACGTAAGTCTTCTCATCTTTCAGTTGTCTCCTGATCTCTTCTACATATTGTTCCTGCGTCTGGATTACAATGTTGCCCCCCTTGTCTGCCTCTTTGATTATAATCCCCTCCTTATTCTGTAATGACCGAAGGGCTTCTATCTCATCCTTAGATAGGTTCTGATCACATCTATTCGGAGTTAAGGCTTTTATGTCCTGACTCACCAGCGAATAAAACGTCTGTAATGCTGGAGTGTTTGACCATGATGGTATAAACGTCGACGGCCTCTTCAGTTGTTTGATCTTGGACGCATATTTCCCCGGTTCTTCTATTTCCTCCATGTCCAGTCCATAACTATCTTGTTCCCTTGCCAGGGACTGTAGATCAATCAATGCTTGTTCCTCTATTACGTCCCAGGGAGGTTCCTGTGTGTGTTGGATGTTATCTGAAAACATACATTTTAAAGACAACCGTCTGCAAAATAGGTACAAATCCTTTATGGCAGTGAATTTATCAATGGAGTTGGTTGGAGAAAAACTTAGTCCTTTAGATAGGACTCGTTCTTGGGCCTCTGTAAGAGGCTCATCGGTTAAATTGATGATTTTCAATTCCGGGCCATCCGTCTGTGTCCCTGAGCTTGGGGTGATAATGGGCGCTTCCGCCTCATTTCCCGTGGTCTCAGGCGATGGTGTGCCCATGTGCTCTGATCTCTTCCTCTGCCCTCCTGATCTCCGGGATTCCCTCTTTTTGTATTTCCCCCTCCTCGTGCGTCTGTGTGGTTTATCTCTAAAAAACTCACATCCGCTGAGGAGGCATCAGATGTATTGTATGGTGATGAAGATGGTGTATTTGAGGGAGATCTATGTCTTCTATATTGCATCCGACCAACCCTATCACCTTCCAAATACTGTCTTCTCCGGTCGGATGATCTCTGATCCGGAGATCTCCGAGGGTCTCTATGCTTCCCTCCTCTACTGTTACCATGATGTCTCCACCTAAATACAAAGCCATTCACTACATCCAACCTATCTCTGTGTAACTTCCTCTTTTTATTCTCCATAACTTCCTCCTCATACTTATCTAGTTCTTTCTGCAATGTGTCTTTAAATCTAATCAGCCTTTCTGTCTCTTGTACTGCATTAAACTCTACATACAGCTCCTGTAATCGAGCCTTAATGCCCTCCAGGATCCTTTTATCCTCTTTGATCAGCATGTCAATCAGGGCGAGTGAGCAGGTTGTGAGCACTCCCTCCCATTCCTTTCTGAACTCCGGGGTGACCTCCCATGCTGGAAAAATTTGTATTCTGAGCCCCCTGGGCACCATCTTTTCCTCTCTGTATATCTCCAGACTACTAATATTCCACCACACCTTTAAATATTCACGTCTAGTACGTTTAATTAGATGTAATAAGTCATTAATGGAATGTCCCTCCTTCCTCTGATTCTCCTCCTCCACAGTGTATCCATTTTTTAAAACAGCAAGTTTGTCCGACCAACCACTCTCCATATGGTCAAAATTCATGTTGGGCAATAATGGTGTGCAACACCTCTAAGGTCCCTGAAGATGGACCTGCCCCAGCACCAAAACTAAACTACACTTGTCAGGTATGCACCACCTATACAATCCCATAAATGGCAGGTGCCAATTAGAGGGACCTACTAATCACAACTCTCTTTATCTGGTGCGACCCCAGGGCTGGCCCACCACTTGGTCCACAAATGCTAATTGCACACTGCTAAATCTGATATCAAATTTATTAAAGCATAAGAAATTCATACATAATACCAAATACAAAGGACAACATATATACACACAGTTAAAAAACATTTAATAAAACCCAAATCAAGTGGGGAGGAACTCCAGGGCTATATAACTATTACAATAATTAATGAATTAATCAATCAACAATAATAATAGCGAACATCTCATAATGCAATGGCGCTTATGAAAAGTGCTGAGTGCATAAAGTGCCTAGTGTCTACTCATAAGGTGCTCTACTAATATGTGAACAATTACACTGCTAAGAACTCGCAGTGTTTACAAACAAGTTTGTGCAGTCATGCATTATATACAAAGAAAGTGCCACGTGCAAAAAAGGTCAGTGCATCTACTCTAAACCTAAGCCTAAATAGTGCTGCTACTATATCTGATAAGCGCCACTCACATATGGTGTAAGCAATAATTTGTAAATAACACTACACTCGCAGTCAAAATTAATGCTGCGAAGTCCCGATCAGAGCCCCCTGTCCTCCCCACTTACCTCACCGGCGCGCTGCGTGGTCCTCCACCACTTCGCTCGGGTGTCTGGGTTGGGAATGTCGGCATGTTAAATACCCCCCTAGATCACTCAGGCGGAAATGACGTCCAAACTCCGGGCGCGTGTCACTTCCGGCCGATGGAACGCACACACCAGGAAGCACACATCGTGTGCTCCCAGTGAGTGCGCTCCACCGGGCGGAAGCGCCGCGCCCCCTATATCCGCTCATAAGGGTCCGTGGACATCATAATGAGGGACGCCAGCTATTGGCATATCCCTCCAATCGCATCAGTGGATACGACATCCTCCTCCAGGACAGCAACACTTCCGGCCGGTGGGGCGCACACACCCGGAAGCCCACCGAGCGTGCTAACACAATGAGTGCGCCCCACCGGGCGGGCCCGTCGCGTCCCATACACCAGTCCATCACATTGGCATGTCCCTCCAATCACATCAGTGGATGAGACATCCTCCTCCAGGACGACAACACTTCCGGCCGGTGGGGCGCACACACCCGGAAGCCCACTGAGCGTGCCAACACAGTGAGTGCGCTCCACCGGGCGGGCCCGCCGCGTCCCATACATCAGTCCATCACATTATACCCTCCTGCAAAGCAGGACGCCTTCTAATAGTCCCGGGCTGCAGTCCCAGCCCACGGACCTCCTAGGGCCTGACCCACCATGCCAACAGTATCCAACACTCCCAGTTGCATGATATATAACCTCAATCCCGACATACAACATAAGCGGTATCTGATATTCACACATGCACAGTGAGTGACATCAATCAACACTAAACATGACCTATTTAAATCCAAGACTAGTACTATATATGAATGAACTCTAATCCTGCTCTCTAATGATCGCTCTACCCATATATGTATGCATGCCCATTATTAAACATGGACCACCGTGATCATTTTGATATAACATACCAAACCTACCATAATACATATGTCTGTCTATGATATGGGGGAAGGGGGGAGGGGGGAAGGGGGGAAAGAGGAAGAAAGGGAGGGGGGGGGTTGGGGGAGGGAGGGGGGGGGAAGGAAGAAGGGGCGGGGCGGGGAGGGAGGGAGGGGGGGGGCCCCGCGCAAGCTCCACCAGGGCTATAAAAACAGTCCATGTGGCTAGCGTCCTATTGTGCACCACTTCTCCTCCTCACATGTTCCTGAACACCTTGAAGTTCCTTCTTTCATTCAACTTTCGTCTTCATATTCCTCTCGCCCACGATCATTGTGTACAGCCCTTCTCCTCTGCTACACATCCTTGTTCTTATTAACCACCACTTTCTGAAAAAAATGGAGAATACATATAAGCCAAAATGCCCCATCTATAGAGTCAAGCCCACTCATATCTCCCCCTTTTCCCCCCCTCCTCTCCCATATCCACCCATCAATCCACCCCAAACACTCCTCAATGGATGAAGATGGCCACCCACATGAGGTTTACTGGTGTGCCAACCACACTATCTGTGGCCTGTATGGTCAAGTGGCAACACATCAAGGGGCCTCTAGAATAATTGTTACAAACCTTATATGGGAAGACAGCCGTCCTCCTGAGTGTTCATCCCTTGATATTCCTCCTTATGTACATCCCTTGATACTCACCCTTCTTCTACATTAATCTTCGAATATCACCCTATAGGGAAAGGAGATAAAAAACAAACAAACAAAGAGAGAGGGGGGGGGGGAAGGGGGGGGAGGGGGGGGGGGAAGAGGGAGAGGGGGAAGGAGGGGGAAGGAGGGGGAAGGAGGAGGGGTGCTGGAAAGGGGGGGGGAGGGAAGGGGAGGGGGGGGAAAGGGGGGGAGGGGGGGAGGGAAAGGAGAAGGGGAGGGGGGAGGGGGGGGGGCACACATACCCATATCATCTCAGTCTCTACCCAAGAAAGGGGTAAAACTGAAGTCGATGTTCAAACCTCCCGGGGACATACTATTCAACCTATAAATCCATTCGGCTTCTCGTTGGAGCAGCTTTCTCACTAGATTGCCTCCTCTATTATCTACGGGTATCTGGTCCACAAAGATGACCTTTGTCCCCTGCCACTTGCCTCCATGTGCCTTCAGGAAATGTGCTGCTACTGGCGTCAGCACCCTCCCCCTTTGTTCATCTCTTAATGCCAACCTGACATTCGATATATGTTGCTGAATGCGCAACTTAGCCATGTTTTTAGTTTCCCCTACATAATATTTCATGCAGGGGCACAGGATGGCATAGATCACACCTATTGTCCTACATGTCAGATGTTGTCTGATCCTATATGCATCCTGTGTCTGCAAATTCACAATCCTGTCTGTTCTCACAACCGCTGGGCACACATTACACCTCCCACATGGCTTGCATCCTCCCATCCTAGTCTTTCCAAGCCATGTGGTCGAGCGTCTAAAATGACTTTTACAAAGTCTATCTCTAAGATTCGGGGCTCTCTTAGCCGTCATGGATGGTCCCCCCTGTGTCAATTCCGCCAGGCGGGGGTCAGTTTGCAGCACTCTCCAATGCGTCTTTAGGATCCCCCTGAGTCTATTCCAATCGCTGTGATATGTGGACACATATCTCACCTTATTGTCATGTTTCCTCTCCCTGTACTTCAGGAGTTCTTCTCTCGGGGTACCATGCGCACGTCGTATTGCCTTATCCACAACCCTTCTTGGGTAGCCTCTTCTCCTAAAACGGTCTTTCATACTCTTCACCTCTTGGGTAAACTCCTCTTCCTTGGAGCAGTTGCGCCGGGCCCTCAGCATCTGCCCCACTGGTATGCCTTCTTTCAAATTTCTGGGGTGAAAGCTAGAAAAATGTAGGAGGTTATTGGTGGCTGTGGGCTTACGAAATAACTTGGTCGACACGGTGCCATCATCCTCCAACGTAATCCTAACATCCAAGAATTCCACCATACTCTGCGACATGGTGTACGTGAGGTGTATATTGTATGGATTCTGGTTCAGTCTACCCACAAATTCCTCACATACTGCTTTAGAACCATGCCACACCACCAGGAGGTCATCAATGTACCTGTACCACCCCAGGATATGGGCGTGGTACAGGTCATTCGATTCCCCCCATACCACCTCCCGCTCCCACCATCCCAGGAAGAGGTTAGCGACCGCAGGTGCACATCTTGCCCCCATCGCTATTCCTTTTACCTGCTTGTAATAGCAACCATCAAACGTGAAAGCATTGTGAGTTAACACGAGATTGAGTAGTTCCAATATGAAGCCATGCATAGGTCTATTGTTGATCGATTCCGTTTCTAAGTAGTACTTTACTGAAGCGCCTGCCAGTTCATGGGTAATATTTGTGTACAGTGACTCAATGTCACACGTTACCAAGATTGTATTATCTGGTACCACCATGGAGTTTAACCTATTCAAGATGTCTGTTGTATCCCTTATATAGGAGTCCAGTGTGACAACATGGGGTTGCAGAGCATAATCTATTAGCACACATGCAAACTCAGTCAGGCTTCCTACACCCGCCACTATGGGTCTACCCGGTGGTTTGTGCATGTTCTTGTGCACTTTCGGTCGAGTATAGAGTGTGGGTATCCTGGGATGGTCTACCCTAAGGTATTCAAATAGACTGTTACTAATGATGGCCCCATCCCTAGCTTCCTCTATGATCTTTCTATATTCCTCCTTGTACTGTGGGGTGGGATTGCCTGATAATTTGACGTAAGTCTTCTCATCTTTCAGTTGTCTCCTGATCTCTTCTACATATTGTTCCTGCGTCTGGATTACAATGTTGCCCCCCTTGTCTGCCTCTTTGATTATAATCCCCTCCTTATTCTGTAATGACCGAAGGGCTTCTATCTCATCCTTAGATAGGTTCTGATCACATCTATTCGGAGTTAAGGCTTTTATGTCCTGACTCACCAGCGAATAAAACGTCTGTAATGCTGGAGTGTTTGACCATGATGGTATAAACGTCGACGGCCTCTTCAGTTGTTTGATCTTGGACGCATATTTCCCCGGTTCTTCTATTTCCTCCATGTCCAGTCCATAACTATCTTGTTCCCTTGCCAGGGACTGTAGATCAATCAATGCTTGTTCCTCTATTACGTCCCAGGGAGGTTCCTGTGTGTGTTGGATGTTATCTGAAAACATACATTTTAAAGACAACCGTCTGCAAAATAGGTACAAATCCTTTATGGCAGTGAATTTATCAATGGAGTTGGTTGGAGAAAAACTTAGTCCTTTAGATAGGACTCGTTCTTGGGCCTCTGTAAGAGGCTCATCGGTTAAATTGATGATTTTCAATTCCGGGCCATCCGTCTGTGTCCCTGAGCTTGGGGTGATAATGGGCGCTTCCACCTCATTTCCCGTGGTCTCAGGCGATGGTGTGCCCATGTGCTCTGATCTCTTCCTCTGCCCTCCTGATCTCCGGGATTCCCTCTTTTTGTATTTCCCCCTCCTCGTGCGTCTGTGTGGTTTATCTCTAAAAAACTCACATCCGCTGAGGAGGCATCAGATGTATTGTATGGTGATGAAGATGGTGTATTTGAGGGAGATCTATGTCTTCTATATTGCATCCGACCAACCCTATCACCTTCCAAATACTGTCTTCTCCGGTCGGATGATCTCTGATCCGGAGATCTCCGAGGGTCTCTATGCTTCCCTCCTCTACTGTTACCATGATGTCTCCACCTAAATACAAAGCCATTCACTACATCCAACCTATCTCTGTGTAACTTCCTCTTTTTATTCTCCATAACTTCCTCCTCATACTTATCTAGTTCTTTCTGCAATGTGTCTTTAAATCTAATCAGCCTTTCTGTCTCTTGTACTGCATTAAACTCTACATACAGCTCCTGTAATCGAGCCTTAATGCCCTCCAGGATCCTTTTATCCTCTTTGATCAGCATGTCAATCAGGGCGAGTGAGCAGGTTGTGAGCACTCCCTCCCATTCCTTTCTGAACTCCGGGGTGACCTCCCATGCTGGAAAAATTTGTATTCTGAGCACCATCTTTTCCTCTCTGTATATCTCCAGACTACTAATATTCCACCACACCTTTAAATATTCACGTCTAGTACGTTTAATTAGATGTAATAAGTCATTAATGGAATGTCCCTCCTTCCTCTGATTCTCCTCCTCCACAGTGTATCCATTTTTTAAAACAGCAAGTTTGTCCGACCAACCACTCTCCATATGGTCAAAATTCATGTTGGGCAATAATGGTGTGCAACACCTCTAAGGTCCCTGAAGATGGACCTGCCCCAGCACCAAAACTAAACTACACTTGTCAGGTATGCACCACCTATACAATCCCATAAATGGCAGGTGCCAATTAGAGGGACCTACTAATCACAACTCTCTTTATCTGGTGCGACCCCAGGGCTGGCCCACCACTTGGTCCACAAATGCTAATTGCACACTGCTAAATCTGATATCAAATTTATTAAAGCATAAGAAATTCATACATAATACCAAATACAAAGGACAACATATATACACACAGTTAAAAAACATTTAATAAAACCCAAATCAAGTGGGGAGGAACTCCAGGGCTATATAACTATTACAATAATTAATGAATTAATCAATCAACAATAATAATAGCGAACATCTCATAATGCAATGGCGCTTATGAAAAGTGCTGAGTGCATAAAGTGCCTAGTGTCTACTCATAAGGTGCTCTACTAATATGTGAACAATTACACTGCTAAGAACTCGCAGTGTTTACAAACAAGTTTGTGCAGTCATGCATTATATACAAAGAAAGTGCCACGTGCAAAAAAGGTCAGTGCATCTACTCTAAACCTAAGCCTAAATAGTGCTGCTACTATATCTGATAAGCGCCACTCACATATGGTGTAAGCAATAATTTGTAAATAACACTACACTCGCAGTCAAAATTAATGCTGCGAAGTCCCGATCAGAGCCCCCTGTCCTCCCCACTTACCTCACCGGCGCGCTGCGTGGTCCTCCACCACTTCGCTCGGGTGTCTGGGTTGGGAATGTCGGCATGTTAAATACCCCCCTAGATCACTCAGGCGGAAATGACGTCCAAACGCCGGGCGCGTGTCACTTCCGGCCGATGGAACGCACACACCAGGAAGCACACATCGTGTGCTCCCAGTGAGTGCGCTCCACCGGGCGGAAGCGCCGCGCCCCCTATATCCGCTCATAAGGGTCCGTGGACATCATAATGAGGGACGCCAGCTATTGGCATATCCCTCCAATCGCATCAGTGGATACGACATCCTCCTCCAGGACAGCAACACTTCCGGCCGGTGGGGCGCACACACCCGGAAGCCCACCGAGCGTGCTAACACAATGAGTGCGCCCCACCGGGCGGGCCCGTCGCGTCCCATACACCAGCCCATCACATTGGCATGTCCCTCCAATCACATCAGTGGATGAGACATCCTCCTCCAGGACGACAACACTTCCGGCCGGTGGGGCGCACACACCCGGAAGCCCACTGAGCGTGCCAACACAGTGAGTGCGCTCCACCGGGCGGGCCCGCCGCGTCCCATACATCAGTCCATCACATTATACCCTCCTGCAAAGCAGGACGCCTTCTAATAGTCCCGGGCTGCAGTCCCAGCCCACGGACCTCCTAGGGCCTGACCCACCATGCCAACAGTATCCAACACTCCCAGTTGCATGATATATAACCTCAATCCCGACATACAACATAAGCGGTATCTGATATTCACACATGCACAGTGAGTGACATCAATCAACACTAAACATGACCTATTTAAATCCAAGACTAGTACTATATATGAATGAACTCTAATCCTGCTCTCTAATGATCGCTCTACCCATATATGTATGCATGCCCATTATTAAACATGGACCACCGTGATCATTTTGATATAACATACCAAACCTACCATAATACATATGTCTGTCTATGATATGGGGGAAGGGGGGAGGGGGGAAGGGGGGAAAGAGGAAGAAAGGGAGGGGGGGGGGGAGGGAGGAAGGGGGGAAGGAAGAAGGGGCGGGGAGGGAGGGGGGGGGGGCCCGCGCAAGCTCCACCAGGGCTATAAAAACAGTCCATGTGGCTAGCGTCCTATTGTGCACCACTTCTCCTCCTCACATGTTCCTGAACACCTTGAAGTTCCTTCTTTCATTCAACTTTCGTCTTCATATTCCTCTCGCCCACGATCATTGTGTACAGCCCTTCTCCTCTGCTACACATCCTTGTTCTTATTAACCACCACTTTCTGAAAAAAATGGAGAATACATATAAGCCAAAATGCCCCATCTATAGAGTCAAGCCCACTCATATCTCCCCCTTTTCCCCCCCTCCTCTCCCATATCCACCCATCAATCCACCCCAAACACTCCTCAATGGATGAAGATGGCCACCCACATGAGGTTTACTGGTGTGCCAACCACACTATCTGTGGCCTGTATGGTCAAGTGGCAACACATCAAGGGGCCTCTAGAATAATTGTTACAAACCTTATATGGGAAGACAGCCGTCCTCCTGAGTGTTCATCCCTTGATATTCCTCCTTATGTACATCCCTTGATACTCACCCTTCTTCTACATTAATCTTCGAATATCACCCTATAGGGAAAGGAGATAAAAAACAAACAAACAAAGAGAGAGGGGGGGGGGAGGGGGGGGGGAAGAGGGAGAGGGGGAAGGAGGGGGAAGGAGGAGGGGTGCTGGAAAGGGGGGGGGAGGGAAGGGGAGGGGGGGAAAAGGGGGGGAGGGGGGGGGAAAGGGGGGGAGGGGGGGGAGGGAAAGGGGAAGGGGAGGGGGGGGGGCACACATACCCATATCATCTCAGTCTCTACCCAAGAAAGGGGTAAAACTGAAGTCGATGTTCAAACCTCCCGGGGACATACTATTCAACCTATAAATCCATTCGGCTTCTCGTTGGAGCAGCTTTCTCACTAGATTGCCTCCTCTATTATCTACGGGTATCTGGTCCACAAAGATGACCTTTGTCCCCTGCCACTTGCCTCCATGTGCCTTCAGGAAATGTGCTGCTACTGGCGTCAGCACCCTCCCCCTTTGTTCATCTCTTAATGCCAACCTGACATTCGATATATGTTGCTGAATGCGCAACTTAGCCATGTTTTTAGTTTCCCCTACATAATATTTCATGCAGGGGCACAGGATGGCATAGATCACACCTATTGTCCTACATGTCAGATGTTGTCTGATCCTATATGCCTCCTGTGTCTGCAAATTCACAATCCTGTCTGTTCTCACAACCGCTGGGCACACAGTACACCTCCCACATGGCTTGCATCCTCCCATCCTAGTCTTTCCAAGCCATGTGGTCGAGCGTCTAAAATGACTTTTACAAAGTCTATCTCTAAGATTCGGGGCTCTCTTAGCCGTCATGGATGGTCCCCCCTGTGTCAATTCCGCCAGGCGGGGGTCAGTTTGCAGCACTCTCCAATGCGTCTTTAGGATCCCCCTGAGTCTATTCCAATCGCTGTGATATGTGGACACATATCTCACCTTATTGTCATGTTTCCTCTCCCTGTACTTCAGGAGTTCTTCTCTCGGGGTACCATGCGCACGTCGTATTGCCTTATCCACAACCCTTCTTGGGTAGCCTCTTCTCCTAAAACGGTCTTTCATACTCTTCACCTCTTGGGTAAACTCCTCTTCCTTGGAGCAGTTGCGCCGGGCCCTCAGCATCTGCCCCACTGGTATGCCTTCTTTCAAATTTCTGGGGTGAAAGCTAGAAAAATGTAGGAGGTTATTGGTGGCTGTGGGCTTACGAAATAACTTGGTCGACACGGTGCCATCATCCTCCAACGTAATCCTAACATCCAAGAATTCCACCATACTCTGCGACATGGTGTACGTGAGGTGTATATTGTATGGATTCTGGTTCAGTCTACCCACAAATTCCTCACATACTGCTTTAGAACCATGCCACACCACCAGGAGGTCATCAATGTACCTGTACCACCCCAGGATATGGGCGTGGTACAGGTCATTCGATTCCCCCCATACCACCTCCCGCTCCCACCATCCCAGGAAGAGGTTAGCGACCGCAGGTGCACATCTTGCCCCCATCGCTATTCCTTTTACCTGCTTGTAATAGCAACCATCAAACGTGAAAGCATTGTGAGTTAACACGAAATTGAGTAGTTCCAATATGAAGCCATGCATAGGTCTATTGTTGATCGATTCCGTTTCTAAGTAGTACTTTACTGAAGCGCCTGCCAGTTCATGGGTAATATTTGTGTACAGTGACTCAATGTCACACGTTACCAAGATTGTATTATCTGGTACCACCATGGAGTTTAACCTATTCAAGATGTCTGTTGTATCCCTTATATAGGAGTCCAGTGTGACAACATGGGGTTGCAGAGCATAATCTATTAGCACACATGCAAACTCAGTCAGGCTTCCTACACCCGCCACTATGGGTCTACCCGGTGGTTTGTGCATGTTCTTGTGCACTTTCGGTCGAGTATAGAGTGTGGGTATCCTGGGATGGTCTACCCTAAGGTATTCAAATAGACTGTTACTAATGATGGCCCCATCCCTAGCTTCCTCTATGATCTTTCTATATTCCTCCTTGTACTGTGGGGTGGGATTGCCTGATAATTTGACGTAAGTCTTCTCATCTTTCAGTTGTCTCCTGATCTCTTCTACATATTGTTCCTGCGTCTGGATTACAATGTTGCCCCCCTTGTCTGCCTCTTTGATTATAATCCCCTCCTTATTCTGTAATGACCGAAGGGCTTCTATCTCATCCTTAGATAGGTTCTGATCACATCTATTCGGAGTTAAGGCTTTTATGTCCTGACTCACCAGCGAATAAAACGTCTGTAATGCTGGAGTGTTTGACCATGATGGTATAAACGTCGACGGCCTCTTCAGTTGTTTGATCTTGGACGCATATTTCCCCGGTTCTTCTATTTCCTCCATGTCCAGTCCATAACTATCTTGTTCCCTTGCCAGGGACTGTAGATCAATCAATGCTTGTTCCTCTATTACGTCCCAGGGAGGTTCCTGTGTGTGTTGGATGTTATCTGAAAACATACATTTTAAAGACAACCGTCTGCAAAATAGGTACAAATCCTTTATGGCAGTGAATTTATCAATGGAGTTGGTTGGAGAAAAACTTAGTCCTTTAGATAGGACTCGTTCTTGGGCCTCTGTAAGAGGCTCATCGGTTAAATTGATGATTTTCAATTCCGGGCCATCCGTCTGTGTCCCTGAGCTTGGGGTGATAATGGGCGCTTCCGCCTCATTTCCCGTGGTCTCAGGCGATGGTGTGCCCATGTGCTCTGATCTCTTCCTCTGCCCTCCTGATCTCCGGGATTCCCTCTTTTTGTATTTCCCCCTCCTCGTGCGTCTGTGTGGTTTATCTCTAAAAAACTCACATCCGCTGAGGAGGCATCAGATGTATTGTATGGTGATGAAGATGGTGTATTTGAGGGAGATCTATGTCTTCTATATTGCATCCGACCAACCCTATCACCTTCCAAATACTGTCTTCTCCGGTCGGATGATCTCTGATCCGGAGATCTCCGAGGGTCTCTATGCTTCCCTCCTCTACTGTTACCATGATGTCTCCACCTAAATACAAAGCCATTCACTACATCCAACCTATCTCTGTGTAACTTCCTCTTTTTATTCTCCATAACTTCCTCCTCATACTTATCTAGTTCTTTCTGCAATGTGTCTTTAAATCTAATCAGCCTTTCTGTCTCTTGTACTGCATTAAACTCTACATACAGCTCCTGTAATCGAGCCTTAATGCCCTCCAGGATCCTTTTATCCTCTTTGATCAGCATGTCAATCAGGGCGAGTGAGCAGGTTGTGAGCACTCCCTCCCATTCCTTTCTGAACTCCGGGGTGACCTCCCATGCTGGAAAAATTTGTATTCTGAGCACCATCTTTTCCTCTCTGTATATCTCCAGACTACTAATATTCCACCACACCTTTAAATATTCACGTCTAGTACGTTTAATTAGATGTAATAAGTCATTAATGGAATGTCCCTCCTTCCTCTGATTCTCCTCCTCCACAGTGTATCCATTTTTTAAAACAGCAAGTTTGTCCGACCAACCACTCTCCATATGGTCAAAATTCATGTTGGGCAATAATGGTGTGCAACACCTCTAAGGTCCCTGAAGATGGACCTGCCCCAGCACCAAAACTAAACTACACTTGTCAGGTATGCACCACCTATACAATCCCATAAATGGCAGGTGCCAATTAGAGGGACCTACTAATCACAACTCTCTTTATCTGGTGCGACCCCAGGGCTGGCCCACCACTTGGTCCACAAATGCTAATTGCACACTGCTAAATCTGATATCAAATTTATTAAAGCATAAGAAATTCATACATAATACCAAATACAAAGGACAACATATATACACACAGTTAAAAAACATTTAATAAAACCCAAATCAAGTGGGGAGGAACTCCAGGGCTATATAACTATTACAATAATTAATGAATTAATCAATCAACAATAATAATAGCGAACATCTCATAATGCAATGGCGCTTATGAAAAGTGCTGAGTGCATAAAGTGCCTAGTGTCTACTCATAAGGTGCTCTACTAATATGTGAACAATTACACTGCTAAGAACTCGCAGTGTTTACAAACAAGTTTGTGCAGTCATGCATTATATACAAAGAAAGTGCCACGTGCAAAAAAGGTCAGTGCATCTACTCTAAACCTAAGCCTAAATAGTGCTGCTACTATATCTGATAAGCGCCACTCACATATGGTGTAAGCAATAATTTGTAAATAACACTACACTCGCAGTCAAAATTAATGCTGCGAAGTCCCGATCAGAGCCCCCTGTCCTCCCCACTTACCTCACCGGCGCGCTGCGTGGTCCTCCACCACTTCGCTCGGGTGTCTGGGTTGGGAATGTCGGCATGTTAAATACCCCCCTAGATCACTCAGGCGGAAATGACGTCCAAACTCCGGGCGCGTGTCACTTCCGGCCGATGGAACGCACACACCAGGAAGCACACATCGTGTGCTCCCAGTGAGTGCGCTCCACCGGGCGGAAGCGCCGCGCCCCCTATATCCGCTCATAAGGGTCCGTGGACATCATAATGAGGGACGCCAGCTATTGGCATATCCCTCCAATCGCATCAGTGGATACGACATCCTCCTCCAGGACAGCAACACTTCCGGCCGGTGGGGCGCACACACCCGGAAGCCCACCGAGCGTGCTAACACAATGAGTGCGCCCCACCGGGCGGGCCCGTCGCGTCCCATACACCAGCCCATCACATTGGCATGTCCCTCCAATCACATCAGTGGATGAGACATCCTCCTCCAGGACGACAACACTTCCGGCCGGTGGGGCGCACACACCCGGAAGCCCACTGAGCGTGCCAACACAGTGAGTGCGCTCCACCGGGCGGGCCCGCCGCGTCCCATACATCAGTCCATCACATTATACCCTCCTGCAAAGCAGGACGCCTTCTAATAGTCCCGGGCTGCAGTCCCAGCCCACGGACCTCCTAGGGCCTGACCCACCATGCCAACAGTATCCAACACTCCCAGTTGCATGATATATAACCTCAATCCCGACATACAACATAAGCGGTATCTGATATTCACACATGCACAGTGAGTGACATCAATCAACACTAAACATGACCTATTTAAATCCAAGACTAGTACTATATATGAATGAACTCTAATCCTGCTCTCTAATGATCGCTCTACCCATATATGTATGCATGCCCATTATTAAACATGGACCACCGTGATCATTTTGATATAACATACCAAACCTACCATAATACATATGTCTGTCTATGATATGGGGGAAGGGGGGAGGGGGGAAGGGGGGAAAGAGGAAGAAAGGGAGGGGGGGGGGGGGGAGGGAGGAAGGGGGGAAGGAAGAAGGGGCGGGGAGGGAGGGGGGGGGGGCCCGCGCAAGCTCCACCAGGGCTATAAAAACAGTCCATGTGGCTAGCGTCCTATTGTGCACCACTTCTCCTCCTCACATGTTCCTGAACACCTTGAAGTTCCTTCTTTCATTCAACTTTCGTCTTCATATTCCTCTCGCCCACGATCATTGTGTACAGCCCTTCTCCTCTGCTACACATCCTTGTTCTTATTAACCACCACTTTCTGAAAAAAATGGAGAATACATATAAGCCAAAATGCCCCATCTATAGAGTCAAGCCCACTCATATCTCCCCCTTTTCCCCCCCTCCTCTCCCATATCCACCCATCAATCCACCCCAAACACTCCTCAATGGATGAAGATGGCCACCCACATGAGGTTTACTGGTGTGCCAACCACACTATCTGTGGCCTGTATGGTCAAGTGGCAACACATCAAGGGGCCTCTAGAATAATTGTTACAAACCTTATATGGGAAGACAGCCGTCCTCCTGAGTGTTCATCCCTTGATATTCCTCCTTATGTACATCCCTTGATACTCACCCTTCTTCTACATTAATCTTCGAATATCACCCTATAGGGAAAGGAGATAAAAAACAAACAAACAAAGAGAGAGGGGGGGGGGGAGGGGGGGGAAGGAGAGGAGAGGGGGAAGGAGGGGGAAGGAGGAGGGGTGCTGGAAAGGGGGGGGGGAGGGAAGGGGAGGGGGGGAAAAGGGGGGGAGGGGGGGAGGGAAAGGGAAAGGGGAAGGGGAGGGGGGGGCACACATACCCATATCATCTCAGTCTCTACCCAAGAAAGGGGTAAAACTGAAGTCGATGTTCAAACCTCCCGGGGACATACTATTCAACCTATAAATCCATTCGGCTTCTCGTTGGAGCAGCTTTCTCACTAGATTGCCTCCTCTATTATCTACGGGTATCTGGTCCACAAAGATGACCTTTGTCCCCTGCCACTTGCCTCCATGTGCCTTCAGGAAATGTGCTGCTACTGGCGTCAGCACCCTCCCCCTTTGTTCATCTCTTAATGCCAACCTGACATTCGATATATGTTGCTGAATGCGCAACTTAGCCATGTTTTTAGTTTCCCCTACATAATATTTCATGCAGGGGCACAGGATGGCATAGATCACACCTATTGTCCTACATGTCAGATGTTGTCTGATCCTATATGCCTCCTGTGTCTGCAAATTCACAATCCTGTCTGTTCTCACAACCGCTGGGCACACAGTACACCTCCCACATGGCTTGCATCCTCCCATCCTAGTCTTTCCAAGCCATGTGGTCGAGCGTCTAAAATGACTTTTACAAAGTCTATCTCTAAGATTCGGGGCTCTCTTAGCCGTCATGGATGGTCCCCCCTGTGTCAATTCCGCCAGGCGGGGGTCAGTTTGCAGCACTCTCCAATGCGTCTTTAGGATCCCCCTGAGTCTATTCCAATCGCTGTGATATGTGGACACATATCTCACCTTATTGTCATGTTTCCTCTCCCTGTACTTCAGGAGTTCTTCTCTCGGGGTACCATGCGCACGTCGTATTGCCTTATCCACAACCCTTCTTGGGTAGCCTCTTCTCCTAAAACGGTCTTTCATACTCTTCACCTCTTGGGTAAACTCCTCTTCCTTGGAGCAGTTGCGCCGGGCCCTCAGCATCTGCCCCACTGGTATGCCTTCTTTCAAATTTCTGGGGTGAAAGCTAGAAAAATGTAGGAGGTTATTGGTGGCTGTGGGCTTACGAAATAACTTGGTCGACACGGTGCCATCATCCTCCAACGTAATCCTAACATCCAAGAATTCCACCATACTCTGCGACATGGTGTACGTGAGGTGTATATTGTATGGATTCTGGTTCAGTCTACCCACAAATTCCTCACATACTGCTTTAGAACCATGCCACACCACCAGGAGGTCATCAATGTACCTGTACCACCCCAGGATATGGGCGTGGTACAGGTCATTCGATTCCCCCCATACCACCTCCCGCTCCCACCATCCCAGGAAGAGGTTAGCGACCGCGGGTGCACATCTTGCCCCCATCGCTATTCCTTTTACCTGCTTGTAATAGCAACCATCAAACGTGAAAGCATTGTGAGTTAACACGAAATTGAGTAGTTCCAATATGAAGCCATGCATAGGTCTATTGTTGATCGATTCCGTTTCTAAGTAGTACTTTACTGAAGCGCCTGCCAGTTCATGGGTAATATTTGTGTACAGTGACTCAATGTCACACGTTACCAAGATTGTATTATCTGGTACCACCATGGAGTTTAACCTATTCAAGATGTCTGTTGTATCCCTTATATAGGAGTCCAGTGTGACAACATGGGGTTGCAGAGCATAATCTATTAGCACACATGCAAACTCAGTCAGGCTTCCTACACCCGCCACTATGGGTCTACCCGGTGGTTTGTGCATGTTCTTGTGCACTTTCGGTCGAGTATAGAGTGTGGGTATCCTGGGATGGTCTACCCTAAGGTATTCAAATAGACTGTTACTAATGATGGCCCCATCCCTAGCTTCCTCTATGATCTTTCTATATTCCTCCTTGTACTGTGGGGTGGGATTGCCTGATAATTTGACGTAAGTCTTCTCATCTTTCAGTTGTCTCCTGATCTCTTCTACATATTGTTCCTGCGTCTGGATTACAATGTTGCCCCCCTTGTCTGCCTCTTTGATTATAATCCCCTCCTTATTCTGTAATGACCGAAGGGCTTCTATCTCATCCTTAGATAGGTTCTGATCACATCTATTCGGAGTTAAGGCTTTTATGTCCTGACTCACCAGCGAATAAAACGTCTGTAATGCTGGAGTGTTTGACCATGATGGTATAAACGTCGACGGCCTCTTCAGTTGTTTGATCTTGGACGCATATTTCCCCGGTTCTTCTATTTCCTCCATGTCCAGTCCATAACTATCTTGTTCCCTTGCCAGGGACTGTAGATCAATCAATGCTTGTTCCTCTATTACGTCCCAGGGAGGTTCCTGTGTGTGTTGGATGTTATCTGAAAACATACATTTTAAAGACAACCGTCTGCAAAATAGGTACAAATCCTTTATGGCAGTGAATTTATCAATGGAGTTGGTTGGAGAAAAACTTAGTCCTTTAGATAGGACTCGTTCTTGGGCCTCTGTAAGAGGCTCATCGGTTAAATTGATGATTTTCAATTCCGGGCCATCCGTCTGTGTCCCTGAGCTTGGGGTGATAATGGGCGCTTCCGCCTCATTTCCCGTGGTCTCAGGCGATGGTGTGCCCATGTGCTCTGATCTCTTCCTCTGCCCTCCTGATCTCTGGGATTCCCTCTTTTTGTATTTCCCCCTCCTCGTGCGTCTGTGTGGTTTATCTCTAAAAAACTCACATCCGCTGAGGAGGCATCAGATGTATTGTATGGTGATGAAGATGGTGTATTTGAGGGAGATCTATGTCTTCTATATTGCATCCGACCAACCCTATCACCTTCCAAATACTGTCTTCTCCGGTCGGATGATCTCTGATCCGGAGATCTCCGAGGGTCTCTATGCTTCCCTCCTCTACTGTTACCATGATGTCTCCACCTAAATACAAAGCCATTCACTACATCCAACCTATCTCTGTGTAACTTCCTCTTTTTATTCTCCATAACTTCCTCCTCATACTTATCTAGTTCTTTCTGCAATGTGTCTTTAAATCTAATCAGCCTTTCTGTCTCTTGTACTGCATTAAACTCTACATACAGCTCCTGTAATCGAGCCTTAATGCCCTCCAGGATCCTTTTATCCTCTTTGATCAGCATGTCAATCAGGGCGAGTGAGCAGGTTGTGAGCACTCCCTCCCATTCCTTTCTGAACTCCGGGGTGACCTCCCATGCTGGAAAAATTTGTATTCTGAGCCCCCTGGGCACCATCTTTTCCTCTCTGTATATCTCCAGACTACTAATATTCCACCACACCTTTAAATATTCACGTCTAGTACGTTTAATTAGATGTAATAAGTCATTAATGGAATGTCCCTCCTTCCTCTGATTCTCCTCCTCCACAGTGTATCCATTTTTTAAAACAGCAAGTTTGTCCGACCAACCACTCTCCATATGGTCAAAATTCATGTTGGGCAATAATGGTGTGCAACACCTCTAAGGTCCCTGAAGATGGACCTGCCCCAGCACCAAAACTAAACTACACTTGTCAGGTATGCACCACCTATACAATCCCATAAATGGCAGGTGCCAATTAGAGGGACCTACTAATCACAACTCTCTTTATCTGGTGCGACCCCAGGGCTGGCCCACCACTTGGTCCACAAATGCTAATTGCACACTGCTAAATCTGATATCAAATTTATTAAAGCATAAGAAATTCATACATAATACCAAATACAAAGGACAACATATATACACACAGTTAAAAAACATTTAATAAAACCCAAATCAAGTGGGGAGGAACTCCAGGGCTATATAACTATTACAATAATTAATGAATTAATCAATCAACAATAATAATAGCGAACATCTCATAATGCAATGGCGCTTATGAAAAGTGCTGAGTGCATAAAGTGCCTAGTGTCTACTCATAAGGTGCTCTACTAATATGTGAACAATTACACTGCTAAGAACTCGCAGTGTTTACAAACAAGTTTGTGCAGTCATGCATTATATACAAAGAAAGTGCCACGTGCAAAAAAGGTCAGTGCATCTACTCTAAACCTAAGCCTAAATAGTGCTGCTACTATATCTGATAAGCGCCACTCACATATGGTGTAAGCAATAATTTGTAAATAACACTACACTCGCAGTCAAAATTAATGCTGCGAAGTCCCGATCAGAGCCCCCTGTCCTCCCCACTTACCTCACCGGCACGCTGCGTGGTCCTCCACCACTTCGCTCGGGTGTCTGGGTTGGGAATGTCGGCATGTTAAATACCCCCCTAGATCACTCAGGCGGAAATGACGTCCAAACTCCGGGCGCGTGTCACTTCCGGCCGATGGAACGCACACACCAGGAAGCACACATCGTGTGCTCCCAGTGAGTGCGCTCCACCGGGCGGAAGCGCCGCGCCCCCTATATACGCTCATAAGGGTCCGTGGACATCATAATGAGGGACACCAGCTATTGGCATATCCCTCCAATCGCATCAGTGGATACGACATCCTCCTCCAGGACAGCAACACTTCCGGCCGGTGGGGCGCACACACCCGGAAGCCCACCGAGCGTGCTAACACAATGAGTGCGCCCCACCGGGCGGGCCGGTCGCGTCCCATACACCAGCCCATCACATTGGCATGTCCCTCCAATCACATCAGTGGATGAGACATCCTCCTCCAGGACGACAACACTTCCGGCCGGTGGGGCGCACACACCCGGAAGCCCACTGAGCGTGCCAACACAGTGAGTGCGCTCCACCGGGCGGGCCCGCCGCGTCCCATACATCAGTCCATCACATTATACCCTCCTGCAAAGCAGGACGCCTTCTAATAGTCCCGGGCTGCAGTCCCAGCCCACGGACCTCCTAGGGCCTGACCCACCATGCCAACAGTATCCAACACTCCCAGTTGCATGATATATAACCTCAATCCCGACATACAACATAAGCGGTATCTGATATTCACACATGCACAGTGAGTGACATCAATCAACACTAAACATGACCTATTTAAATCCAAGACTAGTACTATATATGAATGAACTCTAATCCTGCTCTCTAATGATCGCTCTACCCATATATGTATGCATGCCCATTATTAAACATGGACCACCGTGATCATTTTGATATAACATACCAAACCTACCATAATACATATGTCTGTCTATGATATGGGGGAAGGGGGGAGGGGGGAGGGGGGAAGGGGGGAAAGAGGAAGAAAGGGAGGGGGGCGGCAGGGGGGGGGTGGGGGGAGGGAGGAAGGGGGGAAGGAAGAAGGGGCGGGGAGGGAGGGAGGGGGGGGGGCCCCGCGCAAGCTCCACCAGGGCTATAAAAACAGTCCATGTGGCTAGCGTCCTATTGTGCACCACTTCTCCTCCTCACATGTTCCTGAACACCTTGAAGTTCCTTCTTTCATTCAACTTTCGTCTTCATATTCCTCTCGCCCACGATCATTGTGTACAGCCCTTCTCCTCTGCTACACATCCTTGTTCTTATTAACCACCACTTTCTTATTGTCATGTTTCATCCACTGATGTGATTGGAGGGACATGCCAATGTGATGGGCTGGTGTATGGGACGCGACGGGCCCGCCCGGTGGGGCGCACTCATTGTGTTAGCACGCTCGGTGGGCTTCCGGGTGTATGCGCCCCACCGGCCGGAAGTGTTGCTGTCCTGGAGGAGGATGTCGTATCCACTGATGCGATTGGAGGGATATGCCAATAGCTGGCGTCCCTCATTATGATGTCCACGGACCCTTATGAGCGGATATAGGGGGCGCGGCGCTTCCGCCCGGTGGAGCGCACTCACTGGGAGCACACGATGTGTGCTTCCTGGTGTGTGCGTTCCATCGGCCGGAAGTGACACGCGCCCGGAGTTTGGACGTCATTTCCGCCTGAGTGATCTAGGGGGGTATTTAACATGCCGACATTCCCAACCCAGACACCCGAGCGAAGTGGTGGAGGACCACGCAGCGCGCCGGTGAGGTAAGTGGGGAGGACAGGGGGCTCTGATCGGGACTTCGCAGCATTAATTTTGACTGCGAGTGTAGTGTTATTTACAAATTATTGCTTACACCATATGTGAGTGGCGCTTATCAGATATAGTAGCAGCACTATTTAGGCTTAGGTTTAGAGTAGATGCACTGACCTTTTTTGCACGTGGCACTTTCTTTGTATATAATGCATGACTGCACAAACTTGTTTGTAAACACTGCGAGTTCTTAGCAGTGTAATTGTTCACATATTAGTAGAGCACCTTATGAGTAGACACTAGGCACTTTATGCACTCAGCACTTTTCATAAGCGCCATTGCATTATGAGATGGTCGCTATTATTATTGTTGATTGATTAATTCATTAATTATTGTAATAGTTATATAGCCCTGGAGTTCCTCCCCACTTGATTTGGGTTTTATTAAATGTTTTTTAACTGTGTGTATATATGTTGTCCTTTGTATTTGGTATTATGTATGAATTTCTTATGCTTTAATAAATTTGATATCAGATTTAGCAGTGTGCAATTAGCATTTGTGGACCAAGTGGTGGGCCAGCCCTGGGGTCGCACCAGATAAAGAGAGTTGTGATTAGTAGGTCCCTCTAATTGGCACCTGCCATTTATGGGATTGTATAGGTGGTGCATACCTGACAAGTGTAGTTTAGTTTTGGTGCACCTTCCATCTCCTCGTCCCATCAACTGTCCATCTCGCAGGCGTTCAACCGCAGGCGGAAGTACGCCTCCAGTCACCCCCAAGCCCAAGCCTTAACCTGCCTCATCTCCAAACTGCTGGCCCTGGAGATGTTGCCGTTTTGGCTTGTGGAGACGCAGGCCTTCCGCGACCTGATGGCGGCTGCCGCACCTCGCTATTCCGTCCCTAGCCGCCACTATTTTTCCCGGTGTGGCGTCCCCGCCCTGCACCAGCACGTGTCGCGTAACATCAGGCGGACCCTGAGGTACGCAGTCAGCGCAAAGGTCCACTTGACCACCGACTCGTGGACAAGCGCTTGCGGCCAAGGACGCTACATCTCTTTGACGGCACACTGGGTGAATGTTGTGGAAGCGGGGACGGGGTCGCAAACAGGGACGGCCTACATACCACCCCCGCCCAAGATTGCCAGCACAGGTTCTGATAGACCCCCCTCCTCTTCCTCCTCCTCCTCCTCCTCTGCCTTAACATCGCCCTCAGCCCCTAGCTGGAAGCGTTGCAGCACTGGCACGGGGAGACGTCAGCAGGCGGTGCTTAAGCTCATCAGCTTGGGCGACAGGAAGCACAGCGCCGCAGAGGTGAGGCACGCCATATTGCAGCAGACAGAGATGTGGCTGTCGCCGCTGCAGCTAGGACCAGGCATGGTCGTGTGCGATAACGGCCGTAACCTGGTGGCGGCTCTGGAGCTTGCAGAACTCAATCACGTACCATGCCTGGCCCACGTTTTTAATTTGGTAGTACAAAAGTTTCTAAAGACTTACCCCAACCTGGCAGAGCTACTGGACAAAGTGCGGCGCTTGTGCGCTCACTTTCGGAAGTCAACTGTAGCTGCTGCTAGCTTAAAAAAAAATCCAGCAACGCCTCCATTTGCCTCAACATCGGCTGTTGTGCGACCTGCCCACTCGCTGGAATTCCACCTATTGCATGTTGGCCAGGGTGTGTGAGCAGCAGAAAGCATTGATGGAGTACCAGATGATGCATCCACGCGTGCCTCCAACTTAGCTCCCTCAGTTTGCCAACCACGAGTGGCCATGGATGGCAGACATATGCGATGTATTGCGTATCTTTGAGGAGTCCACTAAGAAGGTCAGCAGCGAGGACGCTATAGTGAGCGTAACCATCCCGCTCCTAGGCGTCCTTAAAGAAGCGCTCATCGCAATAAGGGAGAACGCATTGCACACAGAGGAGATGGGGGTAGGAGGAGACGCAACGCAGGTAGACAGTCAGACCACACTTTTGTCTGCTGCTCGGTGGCAGTTGCAGGAGGAGGATGAGGAGGAGGAGGACAACGTGGAGGTGGCTGTGGAAGAGGATGCTGGCGGCGAGGGTAGCAGTCAGGCTGTGTGCGTCCCATTGGTTCAGCGCGGATGGGGCGGAGAGGAGGAGGAAGAGGAGGAAATGGAAAATGATCCTTCTGGTGGGGGCAGTGAGGTCATGCCTACTCAGAGTCTGGCACACATGGCTGACTTCATGCTGGGCTGCTTTTCCCGGGACATACGTGTTGTCCGGATATTGGAGAACAAACTATACTGGGTCTTCGCACTCCTGGACCCCCGGTATAAAGATAACTTCTCCTCTTTTATTCCGGTAGAGGAGAGGACGAATCGATTACTGGAATACCAGAGGGAACTCTTGCAGAACATGATGCAGATTTTCCCACCCAGCATCGCTGGCGGCAGAGAGGAGAGTGTCTCCCAGAGTCTGACAACATCGATCAGGCCCACAGCCACCAGGGGAACACTCTCCAAGGTGTGGGACACGTTCATGTCACCCCCTCGTGCAACTTCCATCACTGCGGGGCCCGCTATCAGCAGGAGGGACAAGTATTGGCGGATGTTGCGGGACTACCTGGCAGACCACACCCCTGTCCTCCCCGATCCCTCGGCGACCTACACTTACTGGGTCTCCAAGTTGGACACGTGGCTGGAACTGTCCCTGTACGCCTTGGAGGTGCTTGCCTGCCCTGCCGCCAGCGTGCTATCAGAAAGGGTGTTCAGCGCAGCCGGGGGGCATTATAACCGATAAGCGCAGCCGCCTGTCAACCGACAGTGCCGACAGGCTGACGCTAATCAAAATGAACAGCAAGTGGATTGACCCGGACTTTGCTTGTACAACAGTGGAAAGCAGCCAAGAGTGAAGTGCCATCTGTATGAAGTGCCATTTCCTCCTCCTCCTCCTCCTCCTCCTCCTTAACCGCCGTAGAATTGCTGTATTAATGAAAAAAATTATGGCTCACCTCTTAGGCTTAATACAATCAATTTTTAAGAGGTCTCAACTCTTGGGCCTCCACACAATTTTTAAAAGGTCTCAGCTCTTGGGCCTCCACACAATTTTTAAGAGGTCTCAGCTCTTGGGCCTCCACACAATTTTTAAAAGGTCTCAGCTCTTGGGCCTCCACACAATTTTTAAAAGGTCTCAGCTCTTGGGCCTCCACACAATTTTTAAAAGGTTTCAGCTCTTGGGCCTCCACACAATTTTTAAAAGGTCTCAGCTCTTGGGCCTCCACACAATTTTTAAAAGGTCTCAGCTCTTGGGCCTCCACACAATTTTTAAGAGGTCTCAGCTCTTGGGCCTCCACACAATTTTTAAAAGGTCTCAGCTCTTGGGCCTCCACACAATTTTTAAAAGGTCTCAGCTCTTGGGCCTCCACACAATTTTTAAAAGGTCTCAGCTCTTGGGCCTCCACACAATTTTTAAAAGGTCTCAGCTCTTGGGCCTCCACACAATTTTTAAAACATAGCAGCCCTAATAAGGGCTCTCAATGACTCTCTTGTCTTCTGGTAGCTGGTATATATGGTGGTAAATGCGATATTCTGAGCTTCTGGGGCCCTGCCTGCCTACATAAGAGCTATATACTGTTCAGCATAGTAGCCCTAATAAGGGCTCTTAAGGACTCTCTTGTCTTCTGGTAGCTGGTATATATGGTGGTAAATGCGATATTCTGAGCTTCTGTGGCCCTGCCTGCCTACATAAGAGCTATATACTGTTCAGCATAGTAGCCCTAATAAGGGCTCTTAAGGACTCTCTTGTCTTCTGGTAGCTGGTATATATGGTGGTAAATGCGATATTCTGAGCTTCTGGGGCCCTGCCTGACTACATAGGATATGAGCTATATACTTTTCAGCATAGCAGCACTAATAAGGGATTAAGGACTCTCTTGTCTTCTGGTAGCTGGTATATATGGTGGTAAAAGCGATATTCTGAGCTTCTGGGGCCCTGCCTGACTACATAGAATATGAGCTATATACTGTTCAGCATAGCAGCACTAATAAGGGATTAAGGACTCTCTTGTCTTCTGGTAGCTGGTATATATGGTGGTAAAAGCGATATTCTGAGCTTCTGGGGCCCTGCCTGCCTACATAGGATATGAGCTATATACTGTTCAGCGTAGTAGCCCTAATAAGGGCTCTTAAGGACTCTCTTGTCTTCTGGTAGCTGGTATATATGGTGGTAAAAGCTATATTCTGAGCTTCTGGGGCCTTGCCTGCCTACATAGGATATGAGCTATATACTGTTCAGCGTAGTAGCCCTAATAAGGGCTCTTAAGGACTCTCTTGTCTTCTGGTAGCTGGTATATATGGTGGTAAAAGGTATATTCTGAGCTTCTGGGGCCCTGCCTGACTACATAGAATATGAGCTATATACTGTTCAACATAGCAGCACTAATAAGGGATTAAGGACTCTCTTGTCTTCTGGTAGCTGGTATATATGGTGGTAAAAGGTATATTCTGAGCTTCTGGGGCCCTGCCTGACTACATAGAAAATGAGCTATATACTGTTCAGCGTAGTAGCCCTAATAAGGGCTCTTAAGGACTCTCTTGTCTTCTGGTAGCTGGTATATATGGTGGTAAAAGCTATATTCTGAGCTTCTGGGGCCCTGCCTGACTACATAGAATATGAGCTATATACTGTTCAACATAGCAGCACTAATAAGGGATTAAGGACTCTCTTGTCTTCTGGTAGCTGGTATATATGGTGGTAAAAGGTATATTCTGAGCTTCTGGGGCCCTGCCTGACTACATAGAAAATGAGCTATATACTGTTCAGCGTAGTAGCCCTAATAAGGGCTCTTAAGGACTCTCTTGTCTTCTGGTAGCTGGTATATATGGTGGTAAAAGGTATATTCTGAGCTTCTGGGGCCCTGCCTGACTACATAGAAAATGAGCTATATACTGTTCAGCGTAGTAGCCCTAATAAGGGCTCTTAAGGACTCTCTTGTCTTCTGGTAGCTGGTATATATGGTGGTAAAAGCTATATTCTGAGCTTCTGGGGCCCTGCCTGACTACATAGAATATGAGCTATATACTGTTCAACATAGCAGCACTAATAAGGGATTAAGGACTCTCTTGTCTTCTGGTAGCTGGTATATATGGTGGTAAAAGGTATATTCTGAGCTTCTGGGGCCCTGCCTGACTACATAGAAAATGAGCTATATACTGTTCAGCGTAGTAGCCCTAATAAGGGCTCTTAAGGACTCTCTTGTCTTCTGGTAGCTGGTATATATGGTGGTAAAAGGTATATTCTGAGCTTCTGGGGCCCTGCCTGACTACATAGAAAATGAGCTATATACTGTTCAACATAGCAGCACTAATAAGGGATTAAGGACTCTCTTGTCTTCTGGTAGCTGGTATATATGGTGGTAAAAGCTATATTCTGAGCTTCTGGGGCCCTGCCTGACTACATAGAAAATGAGCTATATACTGTTCAACATAGCAGCACTAATAAGGGATTAAGGACTCTCTTGTCTTCTGGTAGCTGGTATATATGGTGGTAAAAGGTATATTCTGAGCTTCTGGGGCCCTGCCTGACTACATAGAAAATGAGCTATATACTGTTCAGCGTAGTAGCCCTAATAAGGGCTCTTAAGGACTCTCTTGTCTTCTGGTAGCTGGTATATATGGTGGTAAAAGCTATATTCTGAGCTTCTGGGGCCCTGCCTGACTACATAGAATATGAGCTATATACTGTTCAACATAGCAGCACTAATAAGGGATTAAGGACTCTCTTGTTATCTGGTAGCTGGTATATATGGTGGTAAAAGCTATATTCTGAGCTTCTGGGGCCCTGCCTGACTACATAGAAAATGAGCTATATACTGTTCAACATAGCAGCACTAATAAGGGATTAAGGACTCTCTTGTCTTCTGGTAGCTGGTATATATGGTGGTAAATGCGATATTCTGAGCTTCTGGGGCCCTGCCTGACTACATAGAAAATGAGCTATATACTGTTCAACATAGCAGCACTAATAAGGGATTAAGGACTCTCTTGTCTTCTGGTAGCTGGTATATATGGTGGTAAAAGGTATATTCTGAGCTTCTGGGGCCCTGCCTGACTACATAGAAAATGAGCTATATACTGTTCAGCGTAGTAGCCCTAATAAGGGCTCTTAAGGACTCTCTTGTCTTCTGGTAGCTGGTATATATGGTGGTAAAAGCTATATTCTGAGCTTCTGGGGCCCTGCCTGACTACATAGAATATGAGCTATATACTGTTCAACATAGCAGCACTAATAAGGGATTAAGGACTCTCTTGTTATCTGGTAGCTGGTATATATGGTGGTAAAAGCTATATTCTGAGCTTCTGGGGCCCTGCCTGACTACATAGAAAATGAGCTATATACTGTTCAACATAGCAGCACTAATAAGGGATTAAGGACTCTCTTGTCTTCTGGTAGCTGGTATATATGGTGGTAAATGCGATATTCTGAGCTTCTGGGGCCCTGCCTGACTACATAGAAAATGAGCTATATACTGTTCAGCGTAGTAGCCCTAATAAGGGCTCTTAAGGACTCTCTTGTCTTCTGGTAGCTGGTATATATGGTGGTAAAAGGTATATTCTGAGCTTCTGGGGCCCTGCCTGACTACATAGAAAATGAGCTATATACTGTTCAGCGTAGTAGCCCTAATAAGGGCTCTTAAGGACTCTCTTGTCTTCTGGTAGCTGGTATATATGGTGGTAAAAGGTATATTCTGAGCTTCTGGGGCCCTGCCTGACTACATAGAAAATGAGCTATATACTGTTCAACATAGCAGCACTAATAAGGGATTAAGGACTCTCTTGTTATCTGGTAGCTGGTATATATGGTGGTAAAAGCTATATTCTGAGCTTCTGGGGCCCTGCCTGACTACATAGAAAATGAGCTATATACTGTTCAGCGTAGTAGCCCTAATAAGGGCTCTTAAGGACTCTCTTGTCTTCTGGTAGCTGGTATATATGGTGGTAAAAGCTATATTCTGAGCTTCTGGGGCCCTGCCTGACTACATAGAATATGAGCTATATACTGTTCAACATAGCAGCACTAATAAGGGATTAAGGACTCTCTTGTCTTCTGGTAGCTGGTATATATGGTGGTAAAAGGTATATTCTGAGCTTCTGGGGCCCTGCCTGACTACATAGAAAATGAGCTATATACTGTTCAGCGTAGTAGCCCTAATAAGGGCTCTTAAGGACTCTCTTGTCTTCTGGTAGCTGGTATATATGGTGGTAAAAGGTATATTCTGAGCTTCTGGGGCCCTGCCTGACTACATAGAAAATGAGCTATATACTGTTCAGCGTAGTAGCCCTGATAAGGGCTCTTAAGGACTCTCTTGTCTTCTGGTAGCTGGTATATATGGTGGTAAAAGCTATATTCTGAGCTTCTGGGGCCCTGCCTGACTACATAGAATATGAGCTATATACTGTTCAACATAGCAGCACTAATAAGGGATTAAGGACTCTCTTGTCTTCTGGTAGCTGGTATATATGGTGGTAAAAGGTATATTCTGAGCTTCTGGGGCCCTGCCTGACTACATAGAAAATGAGCTATATACTGTTCAGCGTAGTAGCCCTAATAAGGTCTCTTAAGGACTCTCTTGTCTTCTGGTAGCTGGTATATATGGTGGTAAAAGGTATATTCTGAGCTTCTGGGGCCCTGCCTGACTACATAGAAAATGAGCTATATACTGTTCAGCGTAGTAGCCCTAATAAGGGCTCTTAAGGACTCTCTTGTCTTCTGGTAGCTGGTATATATGGTGGTAAAAGGTATATTCTGAGCTTCTGGGGCCCTGCCTGACTACATAGAAAATGAGCTATATACTGTTCAGCGTAGTAGCCCTAATAAGGGCTCTTAAGGACTCTCTTGTCTTCTGGTAGCTGGTATATATGGTGGTAAAAGGTATATTCTGAGCTTCTGGGGCCCTGCCTGACTACATAGAAAATGAGCTATATACTGTTCAACATAGCAGCACTAATAAGGGATTAAGGACTCTCTTGTCTTCTGGTAGCTGGTATATATGGTGGTAAAAGGTATATTCTGAGCTTCTGGGGCCCTGCCTGACTACATAGAAAATGAGCTATATACTGTTCAGCGTAGTAGCCCTAATAAGGGCTCTTAAGGACTCTCTTGTCTTCTGGTAGCTGGTATATATGGTGGTAAAAGCTATATTCTGAGCTTCTGGGGCCCTGCCTGACTACATAGAATATGAGCTATATACTGTTCAACATAGCAGCACTAATAAGGGATTAAGGACTCTCTTGTCTTCTGGTAGCTGGTATATATGGTGGTAAAAGGTATATTCTGAGCTTCTGGGGCCCTGCCTGACTACATAGAATATGAGCTATATACTGTTCAACATAGCAGCACTAATAAGGGATTAAGGACTCTCTTGTCTTCTGGTAGCTGGTATATATGGTGGTAAAAGGTATATTCTGAGCTTCTGGGGCCCTGCCTGACTACATAGAATATGAGCTATATACTGTTCAACATAGCAGCACTAATAAGGGATTAAGGACTCTCTTGTCTTCTGGTAGCTGGTATATATGGTGGTAAAAGGTATATTCTGAGCTTCTGGGGCCCTGCCTGACTACATAGAAAATGAGCTATATACTGTTCAGCGTAGTAGCCCTAATAAGGGCTCTTAAGGACTCTCTTGTCTTCTGGTAGCTGGTATATATGGTGGTAAAAGGTATATTCTGAGCTTCTGGGGCCCTGCCTGACTACATAGAAAATGAGCTATATACTGTTCAACATAGCAGCACTAATAAGGGATTAAGGACTCTCTTGTTATCTGGTAGCTGGTATATATGGTGGTAAAAGGTATATTCTGAGCTTCTGGGGCCCTGCCTGACTACATAGAAAATGAGCTATATACTGTTCAGCGTAGTAGCCCTAATAAGGGCTCTTAAGGACTCTCTTGTCTTCTGGTAGCTGGTATATATGGTGGTAAAAGGTATATTCTGAGCTTCTGGGGCCCTGCCTGACTACATAGAATATGAGCTATATACTGTTCAACATAGCAGCACTAATAAGGGATTAAGGACTCTCTTGTCTTCTGGTAGCTGGTATATATGGTGGTAAAAGGTATATTCTGAGCTTCTGGGGCCCTGCCTGACTACATAGAATATGAGCTATATACTGTTCAACATAGCAGCACTAATAAAGGATTAAGGACTCTCTTGTCTTCTGGTAGCTGGTATATATGGTGGTAAAAGGTATATTCTGAGCTTCTGGGGCCCTGCCTGACTACATAGAATATGAGCTATATACTGTTCAACATAGCAGCACTAATAAGGGATTAAGGACTCTCTTGTCTTCTGGTAGCTGGTATATATGGTGGTAAAAGGTATATTCTGAGCTTCTGGGGCCCTGCCTGACTACATAGAATATGAGCTATATACTGTTCAACATAGCAGCACTAATAAGGGATTAAGGACTCTCTTGTCTTCTGGTAGCTGGTATATATGGTGGTAAAAGGTATATTCTGAGCTTCTGGGGCCCTGCCTGACTACATAGAAAATGAGCTATATACTGTTCAGCGTAGTAGCCCTAATAAGGGCTCTTAAGGACTCTCTTGTCTTCTGGTAGCTGGTATATATGGTGGTAAAAGGTATATTCTGAGCTTCTGGGGCCCTGCCTGCCTACATATGAGCCATATACTGTTCAGCGTAGTAGCCCTAATAAGGGCTCTTAATGACTCTCTTGTCTTCTGGTAGCTGGTATAGATGGTGGTAAAAGCGATATCCCCAGCTTCTGGAGCCCTGCCAGCGACAGCCTGTCTTTCCCTGCTGTGAGCGTCTGTCCCTCACTAAGTTCAAGCTGCTAATGCTGACGAAGAGGAAGTGCTGAGTTTTGTATATTCGAGGTCACATGGTTTTTCCAGCCAATGCGTGTAGACGCCGTTTTCGCAATGCCAGCGTCCTCCCAGGACCTGTCCCACCCCCCCTGCATGGTGATTGGTGTAAAAAACGCGCCAGGGAAGGTGGGAGGGGAAACGAATTGTGAGTGCGCCATCGCCGCTGTACTCGATCGAAATCGAGTATGACGAACAGCGTAGTATTCGATCGAATACCGGCTCGGTCGAATACTACTCGCTCATCACTAGTCTTAAACAGAGGCTGCTGTAGTCACAGAATGGGATGCCCTGGCAGGGTCCAGAAGTACTATGCCCAGCAAAAGTGTCTTTATCAGGCTAATTTCAAATATAATAAGAGCAAATGGTTATATGGTCTTAAACAGAGGCTGCTGTAGTCACAGAATGGGATGCCCTGGCAGGGTCCAGAAGTACTATGCCGAGCAAAAGTGTCTTTATCAGGCTAATTTCAAATATAATAAGAGCAAATGGTTATATGGTCTTAAACAGAGGCTGCTGTAGTCACAGAATGGGATGCCCTGGCAGGGTCCAGAAGTACTATGCCCAGCAAAAGTGTCTTTATCAGGCTAATTTCAAATATAATAAGAGCAAATGGTTATATGGTCTTAAACAGAGGCTGCTGTAGTCACAGAATGGGATGCCCTGGCAGGGTCCAGAAGTACTATGCCCAGCAAAAGTGTCTTTATCAGGCTAATTTCAAATATAATAAGAGCAAATGGTTATATGGTCTTAAACAGAGGCTGCTGTAGTCACAGAATGGGATGCCCTGGCAGGGTCCAGAAGTACTATGCCGAGCAAAAGTGTCTTTATCAGGCTAATTTCAAATATAATAAGAGCAAATGGTTATATGGTCTTAAACAGAGGCTGCTGTAGTCACAGAATGGGATGCCTCACAGCAGACTTAAGATCAGTTCAGTATATATGCACAGTTAGTTAGTATAAGCAGCCTGAAAACGCTAACAAAGCCTGTCAGGCTGGATGAAAAAAAAAAAAAAAACTCCCTGTGACAGGCTGACAGCCTCCGATTTTTCTACCTTTCCCTGTTTTTCGCTAACTTTCTGTCTGTCTCCTGTCTGTCTCCTGCCTGTCTCCAGCCTGTCCCTGTCTGTCCCTGTCTGTCTAACTGTCTCTCTCCCTGCCTACAGCAGCGTCCTGTCTCTCACGAATGCAATAGAGAAATGAGGCAGGATAGCAAGATGGCCGGCCTTAAATACCGCTGTGACGTCACCGGGCTTGCTGGCTGCTGATAGGCTGCATGTGACTGTCCCAGCTTGCACTGGCGCGGGGTTGATGTCTGGACATGTCCCGTCCGCCATCTTAGAATGCCTGTAATGTAAATGAATGGATGTTAAAGGAAAACTTCGAGCGATCGAATCGCGGGGAAATTCGGATTCGATCCGAATCGAATTTTTCCTGAAATTCGGATCGAATCCGGGTTCGTCCGGATCGATTCGCTCATCCCTATTGGCCACTATACATATCTCACTAACATTCCCTTGGCACAGGAGTGGTTCTCCTGCTATCAGCTTCTTCGGCCGTGAATATTAGAGATGAGCAAACTTTTGAAAAATTTGATTCGGCTGATTCGCCGAATTTTCCGCCAAAATTTGTTTCGGTCCGAATTTATTCGTGACGAATCGCTATTAAAAACGGCTATTTCTGAACTTCCCAGAGCCTCAATAGGGTTGTAAACCATTCTGCCTTGCAGTAACACGCATAGGGTTAGTGAAATAATACTGTAAAAACTGTAAATAATTAGGACATGCAGATCAGAGGCATCACTATTAGAATCGCAGAGTGGCACAATTGCAGAGAGTTGAGGTGGCATCACTATGAGGGGCCCCTATATTGCCTGAAAAACACACCCTGGAGCTGGCAGCAGCAGGAGCCCAAACATTGACTCAAAGAGACACTGGAGTTGGCAGCAGGAGCAGCAGGAGGCCAAAAATTGGCTGAATGACACCCTGGAGTTGCAAGCAGCAGGAGCCAAAACGTTGCTTAAAAGAGACACTGGAGTTGGCAGCAGCAGCAGCAGCAGGACCCCAAAATTGCTTAAAAGACACACTGGAGTTGGCGGCAGGAGCCCAAACATTGCTTGAAAGACACACTGGAGTTGCAAGCAGGAGCAGCAGGAGCCCAAACATTGATTGAAAGACACACTGGAGTTGGCAGTAGCAGCAGGAGGCCAAAATTGCTTAAAAGACACACTGGAGTTGGCAGCAGCAGAAGTCCAAACATTGCTTGAAAGACACACTGGAGTTGGCAGCAGGAGCAGCAGGAGCCCAAACATTGATTGAAAGACACACTGGAGTTGGCAGCAGGAGCAGCAGGAGCCCAAACATTGCTTGAAAGACACACTGGAGTTGGCAGCAGGAGCCCAAAAAATTGGCTGAATGACACCCTGGAGTTGCAAGCAGCAGGAGCCCAAACATTGCTTAAAAGAGACACTGGAGTTGGCAGCAGCATCAGCAGGAGGCCAAAATTGCTTGAAAGACACACTGGAGTTGGCAGCAGCAGCAGCAGGGGGCCAAAATTGCTTGAAAGACACACTGGAGTTGGCAGCAGCAGCCCAAACATTGCTTGAAAGACACACTGGAGTTGGCAGCAGGAGCCCAAACATTGCTTGAAAGACACACTGGAGTTGGCAGCAGGAGCCCACAAATTGGCCTAAAGACACACTGGAGTTGCAAGCAGCAGCAGCAGGAGCCCAATATTGCCAGAAAGACACACCCTGGAGTTGGCAGCAGCATTAAAATAACATATACAGATTTTCGGCACAGATATCTTATCCGAAGAATATTAATAAAAAATAAGAGAAACCTAAAGCAATTTCTCAATAATTACTTGTGGTCTGATGCAGAGGAATGTCTGTAACTGGAGAGCAGCACCTTAAATCTGTTTTGCACGATCCATATTTCTATAGTGTTGGTCTGGCCCCATGATCAATCTACTCTAATGCATCAGGCATTGGTGGGTGGAAATCTTGGCTGATCCATGCCCGATTCATTTCCATGCAGGCCAGTCTCTGAAAAAAAAACATTTTTGAAGCATACTGGAGCACACTGAATTGCTCTCACCAGAGCATCACTTATGCACATCTAAGAGTTTCATCATTTTGTTCGTGTTAAAGTCTTCAGGGCCTAGTTGCTAAAGACCATAGATAGTTACACACCTGCTGCTCTTTTCGACAAATCCTGTTTTAAGTGTAGTGTAGCGTTTTGTCCTCCCCTCATATACGCACTAAGTATGTCAGGCAGAGAAGTGGCAGGATGGGCACAGAGAAGTTGCAGAGGCCTAAATTCATCAAGCAGAGGTTGCAGCAGACTAGGGGTGAGTGGCAGCAGGAGTCTCAGTGAGAGGACTGCTCTCCCGGGATCAGCTAGCGGTCGTGTCTTGACCAGCAACCCATCTGCCATCATCTATTGGTTAACACGATCATCCACTGCATCACAAGTGACATCTGACACCCCCAGTCAACTGTTGTATGTTATGCTTTGGGTTCAGCTCCACTATTCAGTGAGGACGATCTGATAATCAGAAAAATCAGCAGCTACTGCCCAGCCAAGAAGTGGAGGAGACACTCGCCGCTTCTTCCACTAGGCAAGTAGTGATGAGGAGAGATGAGGAGAGTGGCATGGGAGGTGGTGTTGCAAGCATTTTGGCTTCTTAAGCAGACACTGTTGAGGAACCTGAGGAGGACATCAGTGAGTTTTGAGGGCACTTTTAAAGGCTTGGAGTGATGGAGAGTGACAGATTTAGCGGCCAGCATGGTGGCAGAAGGGGAAAGTATGGAGGCAAATGTGCTCGGGGTATACCACTTGCGCGGCAGGCTATCTTCCCAGGAGGTAGTGGAAGAGGGTCCCTGGAGTTGGCGGCAGCGGCGGCAGCAGCAGCAGTGAATTAGTGCGGACTGTTGGTAGGAAAAATCAGCTACAAGGCCATGTGGCAGTTTTTCATCAAGCATCCGCAGGAGGTTAACATGGCTATATGAAAGATGTGTAGGCAGAAGGTGAAGTGTGGCCAGGGTCCCAATGTTGGACCCACAGCCCTGCGTCAACATTTGCAGCGTCACCATAAAGCGGCCTGGGAGAGTTGGCTCCAAAGTGGTGGTCCAGCCTGCTGCATTACCCAGTGGCACGCCGCTCCCTGTTCCAGCCAGCCAAGGCTCCACCACCTCCTGTGTGTCATACCTATCCTCTGTCACTCCAGATGCTCCTCCTCCTCTTAATCTGAGTCAGTCATTCCGCCAGCAATCCATTGGCCAAGCCATGTCCAAGAGACAACAGTATGTGCCCACTCATCCAACGTACAGAAGCTAAATTTGCTCCTGTATAAGTTGCTGGTGCTGCAGTCCCTCCATTTTGAGTTGGTGGACCTTTCAGAGAACTGATGGCTTGTGCCGAGCCGAGGTGGAGAGTCCCATGCTGTCATTTCTTTGCGACGAAGGCAGTACCAGCCCTGTACAATTTTGTTGAACAGAAGGTGGGCCAGTCCTTTAGCCTGTCAGTGTGTACCAAAGTGCACAGCAGTGCCTACGTCTGGAGCTGTAACTACGGTCAGGGGCAATACATATCCTTTAAGGACTACTGGGTGATTGTGGTTCCTGCACAACCACAACAGCAACTTGAACAGGTCCCTCCGCTGTGGCCTCCACGCTCCTAGGCCTTTGTGCCTGTGACAGCGCACTTGCACTTAGCAATGGTGTCACAGAAAAAAGTGGCTAATTGTCAATTACATATTAATAGTTAACATTTATCTTATTTGAACATATTTATAATAACAACATATAATAACATATAACATAGCAACAATAACATCTAACATGATAACAGTAACATATAAAATGTATTAATTTTTTGGGGGGGATATATATTTTTTTTTTCATATTTTGTATTTTTAAAAAACATATATAAATATATTTTTTTATTTTTTTTGAATTTTTTTTAAATATTTTTTTCCATTGTCTTTTTTTAATATTTTGTGAATTTTTGTACAAACTTTTATTTTTTATTTATTTTTTTTTTTGTATTTTGTTTTTTTCTAAATATTTTTTTTTAATTTTTTTTTCCTAGTGCCCTTCCAGCCTACCATGTGTGCAGGACACGGCGGTTTCACGCTGTTCTTCACATGGTTTGCCTTGAGCCACAGAGCCACACATGGGAGGAACTGCTAAAAATAAGAACTCAAATTAAATCATGGCTTACTCCACGAAAACTGCAAATGGGACCCATGGTGACTGACACTGGGAAGAACATCTTGTCTGCGCTGCGACAAGAAAGCCTGAGCCATGCGTCCTGCCATGACACACATATTCAATCTAGTTGTCAAGCGTTTTCTGAAGTCTTCCCCCCATCTGCAAGACATCCTAACAATGGGAAGGAAATTTTGCATGCACTTCAGCCACTCCTACTCCGCCAAGCCCACCCTTCTTGAGCTTCAGTGTCAGAACGGTATCCCCCAACATAGTCTGATTTGCGATGTTTCCACCCGTTGGAATTCCACCCTCCATATGCAGGATCGACTATAGGAACAGAGAAAAGCCATCACGGATTTCTTGATGATCCAAACGGATAGGGGGACTCCCCTGTGTAACTTCAATGTAAACCAGTGGCAGCTCATACGTGACACCTGCCGTTTGCTCAGGCCCTTTGAGGAAGCTACTTTATTGGTCAGTCGCCAGGACTATGAGATGAACGATGAGATTCCACTGCTTCATGTACTACAACACATGTTGGAAACCATGGCTGGTCAGGGCACTAGAGACATGGCACATACATTTCACAGCCACATGAAGCCTGTGGGGGCTGAAGTGGAGGAGGAGGAGGGGGTGGGGCATAGCAAAGCACAGTTTAGGTTTGACAAAATGACTATTTTATCTAGTCATCTGACAGGAGAGGAGGAGCAGGAGCAGCCAGAGGAGCTAGAGGGTTGTGAGGAAGGCAAAACAGAGGACCCAGACACACCGTGGCAGTTTGCAGTGGAGATGGAGACAGGTAGTCCCTCCGAGTCACTTGCACAAATGGCACGATGCATGCTCACGTGCTTGCGTAGTGACCACAGAATTGTCTCCATCTGTCAGCGGGATGACTTCTGGCTCTCCACCTCGCTTCTGGCACAAAATGGGGGCATTTTTTACACCCACTGAGAGGGAGGACAAACTGACCTACTACAGAGACATCCTACATAGTCAGATGGGCGATGTCTATCTGCGCCATGGTCCATACTCTCGCAGGTCTGACTCGGGGGGACCTCTGCGCTCACCTTCCACTGCCATGGCTGCCGGGGGGGTGGCTCAATCAGCAGCAGCCTCAGTCTTCAGTCGCTAATGAGTAGCTTTCTACACCCGCATAGTGAGTCTACTCATGAGCAGCAGGAAGACCTGGAGCAGGACCTGAACCAGCAGGTCATGTCATACCTTGACATGACCATGCCAACACACCTTGAGGATCCGCTGGGCTTCTGGGAAGCCAAACTTGACTTGTGGCCGCAACTAGCAGAGTTTGCCCTGGAAAAGCTGTCCTGCCCGGCCAGTAGTTGATTTAGATGGCAACTGGGCTGCTCTATATTATGCTGCAAAATGGCAAATTTACCTCACAGTATAAGCTATTGCCCCTCAGATTTACACAGGGGCTGCTCTATATTATGCTGCAAAATGGAAAATTTACCTCACAATATAAGCTATTGCCCCTCAGATTGACACAGGAGCTGCTCTGTATAATGCTGCAAAATGGCAAATTTACCTCACAGTATAAGCAAATGCCCCTCAGATTTACACAGGGGCTGCTCTATATAATGCTGCAAAATGGCAACTTTACCTCACAGTATAAGCTATTGCCCCTCAGATTGACACAGGAGCTGCTCTATATAATGCTGCAAAATGGCGAATTTACCTCACAGTATAAGCTATTGCCCCTCAGATCTACGCAGGGCCTGCTCTATATTATGCTGCAAAATGGCAAATTTACCTCACAGTATAAGCTATTGCCCCTCAGATTTACACAGGGCCTGCTCTATATTATGCTGCAAAATGGCTAATTTACCTCACAGTATAAGCTATTGCCCCTCAGATTTACACAGGGGCTGTTCTATATAATGCTGCAAAATGGCAAATTTACCTCACAGTATAAGCTATTGCCCCTCAGATTGACACAAGAGCTGCTCTATATAATGCTACAAAATCAAGAGCGGATTTAACTCACACAATATAACCTATTTCTCAGGTTTATATAGGGACTGCTCTATGTAATGGTGCAAAACCATGAATTTACCTCATAATATAAACCATTGCCCCCCAGATTTACTCAGGGGCTGCTCCATATAATGGTGCAAAACAGGGCAAATGTATTGTCCAATATAAACTATTGCTGCTCTGATTTACACAGGAGGGCCACTCTAAAGAATGGTGAAACATGGCGTATTTAGCTCACAATATAACATAGATTGCCAAATGAGATTTCCAGACAGGGCCGGCTCTATAAAATGGCAATTTTACCTCACAATATAAACTATTGCTCCTCAGATTTACACAGGGATTTAGACAGGGATTGATATATATAATAGTGCAAAACAGCGAATTAACCTCACAATACTGTATAAACTATTGCTCCTCTAAATGGCAAAATGGCGAATTTACCTCACTATATAATCTATTACAGCTCTATATAAAAAAAGAAATAAATAAATAAAAAAAGGGCCTGTAGAAGCTTATTTAGTATAACAGATAGGGTGACATGTGCTGGTTTGGGATGCCCATGTGGGCTAGTGTTTTGACAGCAGGACAAAAACCAATTCAAAATGCAATAGTTTAATAAAACTGAGGCTGAACAAGCTTATTTAGTATAAAAGATAGGGTGACATGCTGGTTTGGGATGCCCATGTGGGCTGGTGTTTTGACTGCAGGACAAAAACCAATTCAAAATGCAATACTTTGATTAAGATGAGGAAGGATCAACAAGCGTATTTAGTATAACAGATATGCTGCCTAATACAGGTTTGGGATGCCCTGCGGCCTGGTGTTTTTTTTTGTTAAAGGCAGACCAAAAACCAATTCAAAATGCAATACTTTGATTAAGCTGAGAAAGGATCAACAAGCATATTTAGTATAACAGATAGGCTGCCAAGTGCAGGTTTGGGATGCCCTGCGGCTTGGTGTTTTTTTTGTTAAAGGCAGACCAAAAACCAATTCAAAATGCAATACTTTGATTAAGCTGAGGAAGGATCAACAAGCGTATTTAGTATAACAGATAGGCTGCTAAGTGCAGGTTTGGGATACCCAGGTGGGCTGGTGTTTTTTTTGTTAAAGGCAGACCAAAAACCAATTCAAAATGCAATAACTTAATAAAGCTGAGGCTGTAGATGCTTATTTAGTATAACAGATAGGGTGCCACGTGGTGGTTTGGGATACCCTGTGGCCTGGTGTATTGACAGCAGACAGAAAGCAATGCAAAATTAAAGAACTTAGTACAGCTCAGGCTGAAGCACGCTTATTTAGTATAATAGACGAGGTGCTCGTTGCAATTTTGGGATACCCCAGGCACAGGTTTAATGTCAGCAGACAGAAAGCAATGCAAAATTAAAGAACTTAGTACAGCTCAGGCTGAAGCACGCTTATTTAGTATAACAGACGGGGTGCTCGTTGCAATGTTGGGATACCCCAGGCACAGGTTTAATGTCAGCAGACAGAAAGCAATGCAAAATTAAATGACTTAGTACAGCTCAGGCTGAAGCACGCTTATTTAGTATAACAGACGGGGTGCTCGTTGCAATTTTGGGATACCCCAGGCACAGGTTTAATGTCAGCAGACAGAAAGCAATGCAAAATTAAAGAACTTAGTACAGCTCAGGCTGAAACACGCTTATTTAGTATAACAGACGGGGTGCTCGGTGCAGGTGTGGGATTTGGTTTAAAAGATAGGGTCACCTGCTGAAATGGAATGCCCATGTGGGCTGGGGTTTGTACAGCAGACAAAAAAATTAAACTTATCGAGATATAATAAATGTTAAATGTGCCACTGCCAACATGGTATGCACAGTGGCCAGGAATTTAAAGCTGATCTGGCAAATAAATTGAAATGAAAATAAAAAAAGCTTTCTTTCCCTGTCACTTGCTCTGCTGTCCCTGCCTCCGATTTTTAACTATCTTTCCCTATCTTTCCCTGGCTCTCCCTGGAACTCTGTGGGTCCCTGTGGGTCTTCTCTCCCTACCTATCTCTAAATCTGTCCCTGTCTGTAAGGAGCTGTGCTCTGGCCGCAATAGAACGCTGAAATGCGCACAAGCAAGATGGCCGCCACTTTATATAGTGCTGCGACGTCACCGGGCTTCCTGGCTGCTGATAGGCTGCATGTGAGTGTCCCATCATACCTTGCCCCAGGGTACATGTCTGGACATGTGCCGTCCACCATCTTAGAATGCCTGTCATTGAACTGAATGGAGTTAAAAGGAAAACTTCGATCGATCGAATCACGGGGAAATTTGGATTCGTTCAGAATCGAATTTTTCATGAAATTCGGAATGAATCCGGGTTCGTCCGGATCGATTCGCTCATCTCTAGTGAATATTAATGTGCAGCAGGAGAAACTAAAGAAAGTTTAGTCGCACTTTTGATTGGTACATGGCACCCCCTGCATCTTTCAGCTGTGCATGCCCTGCCAGCCATTCAGTTAGGGCTGATGGGGCTGCACAGAGCCAGAGAAAGATGCAAGAGATGCCGCTGGCTGCACATGTGCCATGGGCTCGTCAGAAAGGTAAGGAAAGTGGGCATTCAATGGAGTTTCACATAGCAGAATGGGATTCCCAAGGGGTGGCTGTCAGTCCAGACCTAGCATCTTAATGACACTGGGTACGGTCTAGTTCCACTTTAAGCTAATGTGGCCTTTAGAACTTGTGTGCGGCAGACTGACTTCAAGCCTTCCTGGAAACACACTGACGTTTGTTAGCAGGGAGGGGGTTAAACCTCAGCTGCAGCACTGCACAGCAATTTCTGCTGGCCCTTCATCCTCAGCACTAAAAGGGTTACTGAGCCAGGAAAATATCATTAGAGGCAGCACACTGGCAGAGTTTTCACTGCTCACCTCACTCTTCAGAGCTGTGCGGGTGCTCCATGTTGCTGGCAAGCCAAGAAAGTGCAGGCAACACCAACAATCTCAGTGTGTTTCTGCTCTGCACCCCCCCCCCCCCCAACTGCTGCAACTAAGAAAAAAAGGGGGGGGGGGAGTTTGTAGATGCCGCCCTGGCTGGTGGGGAGGCAGTCATTTCTGTTGGCTTGCTTTAAATTGGACCCCAACCTGTATTTGCTAGCCCTGAAGTCTAAAAGACTGCAGGGCTGGTTGGCTCTCTATCCCCTGAATGCCCCACTGTGTGAAACCACTCGGGATCACTGGTGTACTTACCTCGCTGATTATGCTGATTGGATACAGTACGTGCCATGGTATTGTTTGCATGTTGGGTATTTCGGCAATCCCAGGAGGTTTCACACAGTAGGGCATCCCCCTTTGGGATGTTTCAGGGATAGAGAATCAGTTGGTTTGATATAATTTAAATGGCAACACACAGGTGAGCATGGCACCCCTTCCTCCTGACCCAACCAACCATGCACACCCAGCCCCCCTCCAAAGTGAGAGAACAGATGGAGTGGAGAGGCATCAAGCAGTTAACTAGTAAGCTGAGTGGGCAGGTGTGTGAGGGGGGGAGCAAGCGGTGAACCAGTATACTGAGTGGGTAGGCAGTTTGCAGTGAGCATGCGGGCGAAGCTGTGCGGCACCCCCCTGACAATGATGGCCTCTGCATGACACATCCTGTACACCCCAAAGGCTGGCCCTGACACTAGGCCAGTGGTTACCCCTTTTAAAATGATCATTAGAGTAGACCATGCCTTCCCAGAAGTAGAGTGTCAGCCAGGGTCCTGGTCTGTGGGCATTCCAACCCACTATTTAGCTTCAGATGGAATAGGTGACACAGAAGTGGATGCACACTGCAATACCGCATGTACCCCAGCAGACATTAATCAGCTACATATATCTGCAAATATTTACAGCAGTAACAGAGGGTGGGTATAGGGTGCACGTGGACCAGGCCCCTAACTGACACCAGCTAGGGCTAAGGTCTGCTATAAAGGTAAAAACAAAGGATCACATATAGCACAGTCCCCAGCAGTAGCACCTCCCACAGGACAGACACTCACCGCGCTGGTCCCATGGTACAGAGGGCAAGCAGGGCACACAGATCGGCGAGAGAAGCCTGCATGGAGGTGTACAGCAAGCATGGAAGAAGGAGGTGGCATGGTATGTATGTAAGCATGGCACTAGCGCCAGGCAGATATTCTATAGAGGTGGTGTAAGTAGCTTGCGATGAGCCCCCTTGTTTAACGACCCGAGGGGCACGTGCCTGCACTGCCTCTATGGTCTGTATGCCCCAGTCCAAGGGCCACATTGTCTTATTGTTCCACTTCAAGGGGCTAAAAATAAAATCTAGGCAAGAAAAACAGTTTACTGCAGAAAAGCTTTAACTGTATAGCATAAAGCAGACAGAAAAAAAGTGGCCTGGGGTGAGGCAGAAAAAAGTTAGGTGAAGGTGAAGCAGAAGTGATGTGGAAAGAAGTGGACAGGGATGAGGCAAATGTGAAGTGAGGAGGATAAAAGGGGGCAGTAATGCAGTGGGCTGAGGGTGCAGCTGATCTAAAACTGGCAGCATGGTGGGGAGGGCATCCGATTGCTGGATGCCCCACATGGAATACTAGTGAGAGAAGTCCAGTCTCTATATGTTTCAGTTTAATTAATCACTGCAGCAGCTGAGCTGCAGCTTTAGGTCTGCTTTAATGACCCTGCATCATCGCACCCCCACTTGTGGCCCTGGTCTGCATGTATGCTGAATAAATCTTTCCCACCACCTTTGAGATACTGCTGAGATCTGCTTGCATATATTGAAGTTTTGGTCTGCGCTGCCTAATCATTTTGGAAAGGGGTTCAGTTTATTTTTCATATATAGATGTTTGGGTCTGGGTGGAAGATCCGGCACTCTGTATACTAGTGTTGGGTCAGGGGAAAGAAAATCTTGTGTGTTGAGGGTGTGGCATGTGCATGGTGTGATGGCAAAATTGTGCATCGGCACACCTATCCCAGTGGCCTTGTTTTCAATCTTGTAAAATTGGGGGCTATATTTCCACCTGCCGACACTCTTCCAGTTCAGAGCAAGTGCAGTGCTGATATGTGCTTCTTGCTGTGTCGGGTATTCCCTCACTAAGACTTGCTCAGGATGTGCCGCACAACGCACTGCTCTATTGAGAAACAGAGAAGCATTTCCTGAGCTTCATCTGATTTCAGTCATACCCATGGGGGGGGGGGGGGGGGTTGAATTGGGGTGGTTATGATTAACCTCAGGCAGCAGAGGCACAAGGTGGTTCAGCAGCTGCTTCTCCCAACCTCCTGCAAGTCACACTGGACTATGACCTTCTACCACATAGTTTAGCCATCAAATGTAATTGACAGCAGAGTACAACATACAGTATGAATCATCCAGAGGTTTATTAAAGAGGAACAGTACCAGTACACAGCAGACAACCTTTACTATAACAGTTAATGAAATACAGTGCTCAGGGCTTATATGTTTCTGATCACTTGGAATATACATTAGCACCCATTTCTTATTCATGTTTGGCATTTCTGTACATGTTCAAGCAGGCATTCATCATCTATAGCCTGAGAGGAAAATGCTAATGTCACTTCTGTACATGAGAAGATCTATAAAGCAGACACCACAGAATTTGACACTTATCTTGGGGTGGCTGGTCTGGAATGTACAGTATCCACTGGGGGTTATCTCTCTGGGTGTCAAATGTAGCTGGCCGGCACTGTAAGGAATCAATACAACTTCTGCGCATCAGTAAGACTCCTACTGGAAACAAAATCACTAGTCTGATTCTGTAATTTATGGGAGGGAAAATTATAGACTTTACAAATGTGGGGCAAAAAACGTAAACCTGTAAAATACCGTGGGGAATGACTACAGCAAGTTGCACTGCGGAGATGATTGCAAAGCTGAAACCTTGTGTGTCTCCCTCTCTCTTAAAGTGGAGCAACACCCAGGATTTTGACTATCCTGGGTCTTGGTCCACTTCCCCAGGGCACCCCGATCTGGGGAAAACCCCCCAGATCGCACGTAAAAACTCACCTCATCCCGCTCCTGTGGCGCATGCGCGGGCGCTCGTCCAATCAGCGCGCTATGTGCGTCAATGAGACGTCTTACCAAAGCGGCTCCGAGCACGCTGGTGGGAGCATATCGCGCTTCCCTCTAACAGGGAGCACGCCCTGCTACAGAGAAGCACGGGATGCGGCCGAGGCCCACGCATGCACCGTTGGATCAGGATCCAGGTAAGGTTTCTGGGCATCCTGGGGGGGGGTTTCACACAGCAGGCCGATAATGCTGGGTGTTGTTCCACTAAACCTAATAAACCACTAAAAGAGGCAGCGCTGACAGAGAGTTTAGGTACTCGAGTGCCGCCTTCCCTACACATATAATCAATAATCAGGCTCCTCCGATGTATCCCGTGAGCTTTGAAAGAAATCCACAGTGCAGGGAAGCTGGGATGTTTGTGCATAGTATATTTTTAATTGTTTACGCACCTCCCTGGCAATCCCACAGCTCGTGTGGACATCCCCAGCATCCCTCTGGCTAATATGTGCACCTGTACCAAGCCCGTTTGTGTGGCTGGCGTGTGCACATGCAGCCTTAGGAGAACAGCAGAAGGGATGCTAGCTGCTCTCAGCTTTGTGTGTATACAAACTGCATTCTATGCAGCCGCATAAAAAAGTGTAGTACAGGAAGCTGATTAGAGCAGGGCCTGCACCTGCACTTTGGGATTGCCAGCAAAGTGTATAACCTTGCTACCCTGCTGATGAGGACTTGTGGCATATAGTGCTAAATAGTGCCGTAAAGACTAGATTTTAGTATTGCAACCATTCAGGTAGGGTATTAAAATAAAAAAATAAAGAGAGATTGTGTATTTCTTTTAAAGTAGGTCATAAGCTTTTCACTGCTCCCAGGTTTTCGTCCATCACCCTGGGGCATCCTTAATATATATATATATACAGGTCCTTCTAAAAAAATTAGCATATAGTGCTAAAGTTCATTATCTTCCATAATGAAGTGATAAAAATTAAACTTTCATATATTTGAGATTCATTGCACACCAACTGAAATTTTTCAGGTCTTTTTTTGTTTTAATACTGATGATTTTGCCATACAGCTCATGAAAACCCCAAAATCCTATCTCAAAAAATTAGCATATCATGAAAAGGTTCTCTAAAAGAGCTATTAACCTAATCATCTGAATCAACTAATTAACTCTAAACACCTGCAAAAGATTCCTGAGGCGTTTAAAAAAGCCCAGCCTGGTTCATTACTCCAAACCGCCATCATGGGTAAGACTGCCGACCTGACTGCTGTCCAGAAGGCCATCATTGACACCCTCAAGCAAGAGGGTAAGACCCAGAAAGAAATTTCTGAACAAATAGGCTGTTCCCAGAGTGCTGTATCAAGGCACCTCAATGGGAAGTCTGTGGGAAGGAAAAAATTTGGCAGAAAACGCTGCACAACGAGACGAGGTGACCGAACCCTGAGGAAGATTGTGGAGAAGGACCGATTCCAGACCTTGGGGGACCTGCGGAAGCAGTGGACTGAGTCTGGAGTAGAAACATCCAGAGCCACCGTGCACAGGCGTGTGCAGGAAATGGGCTACAGGTGCCGCATTCCCCAGGTCAAGCCACTTTTGAACCAGAAACAGCGGCAGAAGCGCCTGACCTGGGCTACAGAGAAGCAGCACTGGACTGTTGCTCAGTGGTCCCAAGTACTTTTTTCTGATGAAAGCAAATTTTGCATGTCATTCGGAAATCAAGGTGCCAGAGTCTGGAGGAAGACTGGGGAGAAGGAAATGCCAAAATGCCTGAAGTCCAGTGTCAAGTACCCACAGTCAGTGATGGTCTGGGGTGCCATGTCAGCTGCTGGTGTTGGTCGACTGTGTTTTATAAAGGGCAGGGTCAATGCAGCTAGCTATCAGGAGATTTTGGAGCACGTCATGCTTCCATCGGCTGAAAAGCTTTAAGGAGATGAAGTTTGCATTTTTCAGCATGACCTGGCACCTGCTCACAGTGCCAAAACCACTGGTAAATGGTTTACTGACCATGGTATTATTGTGCTCAATTGGCCTGCCAGCCCTCCTGACCTGAACCCCATAGAGAATCTGTGGAATATTGTGAAGAGAAAGTCGAGAGACGCAAGACCCAACACTCTGGATGAGCTTAAGGCCGCTATCGAAGCATCATGGGCCTCCATAACACCTCAGCAGTGCCACAGGCTGATTGCCTCCATGCCACGCCGCATTGAAGCAGTCATTTCTGCAAAAGGATTCCCGACCAAGTATTGAGTGCATAAGTGAACATAATTATTTGAAGGTTGACTTTTTTTTAATTAAAAACACTTTTCTTTTATTGGAAGAAATATGCAAATTTTTTGAGATAGGATTTTGGGGTTTTCATGAGCTGTATGGCAAAATCATCAGTATTAAAACAAAAAAAGACTATATGCTAATTTTTTTAAAGGACCTGTACATATGAAACCCCACCAGGAATCCTGCCGGGTATTACACATCGGGGCATTCCAAACCCGGATGCCCCAGGGGTCGTTGTCACATGACGTCTATAAGACACTAGGTCCGCTTTAGATACACTTTAAATTAGGCTGCCTTCGAGAAAAAGGTATGGGATGTTTTGCTCAAATTAAAGTCCCAGTGCTGGCCATAGACTATATGTGAATTAGCTTTGTCTATATTGTATAACGGGTTCAATCAGGCTATCGCAGCTATACTAAAAAAGAATAAACAGGATAAGAGATAACATTTTCCTGTTGACATAGTTGGAGGATAAAAACCTTCCACGTCCAAAAATGCATAAAACTAAATAAAAATCACTGAGAAGTTCTGCATAGCTTCTTTTTTTTTAAAAAAGGGGTGTATTGCAAAATTCTGTAATATTAACAAGCCAAATAGACATATCGGCTAATGAGAGGATGGGGTCACTTATACACCCGAAATTAATAAAACTCCCACCAAGCTTGTAGTTCTCTTCTCATGGTAGGAATAAAATCCAGGGGTGACAGGTTTGGGCCCTTATTTAAGAAGGGATAGCATCAGGTAGCGCCTGGTTAATGAGAGGTAGCGACAGATAGCGACTGGTCAACGCCGGACATGGCACGCAATTACACATTTATCAAGCAGAATCTGTTTAGCGACTGGAATAGCGCCATGTAGCGACTGATTCATCATTTTCACAGCCTCAGCGAACAGTGCCAGCATTCATCCTTGCACAGCGCCAGGTATGACCTCTCGCTACCTGTCGCTCTCCCATACATTTCAATGGACGATCGTTTTCTTCTCTTTAAACGGGTTTTTTTATTTTTTTTTTTTCAAAAAAATCACAAATAATTCTTTGACCTCTTCTGGCATTGAAAAAGCATTTTCTTTCATAATTTTTTCATTTTTTAAATATTTCCTCAAAAATGACATTACAGGTCTGGCATTAAAGTGTTCATGTTACAATGTTGCTACAATGTTATTCCATATGTTTTCACTTTGTTACTAGTTGATAGATGCTTGAAAACAGACTTTAAACACACTGCCTCCTGTGCTCTGGGCTTCAAACAACTATTTTTCAGCGCCAGAGATTTGTGAAGCTGTTTTTTTCCTGAATATGGTGTGAGTCGGTGACTATGAGCACTCGCTAACATGCGCTCCCATACAGCGCTGTACTGGTCAAATAGCGACTCCTCACAATGGATTCAACATTACTGAACAGCGACTGAGTCGCTATAAAGTAGCGACTCACGGCCGAGCACTGCGACTACTAGCGGGCGCTCTGAAAATGCCTGCTACAGACGCTCATCTGTCGCTACCTGCCGCTAATGATGAATCAGCCTGTTAGTGTATTGTGGTAACAGAACCTGCCCTCCAGGTGTCGTCTTCTTCCCATTAATAGAAGGAAAACAAGCCTGGTTGGATATTTTTTGATGCCAGGAGTGACCCATCCAGCATATTTTTATGGATTTCTTTCACTGGCCCATTTTTTTCATGATAGTCCTCCTTTAAAGATCACAGATTGAGAAGGGGCTCAACTTTTTTGGCAGGAGGTAACTGATGGCAGCCTCCATATTGCTATCCACAGTGCACTGCATTATTATTAGTTTCAGGCATAAATATTGAATAGTGCATACCAGTTTGCATTTATCTTATTACTAAAGAGAATGTTTAATAGTTTCAATGAATAATAATGAATATACATTGTACACATATATTCTGTCTGGGTGTCATTTTTGTAGCTGTATAAGATATACACAGAAATAAACGTGTCAAGAAACACAACTGCATTAATCATGCTAAAAAGCATGCGAGATCAGATGGACTTCCAGGAATCCTGAACTATTAATCGGTTTCTAGCTGTTGAATACCTCTGCAGAGGTAAGAGTGTTCATCTCACCAAGCATAGACCAGTGTTTAAGTTCTCAAATTAGATCACTGAGGTGATCGCCAATGTAACGCTGCCCATAGTAAAATATGGGCCCTTTCATATACCAGCGGAGTGATTGCACTCACCCCTGAAACTGTATACAGCCACGACCGTGCTTGTGATATCTCAATAACAAATTGTGCTTGCTAATAAAATGCAGGCAAATTGCTGCTATACAGGGAGTTATAATTGCTAACGCTACCCCTCACTCCTGTGTGAAAGGAGCCTTAGTGAAATTGTTACTGAAATGGGCTCTAAAAAGTATCTAATATAGCAAAATAGTATATTACAAATCAAATTATAAACTCGATAGCAGGAGATAGAGAAAAATCACACACCTTGCTTAAAGAAAATTCCAGCCAAGCTTGTTGTTTTCACTTTATTTGAAGAAAGAACAGGGGTGATCACAGTGACATAACTAAAATGTAAAAGCAGCCCTGGTGTGAACATTAAATGGAATGCAGCTAGACAACTAAAGCCTGAAGCAGCAGAGACTAATTGTGCTTCCTTTCGCTAAATGACACCAAATGAACACATATATGATAAATAAGCTGGAGGAACAACAATGATGGGCCTCCTGACCTTCTGGGCCACGGACCTATAGTTATGTCCCTGGGTGAAAGGTTTTTGAATGCACCATTTCACTTTTGTTAACTGTTAAAGTTTAATAGCATGCCCCCTGAGCTAGTAGCGTGTGGGAATATGTACCATGATGGGAAAAAAAGCATCTCCACACATGGGACTTACATAGCAATAGGTTACAGCAGAGTCTGACTTCAGGAGACAGGCGATTAGCATTGAACATTCACCCCTTTACAATCATAATGCAAATTCTACATATCCCTCATCACTGATCCTACTTCTCTTATTTATGCATTATATAAAAGCATCCCCCCCTTGCCATCTAGCATATTTATGTTTTTTTTAGACTTGTTTCCACAATAGTGCTCCTTCAAATCGATGTCAAATACTAACAATGACAATGTAAATGCTGTTGTGACTCTCCCCCCAAGCAGAGTTGCTTTTTGCCATTCTGATAGCTACTCTGAGTCAGGTAGTGTGCAAGTTCAGGCACAGGCTGCAAACAAGGCTGGGTTCTACATACTCTATAGGGAATAAAAAGGCTATGGCCAAGCCAAACTTCCAGCTTGTACTTTGTGCACTGGTAGAAACAAATCAAAGGAAAGCTACAATAGCTTAGCAGATCCCCAGGATGTAAATGCAGGTATGGGGTCATTCTATTACTGTGATTTTTTATATTTTAAAAGGTGCAGATGAGTTATCCAGTGTAAGGTTGAGGGTGGGGGGTTGGAGTGAAAAATTCAGAAACTGGTCTGCGTTTCCCTGCAACATCCTCTGCTTCCTCTGGGTCTTCACACAGGGCAGATCTAGAAGGATAGCTGTCCATAGCCTTCAATTTCTTCCTGAAGCCCGAGGGGGCTGTAAAAAATTTGTTTACAGAACCAGGTTTTTTAAGACCTCTTGCCAAGTCAGGGAAAGGAATTTCATCAGAAATAACACCCAAGAAAGCACCAGTGGTTCCCAATATAGAAGCCGCAACCTTGGAATTCCTTTTCATATGAAAGCTTTTTTCTAGATTTATGGTGGTTGTATCCTGCAAGATATTCCGAAGCTGCATGCTGCAACCTTTCTTTAGGTAATGGTAAGGTTTTCTCCCGCTGTTGTCTCTGATATAGACTTTTGCGTTGTAATCTTGCACAAGCAAGCTGATAACCTCTTTGCGATCATGGATTGCAGCTATATGCAATGGGGTGTATCCCCCAAAAGATTTCACATTCACATTAAGGTTAGAGTCCCCTTTTCTGCTTAGATCGAATAATAATTTGACCATTTCGGCGTTTCCACTTTTGGCTGCCCAATGCAGAGCAGTAAATCCAGAAATGAAGTCCCTTTTGTCAGCCAGATCACTGTGAATCATCATAAGACCAAGAAGTCTGTGGTTCCACCGGCCGTTGGCGGCATTCACCAGCCACTCATGTTCATGTTGGATTAATGGGACTGCCTCTTCAAATTTGCGGTCTTCATTAACTTTCATCAGTTTGGAAGACCTCTTGAGATGGGGAGATTTGGAGCCAGCATCATCAAATTGCCTAGCAGCATTTGGAGATCTGCTTAGCACAGTTAACGGAGCCTGGGCAGGTGGAGTAGGTGTAGCTTGGGGCACAGTAGTAACATAGGATGGCAAAGTCTTTTCACTTTCATAAACATCTAGAGTGTCTGAGGAAGTCTGGGTGTAACGCAAAGGCAGCATTGGTGGCTTTTGAACATCTTTGGGCTGTCCATCAGACAATAATTTGGGAACAAGAACTGGTCCGTAATTATCCATTCGAGCCACAATAGCAAAAACAGACTCTCTTTCGCCCTCATTTTCACATTGTGTTATGGAGACTAATTCATCTAATTTAGCTTCATGGATGCTTTCATGTGATAGATCTCCAACACTATGGTAACCCAGCACAGGAAGACTGTCTGGCTCAGATAGGTCTTCCCGTGAGAACTGTTCATGGTCAGGGGTAGGTGTTAACGCCTCTGCTTTGTTTTCAGTCACAGATGGGCAACCGGGTTCCTTTTCGGGGCCCCTCAGGCTTCCCTCCTCTCCCTGAGCCCGTTTATAAGAAGGCTGTCCCCCACCTGTCAGTAAGTGAGTATGCCTCTTCTTCAGCACCACCACCTTGACTCCATCCTCATCTCTCACCACTGCTATTTTGTTGACATACCTTTTGAAAAGGTCCCTGTTATACGCCCTTTCCTGGGGATCAGGGGACTCCAGCAGAGGCTTGAACTTTTTCAGCAGATCGGAGTTGCTGACTTTCCCTCTCTGTTCCAGCATGTAGTTTAGCACCAGCTCTTGTGTGACCTCCATCCTCCTCCTGATCAGCAGCTCCTAGTGCACCGCTAAAGGCAGACAGACAGTCTAGTCAGCGCTTCTAACGACATATCTCCTCCTCGGGAAACCTGCAATCTACCTGTAGCTTCCGGGGTGAAACGCTGCGAGCAGCTCTGCTACGCCCAGTCAATAAAGGAGGGAGGAGGGGGAAGGAGGGCAGCCAGGGCTGATCATAGGTGGCTGCTGGGAAATGGGATCCCTGGCTTCGCCTTGCTCCAGAACACAGCTTGTGTATGTTACACTATTAACTGTTACACTGTGCTAACATTCTCTGACCAGACTGTTGATTGATACAATGTCACATTGATACCGGAAACATTGTCACCTGTGAAGAAGCGCATCATAAAGACTCTGTAACTGTGTAACACATGAGGAATGCAGTTCCCTATTCAAGCAATCAAATGTATTAAGAGATTACTTGTAGTCCATTAGATCTTTTCTGTTATGAGCAATTACTGTAAACAGAGGGGGGTGTTTTTTCCAGTAAACCAATCAGATTGCAGCTGTCAATTCCATCTCAATGGTTGCATTTGACCACACTTCTAACTTCATTTTTAAATATATCCTGATATGCTTAGCCCATTTATGACAAATAGATGTTGATTGCACTCAATCACAGACTGGGACATTCTTGGTTGCCTCCCTTAAAAAGGGCCAAAACCCACGTCCCCAGCGGCCCTGGACTCTATAAGATTCCAGGTGTGCTAGATTCCCTCCCCCTGGGAAATCCAGAATCAAGATGACTTGCTGTGTGAGAACCCCCAGGTCGCCCATAAACACACCTTCTTTTCCAGCCCAACAGCACATGCAGCAGCTGCATCCCAGCTATCCTTTAAGCAGCGCACATGCCTGCACCAGGCATTTGTGAATGGCTGGCACTGACACGCTCCCTGTTATAAGGTAGTGGGGGATGCAACCTCCAGTGCATGCTCCAGTGTGTTCTATTCAAGGCCAGTTTTCTCCCCTGTAAAAAAAATCAGGCTAATTGATTCTCTAGCATCTATGATGAGCTGCTTGTATGAGCAAGGGTCAAGTGTAAGGTTCAGTACATTAGCATTTTATTCACTCATATATACATACAAGCATCATTTTAATGTAGACCTACATTCTCTCTTGAAACTGTTCCAGGAAGGGTCCTAGTTTACAGGAATACTAAGCTAACATAACCTGCCCCCCTCACAGCATCAGTGATCCCTGTAATTTCCTATAGGAGCTCCATCTGCCCCACTCGAGAAGCAGCGCCACACAGCTTTTCCATACCTCCATCATACAGAGTTCCACGTCTATTTTGGTTTCCTAGAGACCTTTAACTGTAGAGCCATCCCAGGGGTGGCTTCTATGGGTGGCTGTGGTGAATCAAAGCAAAAAAAACCTATTGTAAGCTGAGCTTGAAACCAAAAAAAATCTCACCTAGTGCTGGTGGTGATCTTGCTCCCACAGCAGAAGTGGATATCCCTTTAAGGGCTGTAGGATCAAAAGTGATATTTTAATTGTGTCAGCTGTGCTGCTGCCACTGGAATATGTATGACTGTCACTCAGGATCTGCAGCTTTCAGCATCTTAATGGGCCACTCCATCCCCTGGCTGCGGCAATCGCCCACTGCCATTTTCTTGAAGTCCTGTCTGGTCTGTGGGCTCCTGTGCTCTCCGCTTTGTGCACATGCGATGCGGAGAGTGCCACACCCAGTGACTGGCCGGCATAAGAAAATGTTGGCGGATGATCGCTGTAACATCACCAAATTTGCAGCTGGATTCCAGATGAAGGTGAGTGTCTTTTTTAATTATTTCCTCTATTACACGTGTTTTACAGCTAATAGGGGCGTTGTGATGGGTATGTTAATATTTTACACAGGCTGGAGTGGCCCTTTAAAGGGAGAAATTTGGGACCAGATGAGTTTATTTTATTGTACTAGACCAATCTGTCCCATTACAATAGAAGGGGTGAGAGCCTGGGCTACTAAACTAACCAAACCAAAAAAGGACAATTTGGGGCTCCCAGGTTCTTGCATACCTGTAGTCTACCTGGCAGTTGTCAGGGCCCCTGAGCATCATAACCCACTTCCTAACAACTCTTTTTCTGGGTTGGGTGAGAGGAGGGGGCACTTCGGGGAGAGGGTTTTGTGCCCCTTCATCTCTGGGCAAAAGATCTTAATAATTCTAATTCTAAGTTGTGAGGTTTAGAATCAGTTATACTGTTGACTGTGTGTCCTGTTAGATAATAGAGATGAGTGATGAATTTTTTTGGAGGATTTGCTGAAATTCTCCCAAAAATTTGGGTTAGTCTGAACAGCACTTTTTAAAAAAAAAATGTATTATCTCTCAATATTTGTATCTTTTTTTGTCACAGTGCATAATGCAGGAATCATCAGCTTCAAATAAACCATCCATCATAGGGCAGGTAAACATTGATCAAAAGACTGAACATCTGCATAGCATTATGATACAAAGATAAATAAGGAAGTAATCCATTACCTCTTTCACTCGTTACTTAAAGGTGCACTATTATGAAACATGGAGAAGACAGATTTTAATTATATTTGGTATGTAAATAATGATTGTGGAAAAATTAAAAATGTAATTTAAAATTAAATGTTACCATAACATTCGTCTAAATATAGCCCGGGTAACAGCTCCCATCACTTGGGAGAAACCATTTCTTCTGCAGGGGGAGCTCCTCTCTGCTACTGCACTGTGCAGTGACCAGTGCTTCTGGTCCTCCAATGCTAATTTGATTGCTAGCAAGTCTCTGTCTCCCACATCATAGTTTCTTTTTGAAGGGGTGATTGACCGTGATGGAGTTCCCACACAACTTGCATTAGTTCACCCAGAGTAGCATGATGGCTTCAAATGCTGCCTGTGTCTAGGCCAGGTCCATTTTGTTGATACTGTCACGTACATTTCTGGAGACCAGGCCAATGTAGATAAAACAGCTGCCAGCAATACCATCTGCAGTCCCCAGAAAGTGGGGGCTGGGGAAACTCAGCAGAAGGGAGGGCCTATGTGTCACATGTATGGATGATGCAGATTCAGGCAGGAATTGAGGGAGATCTGGAAAGCAATAGGGAGTTAAAGGTGACTGAGGGAAGCCAGTGGGGAGTAACTGGTAGAGTGCTACAACACGCACTGGTTTCAGTGTGGGGAGTCTGCCGACAGATCTGGTTTTCGCTAGAGCCTTCCGCAAGGGGAGCGGACTATGCTGCAGAAAAGTTGGGGTCCACTACTGTCGCCAGTGGCCAGTGAGCCCAGTGCTGCACACTTTCTGTTGGCAGATTGTGCAGCCATTTTTGAGTGCCCTGTAATGCAAAGCTCTTCAAGCAAATTATAAGTACCTCATAAATTCCAGGCATACAGGTGAAGGAAGAGGGTGAGTTAAAATCAGGGATGAACCTAGCCTCTACTCTGCCTGAGGCAAATTATATAGCAATGTGCTGTTGCGCCTGACCCCTTTCTATAATTGCAGCACTACTGACTAACTGTGGGGGGTGCTGAGCCACCAATCTCCGCTGATCCACTAATGAGGTGAAAAAAATAAATAAAACACAGGTCCAACGAATGCCACAACCCCCACAGTACTTCCTGAATCACTTTCCTTGCATGCCCTTTTACAGATTTACAGGTGCACCCCTGATTAAAATAATTTTAAGTTGGAGCTAATATGCCCCCTCCAATGAAGTGAATAGAGCAGGCATGGCCAAATCACTGTGATTGAAGAGAGGGTATGAGTGTCCAACACAGAGGCTGAGTCATGACAGCGCTGGAATGGATCAGGGGATTGGATTGCAAGCATTGTAATAGTAGTACAGCCATTATTATTTATTTATTATTTTAATGCCTGGACAATCCCTTAAAGAAACAGTTTTTTATGCAGGGTAAATAAATACACTGTAAGTTTTGTTACTCTCTTTTTTGAGAGAAAAACCTTTTACTCAAAATAGAAAGAGAATAAAAAAATGGTCTGGGCTAGTGTCTATGTTAGTAGAGGTTACTTTTTGCACAGTATTAAGTCATACTGTGACTATAAAAATTAGTTCAAAGGTACATGTTTATTCATAAACCATAAGTAATATTTCCAAGGTATAATAGAATAAGAGGGGGGGGGGGAGACCAGGGGGAGCTATAATGGAGTGGGTGCTCCTATTGTATTTTTAATCCCAGTGGTGTAGAGGTGTGGCCTCTCGGGCACTATAAACTAAGTTTATGGGGGGGGGGGGCCCTTCTGTTACCGAGGAGGTACCTTCCGGTTCACGTCTGCCACCAACAATGATGTTGGTCATTCAGCTGTGAAGCCCGGTGGCACCCCTAGGAAAAGGAGGGGGAGAAACCTCTAAGTCACTTACTGGGAAATACAGATTACAATAAACATGTGCTCTGTTATGCCATAAAACATTTCAAATTTATTTATTAAGTATTCAAATCATACTTGTTCAAGAAAGGGTGAATCGTCTCTGCGTTAAGTACAGTTCTTTTATGCAGTGACACTTTTTTTTGAATAGATACACAACTTGGGTTCTGTATGCTCTTGGTTGTTCTGGGGCCTACTGTGCCCTCAGCCTCTAGCAAGTTGTATTCTACTTGGTCGGTGCGGACCTCTTGCACAGACGCGTTTCGCTTTCCGCTTCCTCAGTGTGTGGGTCCTTGTGATCTGATTGTGATGTATTGTTACAGAGTGAGATTATCATGGATTGACAATTTCAAGATAATGGTACATATTGTTGAATACAGTAGTAAAAACTTACATTTCCTTACATGTATCAGTAGTCAGTTGCATATATCAGCAGTCAATTGTATGTATCAGCAGTCACTTCAGCGCTTGAGCTTTGGTTGCAGCGGTTCCTCCCAGCACCAGTAGTAGGTTAGTAAGGGTATTACCTTAGAATTGGTATAAAAATAGGAGGTATGAGTAACATGGTTTTTGGTGGTAAATCTCACCGTGGTAGGTTTTTACATGTGCCCACGATGGGGGCCCCTATTATGTATTCCTGTTATGAGGGTCACTTCTATATCAGCGTGTTCGTTAGTGAAGTGCCTGTATTCTTTAGTATATGTATATGATGGTGATTGGGGGTTTAGTTCCCATCATGCTGTCCATTAATGTACTTGGTGCACTGAAGATTTACTTTAGTTATGAGGGTCATGTTTTTGTATTGGCGTATTCTCTGTGGAGTGCCTGTGCTTAATAGTGTATCCGATGATGATGTATGTGGTTAATGGTTTGTCTCCCATAGAGCTATCAATTAATTGATATGAGTGTTCCTGCTAAAGCCCCCATAGCGCTATTAGCTTGTTAAGAGTAGAGGGTGTTAATGGTTGTTTGCGCTACTCACCACATCCACATATATATCTATGTGCTAATATCCTTAGTGTGTGATAGGTAATCTCTTTAGTAGTGCCGCTTACCTTCCTTCTATGTGTGTGTCCCCTGTAGCCGTGGACCGGCACCCCCTGTTTAGCAAGGGGCGTTACTGCAGAGTTGTTTGCTGTGTCCGTCAGGTGCCTTCTGTTCCGGGTGCCGTCTCTCTCAATAGCGTGTGTGCGCTGCCGGTTGCTGCTTGTGTGTGTGTGTGTGTGTGCTGCAGATGTACGGGGCCGTCATTCGCAGGGTGGGCGGGGTTGTTGTTGCCCGCGCTCCCTGCTGTGTACCTGATTGGATGTTGCGTCAGGGGCGGAAGTGCGTATGGCGCACTGTTTCCGGGGCGGCCCCGTCCGGTTATTGGCTAAGCAAGGTGTCAATCCTTGCGTCTCTTGTGCAGGGAGGGAGGTCTGTGTTCGTTTGGAGTTGCTATAGTTTTGTGTGGGGTAGTCGCCAGGCCTGGTAGCGGCCATTTTGTTGGTTTGTCAGGCTGATTAACACAGCCTTTCTTGGTGCTGATTGGGGGAAGCGCTGTTCCCCTGCTCGTCGTGCGCTGCGGAGCTGCTGTTAAGGATGACATATAAAGCATATTAACATGTTACATATAAATCAAATTGTTAACCTGATTAAATACTCATAATTTTATAGGTAACAAACATTATGGGATATGCAGATTACTTTATGCATTGTGTTGTCTACTAGTGCATCTCTGGTTAATTAGCAGTGTATACATTGTTATATAGTGATCAGTTCATATGCATTATACCATTATGTACACATTAAATGGTGAGGGGAGTAGTGTTTTTCTGTGTTGATTCCCATTTAAATAATCGACTCTGTGTGGCGTCAGGACACAGATAAATGAGTGTGGACTCGGGAGCCTTTTTTTTTAAAAAAGGGTACCCGGTGGGTACTAAGGGTGGGTTCACGAATAGGGATAGGTTCAGTTATTATTATTTTCATTGTTATCATGTGTCTTGTTCGCTAACTGTGATATTCGTCTGGGTCTGGCCGGGCTTTTGTGGGCTCATGTTGTTTCTCAGGTTGGGACTTGGGGTATGGGTTAGAGTCGTCTGAGTTATTTGAGAAAAGGAGAAAAGCTGCATATTTCATTTAGTCCTGGTGGGTGTGTCACTTTAAGTCTGACTATCCACTTTGTTTCTTTTTGTAGGGTTATTTTCTGTATGTCTCCACCCCTTTTATGTAGGTGCAGTCTATCTAGTGCTTGGAAAGTGGTCCCCTTGGGGTTTGCGGCGTGTTCCCTGGCAAAGTGGCGGCCTATTGGTGTAGTCAGGTTTCTATTCCTGATATCTCTCAAATGTTCAAGAATTCTTAGCCTAAATTTTCGGTTGGTCTTACCAACATAGAACCTTCCACATGGACATGTCATGAGATATATAATATGTGGGGAGTTACAGTTCACAAAATGCTTTATATTGTGTGTCTGTTTGTTGGGTAATGTAAGGGTAGTTCCCTGTTTTAGAAACTGGCACGTACTGCACCCCCCACAGTTGTACAGTCCCATGGTCTTACAGCACTTTAGTTCAGACTGTTCAGAGTAATGGCTTTTGACAAGTACATCCTTAATGGATTTAGTTCTTCTAAAGACCAATTGGGGTCTTGCCGGGACCAAGGTTGCTAGGTCCGGGTCATGTGTTAAAACATGCCAATGTCTCTGGAGGATGTTCCTGATATCCTTGTGCTGTTTCGTATATGTGAGAATAAATGGTAATGATGGTGGGGGCTTGGCCTCCGTTTTTCTAGCTGGGAAAAGTAATTCTTGCCTGTTTCTTCCTTCTGCTTTATGATAGGCTCTCTTGAGTACTTTCTTACTGTACCCTCTTTGGAGTAATCTGTCCCTGATGCCATCTGCTGCATCTTGGAATGATTTTTGAGTTGAGCAGTTTCTCTTGGCCCTTAAATATTCCCGTAGGGGATGCTCTGTTTAAGTGAGGTTGGATGGGAGCTTGTGGCGCGTAAGATGTTATTCGCTGCAGTGGGTTTTCTGTAGAAGTTTGTGTTAATATTCCCTCCTTCATCAATGTTAATTTTTAAATCAAGAAATGCTATCTCCCTCATGTTGAAGTCCAATGTGAGTTTGAGGTTAAGTGTGTTTTGGTTAAGGAGGTGGTGGAATTCTCTAAGTTCCTTTTCTGTGCCATCCCAGAGGATGAGTATGTCGTCTATATATCTATACCATGTGGTGGCTCTTTCCAGGAAGGGAAGCATGTTTGTGTCCTGCCAAAGGGTGTGCTCCCACCAGCCCAGATAGAGATTGGCATAAGTGGGAGCACATGTAGTGCCCATTGCTGTGCCCTGTATTAGTTGGTACAGTGGGTTTTGGAATAAAAAGGTGTTATGAGTGAGAATGAAACGTAGTAATTTTATGAGGAAGGAACTGTGATCATATTGGCTGATGTCAAGTTGGTCTAGGAAAGTTTTAACCGCTTGCAAGCCTGCTTGATGTGGTATGCTGGAATAAAGTGCTTCTACATTGAAGCTTGCCAAGATCGTGCCCTTTGGCAGTGTTATGTCATTTAATGTTTGTAATAAGTGCGGTGTATCCTTAATAAATGACGGTAAGGCTTGTACATATGGTTGGAGGTGTTTATCAATGTATCTCCTTGCTGTGCTCGTCAATGATCCTATCCCGGAGACTATAGGGCGGCCCGGTGGGTCAGTGCTGGATTTGTGGATTTTTGGGAGGGCGTAGAAAGTCTGGGTGACTGGTTTGTCTACTCTGAGGAAATCAGCTGTTTTTTTGTCTATAATGTTGTGTACTAGGGCCTGTTCTATGAGTGTATGATATTCTTCTTTGTCTTTGTTCAGTCTTGTCATTGGGACTTTCTGATACCAATCTTTGTTGTTCAATATCTTTTGGCACATTCTCTCATACTGGGGTCTGGTCATAATTACAGTATTTCCCTCTTTGTCCACTGGCTTGATTATGATTTCTGGATTAGATTCCAGTTCCTGCAATGCCTTCTTGAGTCGGGGGGTAATGTTATTGGGTCTCTGTCCCTTCATTGGTAGTTTTTCCACGTCATATGTTACCAGGTTGACAAAGGTTTTTATACTGGACTGTAAGTGTAGTGGAGGGAAATAGGTCGATGGTTTTCTAAAAGGTTTTTTGAGATCTGGGTTCTCCGTTGCCTGCGTCTGTGGGGTCTGTGATAATGGTGGAGTTGCATGCTGTGTTGGAACCTGTTCGGCTAGTAGTTCATTCAGAGTATCCAGTGCTGTTTGGTCGGCTTCAGTGAGGGTAGTGTTAGGGAGATGGTCTGTAGTGTCTCGGTACAGGTATTTGAGAAGAACCTTCCTGGCGAAAAGGTGGTTATCTGTTGTCAGTTCGAATTTATCATGGTTAGCCTGTGGGCAAAAATTTAGGCCTAGTTCCAATACCCTTTGTTGGTTTGTGGTTAAGGGTATGGAGGCCAGGTTAACCAAATGATTTGTTATTGTCATTTCTGTTGTGGTTTTGTCTGGCTTCTTGTGTTTGCGGGGGCCCTTCTTGTCGGTTGTGTTGGTTGTTGCGGGTGTGTGGGGTGGGTTACCTCTAGATCTAAAAAACTCTCCTCTGATGAGGTTTCGCTTATTTGTTGTTCAGGAGGTGGGTATGTGTTTCTTTCTCCCCAATATCTGCCCCTCTGTCCCCTTGTGTCCAGGGCTTTTTCCCTCCCTGGGCCCTGGTCCGTTCTGTATTGTCCTCTGCGGTTGTAAAATGTTGTACCCCGCTGATGGGACTGTCCTCTTTGCGTCTGATTCCTGTTCTGATTTGTACCCCACCTATATGCTCTTCCTTCTTTGTAAGCTAGTAGATCTCTCTCAAACTTCCTTGTTTTGTTTTCCCAGACCTCCTTGTTTAATTTGGAAATGTCCCTAGTTATGTGTATGCCTCGAATTGTGGCCAGTCAGAGAGTTGGTTTAAATCCGTGCAGATATCTTTGTAAGTGTTTTCAATCTCTCTTAATTGCTTTTCTTGTTGGGAGATCAGAAGTTCTATCATGGTGGTAGAGCATTTTAGGAGATTGTTTTCCCATTCAGTTTTGAAAGTGGGGTCTAAATTAAAGATTTGGGGGAAGATTCTAATCCGCAATCCCAAGGGTATGATTTCACTCTCTAGATATTTCTTTAGAAATTCTATATTCCAAAAAAGTTTTGTCTTCTTTTGAAGGGTACTTTCTAGTTGGTTGAATTTGTTTGGTATTGTAGTGTGTGTACTATCCCCAATAATCGCGTCCTGTGTAGTCCTTGAAAGGTTCTGTGCCATTTGATCCCAGTTGGTACCACTTAATTGTCCTTCCGAGCGGGCCTACGCCCATAGAATCTATGATTTGAATACTTTTTGTACAAATGTAAGAAAAATAAATTTGAAATGTTTTATGGCATAACAGAGCACATGTTTATTGTAATCTGTATTTCCCAGTAAGTGACTTAGAGGTTTCTCCCCCTCCTTTTCCTAGGGGTGCCACCGGGCTTCACAGCTGAACGACCAACATCATTTTTGGTGGCAGACGTGAACCGGAAGTTATCTCCTCTGTATAATAGAATAAATTTACCTAGAAGTACTGTTGTACACCAGTTAGGTGTTAGTTGATTATCTTCTCTGCCCACTCAACATGTTTTGCTGTATGGGCGGGCCTCATCAGGAGCAGGGTCTAGTTGCATAGTTACATAGTTAATACGGTTGAAAAAAGACATATGTCCATCAAGTTCAACCAAGGGTGTTGGGGTAGGGGAAGTTATTTTTTATTTTATTTTATAGGGGAAGCTATTTATTTTATTTTTTATTTTTTACTGATAACCGCTAATAGTAACTGTTAATCTTATTTTCTTCTAAATAAGCATCTAATCCTTTTTTGAAGCTGTCAGCGGTTGATGCTGTGACAAGCTTCTGTGGGAGGCTATTCCATAGATTTATAGTTCTTATGGTTAAAAAACGATTGTCGCCTCAGGAGACTAAATTTATTTTTTTCCAATCGAAGGCAGTGCCCCCTTGTCCTCAGAGAGGATTTTACCTGAAATAGTGTTCTCCGATACTTTTTGTATGGAACATTTATATATTTATACAAGTTAATCATGTCCCCCCTCAGCCATCTCCTCTTAAAACTAAACAGATTTAATTATCGTAATCTTTCCTCATAACTAAGATCTTTCATTCGGCTTATTAGTTTGGTGGCTATCCTCTGCACCCTTTCCATAGTCAGAGCATCCTTTCTATGAATGGGTGCCCAGAACTGGATGGCATATTCCAGGTGAGGGCGCACCAGTGTCTTGTAAAGAGGCAAAATTACATCTCTATCCCGTGATAGTGACAAGAAGGTTTTAAACCACAGCAGGATATAGTATGTATAGTATGTATGTTGCATATACATAAAATACATGTACATGAAGATGTGGTAAAGTGACGTATGCATGGGATCTGGTATGTAGCAAATATAGCTGCATCCAGGAAACATTGTAGACCATAGGCTTGATTCAGAGAGACAAAAAAAAAACTTCAGTTTTCGTGCCGATCTGTTTTTTTTGTGAAATGTTTCCGTTCTCGTATGAGCGTGCGAGCGATTCTATGCATGCATTGAAAACCTTCTGTAAAGTTTCCGTCCGTTCGTACTGCAGATTACGAATACGAGGATGTCAGTTTCCATCGTGACTTTTCCGTTTCATTTTCACATGTTACAACGTAGGCTTTCGTTTTTGCCCTTTTCCCATCGTATCCTCCAACGAATCCTTTACGTTTCCAGTTCGATTCTGTTTCCCTTTTTCAATAAATATTCGTCCAGACGGAAATCCTTACTATCTTGCACCTGCGCACTACAAACTTAACTCATTAAAGTGCTCGCCTACATATTTGCCACCCTCACTTCTACTACAATGTTTAGCTAAACCACTTAGCACTATCCTCCATCTTCCCTTTTGGAACCTTAAAGCTCACCCAAATCACTTCTCGGTCATGTGAATATTCATCTTTAAATATTTCTGGGCCCATTAGTTTTGTGTTAATGTATTTTGTAAATTAAATTACACTGTAACATTTTTTTTTTGGATTCCATCATAAAATATAAAATTTATAAAAATTTTGTAAATTTCTAATTTTTACAACTGCAAAAAACAAAATACATAGCAATGGCAGGCCACAGAACATTATTCTTCATCTGTGGTCCCCAACGAGTTGCGCAGCTCCTGCATCTCGCCCACCAATTGAAGGACCCTGACACTCAGTTGTGCCACTCTGGCACGTGTGGTCCCTGTTAAAAAACTTAAATTAAAATATTGGTATAACCTTGCTGGGGTCATACTGCAGTGTCCCCCCCCCCCCCCCGTATGGTCCAAACACCTAAATCTGGACTTCAAAAGCCAGTGGGTTTTGCATAGTGGCCGATTAGAGAACCCCTGGCCCGCATTCTGCAGGCAAAGAACGGGCATCAGGAGCAAGGGCAGGAGTGGATATCCAGAATCAGAAAACCTGAAAGAATTTAAAAATAATAATATAAAATACACATTCTAAGCTACAATATTGTTTAACATGTCATCAAGGGCTAAAAACAGCCATAGGTTAAGTCATGATTCATCAACTATATTCATTGCCATACAGTGAAAATGGATTGATGGAATGTGAGCAAACTTACCCAGGAGCCATCCACCAGATAATTCTCCTGACTCAAACTGACGAAATAAGCCGGAGAATCGGAGGAGTAGCTGGGGAGGCGGATGGCAGGTTGTCTAGGCCGCATGGCTATTCCTCAGAGGTGGAAACCGGAAGTAGCAAAACGAAAGTAAAATGCATAAAAACAAATACCACGCATTGCTAAAATACGCTAACATACGCTTTTTTAAAAAATTCGCTAGGGTACGCAACATTAAAATAGCGTAAAGTGACGAGCCCGTGTCTGCTGCGTATTCATCAACAGCGACTGGGGGCGTAACAAGTGAAATAGCGACCCAAAAAAAAAAGGTATGATCAGCACAGCGCCGCTGCCTGCTGCACATAACGACTTGGTATAGCGACTGGGCCTCGCCGCCACACCACAGATTCATAAAAAAAAAAATAGCAGAGAGCCTGGGCGCTGGTTTAAGCTCACTGCGGCATAGAGCGCCTGTAACGGTTTAAACAAAATGATTATTTGGGTGGTTTGACACCTTCGAAAACACTAACAAAAACCGAAATGACATTGGGAGAGGGCTGGGATTTGGACATCCAAGTTACACATTCATAAACACAAAAAAAAAAAAAAAGGTGGGAAACATTCCAGAAAAATCAGAAATAAGGTTTAATATGGTCACAGAATTATTTGTGAATTTTTTGCCCCCCCCCCAAAAAAAAAAAACGGTATAAAGAGAAGAAATGGTTTGCCCATTGAAATGTATTGGAGAGCGCCAGGTAGCGAGAGGTCAGCTGGCGCTGTTCGCTGAGGCTGTGAAAATGATTAATCAGACGCAACATGGTGCAATCCCAGTCGCTAAACAGATTCTGCTTGATAAATGTGGAATTGTGTGCCGTGTCCGGCGTTCAGCAGTCGCTATCTGTCGCTACTTTTCATTAACCAGGCGCTATGTGACGCTATTCTTTCATAAATAAGGGCCTTAATGTTGTAAAAGGTTGCCCAAGTAGTCTCCTTTAATAAGGCTCCTTTAGTATGACCCACCCCCTGCAGATTTTCTCAAATGAGGTTATGGCCCTGGGTGCCTGAACTGTGCATGAAATAGAGCTTTGGTAATGGGAGAGTTGGAATGCCCGCCACACGTTAAGAGGCTGCAGCAAGAACCTTGCAGCAAGTTCCTCCACCCAGCACCACTCCCTCCCTTCCGACATATGCTGAATTCTGAAAATTGAAATTTTGATTTGCCCATGCCTGGAAAGGAGCATCAGAGAGGCTCGCCGGGAAGTCAGGGTGTCCAATAACCAGGGTCAAGGGGCAGAGAGATGTCCAGTTTTGGGAAGTAAATTGCAGCTATCCTCCTGGTCGAGCCTATCGTAGGGGTCCTATTAAGTGCTGGGAAGTTTTCCAGAGAGATCTAACCTATAACATTTAAATAAAATAACCTAGGGACACTCCTATGAAGACTGCCGTTAAAGACTTCTGTGTGCGTGTATGTTTGCCATCTTTCCTTAAAAAAATTACTTTATGAGATTTCCCTAACGCTACCTAATCAGAATGTTCCCGGGGGTTGGGTAGAAATTTGTCCCTGTGTTTTTTTCCACCTAACCTAAACAATGTAAAACACGAACAAAATGTTTTATCATTATGGAAAACAGAGCAGCAAATTCAAAAGCTGTCCAATCATACAGTTCAGCACAATGAAATCTTTCAGTTACTGTTGTAAAGGAATCTGTGTCTAATTATAGTAATAAAGTTGACCAACACCCCTTTTATAGCTGAAGGAAAGAATGTCCCTGGTGGAACCTAAACAACTCCCTACTGCCAAACCTCCCAGTCATACAATAAGGAGATGCTTACATATTACCATGCACGCTCCCTGTGATTAGGGACTATAAACCACAGCACAAATGGCAGCAGCCGAAACAATCCATTGATGTAAACACTGCAGGGCAACACTGCAAGGCTGTTTACATGGGCACTGGTAGTATTTTGTTCAGACTGTGCTGACACCGCTTTATTGGTTTTTGTGACTTTGGCATTCTTAACACTTTTTCATATTGGTTCATATCAATTTTGGGGTTTAGTGGTGGGGGTTGTAGCTATACTTAATTTTGATCTATTTAATACACATACATTAGTTTATTCATTCATGGTGGATTTTTATGTTATATTTACATTATTACAAGTATTATGAATTTAATTTAATATGTCTACACATTTATATGCATTTAATATATATTTATTAGTGGTAATTTTGTTTACAAATCAATTTTCCATGTACACTGTGGTTTGTCTATGATGTGTTTGTATTTTAGTATGTAGCACTTATTGTTGCAGAGGTTTTGCACAGGGTTTGAATAGTAGGTGTTTCTTATTTATTTATTATTTGTATTATTGATTGTTATCATTGGTCTACATACAGGACCTTTTTTGGTCCGCTTGGGTGCCGGCACGGGTACGGGGGTAAGTGGGTGCAGGGATTTGCTGTCCCTGCGTTCACAGACTCCTGTATCCCCCCTTTTTTTGGTTACAGTACTGCCCATTTTTCTATATATTCTTGGGAGTGCTCGCATCGCAGTTTACCTATAGTAGATTACCCATTGATTGGGTTTGTTTGATATTATATATTTAGAGCAATAATTTTAGGGACCTGCTACTTGGTTTTAATTGTCCTGTGTTGTGTGTGTTTGTATATTTTAGTATTTACATGTATCAATAAAGTATATTTTTTGTATATACAGGTTGTTAGCATTAACTTTTTGGTGCTCCTCATGGGGAGGGAGGCGTGATTTCTCATGGCCACTCCTATAGAAATAGGTTGGACTTTTTGAGGAGTGAGCACATCATTCTAGGATACTGTGGTGCACCCCTTAACTTGTGTTCGCTAAACAATGTAAAACACGAACAAAATGTTTTATCATTATGGAAAACAGAGCAGCAAATTCAAAAGCTGTCCAATCATACAGTTCAGCACAATGAAATCTTTCAGTTACTGTTGTAAAGGAATCTGTGTCTAATTATAGTAATAAAGTTGACCAACACCCCTTTTATAGCTGAAGGAAAGAATGTCCCTGGTGGAACCTAAACAACTCCCTACTGCCAAACCTCCCAGTCATACAATAAGGAGATGCTTACATATTACCATGCACGCTCCCTGTGATTAGGGACTATAAACCACAGCACAAATGGCAGCAGCCGAAACAATCCATTGATGTAAACACTGCAGGGCAACACTGCAAGGCTGGGGTTGTGGTGAATTTAAGGTAAGGAATGGAGTCTATCCCAGGGGGTTATTCCTTGTCTTGAAATTGATACTTATGACTGTTCACAGGGCCAGATTATAGGTAGGGCCCAACTGGCACGGTGGTCACCACAATTGTTAAATGAGGATGTTGAGGCAGGCAGCAAGTCAGCATAAGTAAAACATCAGTTTTGTGGTAAAGCTAGAGAGGGGCTCCTGCTTACAGCCCCAGGAGCAGCCTTCACTGCACATCAACAAGATTGGCCCATACAACGATGACCGGAGCAGAATTGGTGATGGTGGGGCCCGTCCTGCCCAGAGAAGGTGTTTTTTTTTTAACCTACAGTGCAGCCAGGAATGTGGACTCCGGGGTGGAACCAAAATTGGTAACTTGGTTACCCCACCTCCCCCAGCTGCCCAGGCCAACTAACGTCAGTCCCAAACCTGGTAGAGGGTGGCCAAGTAGTGTGCTTTCTCTTGTTTTCACATGGCAGCAAGCAACAGTAACCCTATGATCATGTTCCTTGCCGATCCTCTCCCCCCATCTCTCTGTCACAATCAAAATTGCAGGCCGCCAGGGATTCCTCAAGCTACAGATGAGCTTGGAACTTCAGAGGAAGTAGAAGGTAACAACTGGCCTGGAGCTCAGATCATCAGAGACATTTTACCTATCATTATTGTTAGTGATGCTCCTAACTTTGGGGGTAGAATCGCACCATCCCCGGCAAACGTGTAGGCCGACCACATCCAGTCTCCTGGTGACCATATCAGATATATCCGACAAGGAGATACAGCTCATGCTTTGCAAGACAACTGGATTATACACCACAGGCAAATAACCCATTTCTGAAGAGCCTTGTCTGGGAAAGGGTAGCGGATATCCGTGGTCTTATGGGTAGAAGGGATCCTGTGCAGCTTCTGAGGTTCCCTGCTCATGATCCAGTTGAAAAAGATCTGGAAAAGAGACACATGAGACACTTTGGCTTTGATAGGCATCCAGCTCATCATTAGACACAACAACAATTGTGGTCTTCTTGATACCCAGGGTATCCCAGATGGTTATCCACAGCCTCCCTCTGTTGATTCAGTGAAATTTCCTTCTCCGGAACAGAAGCGGAAGAATTCTGTTCACTGATTCTGCTTCCCCACCAGCGGGGAGGAGGGGGGGATAGATACATATAAAAAAAATCAAAGAGAGGGGGTGTGCCCTTGGTATGGCGCAGTGAGGACGCACTTCCCAGAGCTTCTGCACTGGTGATTGATTTCAGGCCCATCAGAGCAGCATTTCAGGCCTAAATAAGTTATGGCCAAAAAGAACAACAAATCGAGGAGAGGAGGCAGCTTACAGAGGCGTTCCTGAACCTTAGAGACCGACGAGAGGCAGAGGAATAGGGATGTGGCAAGGCGAGGCAATCATGGACGGCTGCAGAGAAGAGGAGATACGGTTGGATGCAGATGCCTCTCCATCACCCCCACATTCACCTACCGGGGCTGGATGCCCTGTGCATAGAATACCTGCTGGAGCCATGCTGGGAGAGGGGAGAAACTGGCCCCGCAGCTGTGGGTGTGAATCCTAAGATGAAGGAGGCTCGGAAGACTGAGGGTGCAGACATGCTGAAGGCACCCGAAATAACTGAAAACCATAGGTGGAGGAAGGAGGAGGCGGCGGCCCTGGCAACAGTCATGCCCGGCCGCACACTGCAGAGCCTGGCTGGCGGCGGAGAAACGACTGTACGAGAAGGCGGGAGTACAAAGATCGTGGTGGGGAACGGCGGAGGCGAGTGCACATGCGCAGATCGGGAAGGGTGTACTAAGATGGCGGCCTCTGTCGGCCGTGATAGCAGATTAAAAGACGCTGGGATGTCGGACTGCCAATTAGAGTCACCGGAGAGGCTCAGGGACGCGGGAGAACCCCGGTTAGGCGGCTCCCAGAAGAGCACAAGTGAGGTGGGTGTCATTGGGATGATGAGGGGAGATCACATCAGGGGGTACCCCTAGGAGTCCTGAGGAATGGGGAGGCAGCAGGGAAGAAGGAAAGCTGAGTGCGGATCAGGGATGCCTCGTGAGGTCTCGCGGTCTGATCGTGAAGCTGAGCGAGATGCTGCCGGCAGCCTGGGCCTCAAAAGATTTGCCTTCAAGCCGAGACAACCCGGGGGAGTGGAAACATACCATGAGGGAGGTAGCCAACCCGAGATTGACGCGACCCCACCGCCGGCGCTCCTGCAGAGACTGCCGAGACATTGGCATCCATTACATTTGGAGCCGGATGTGATAGTGTGGAGGGGGGGGGCCTATTCTCCGGAGTCCCCCTACCCCCCCACTGCTGCCATCTCTGGAGGCCTTGTGGGTCCCGAGCGGTATTAGCCCGTCCGCAATGTAGCCAGCCCAGCCCTGCTTCTCCCCAGAGCATATGGAAGTGACGTGGAACCTCTAGGCACCAGACCCCATGGAAGAGGAGCAGTGCTCACCTCACGCCTCGGCAACACATGCAGGAAATGCTGAACCCAAGAGCGTCTGCGCTAAGGATATACACTTAGAGATCTCTCTGCTGAAGGGGCTTCCTTCCAGGGCTGACATTGAGGGGTTAATAGCAAAGTATGAAAAGGCTCACCAGCGCGAACAGAGAAGTTAAACAACATATCTCGGAGGTGGAGGTGAGGGTAGCTACCTTGGAATTAGAGGGCCTGACAACAGCGAGCCGCATTCAGACGCTAGAGGCGAGATGCAATGCGCAGGAAGCCCTGCTACAGGTCTAAATGCTGCACCTGGACAACGTCAAAAATTGGAGCCCTAGGAACAACCTGCGTCTGATGGTCATCCCTGAAGCATCAGCAGGCGAGGATCTGAAGCACAATCACAACAGTTATCTTCAATACAGTGCTGGAATGGGACCTCTCCACTCCGATTGAGCAGGACAGTTCACAGAGCACTGGGCCCCCTGGCCCGAACACATCTAGGCCGAGAGATGTGATATGCAGGGTCCACCGGTACATCTTGGAAGATGTCGCCCGGAAAGCATGGCGCAAGGGAAATGTGGACTTTGATGGCGCTAATATCCAAATCCTGCAGGATCTCTTGAGGAGAACTCTGCAAATTCACAGGGCCCTGAAGCCACTGCTGGATGTGATTATCAGAAGCAGAGTGACCTACAGGTGGGGGTTCCCCTTCCACTTGGATGTTAGGAAAGAGCGCAACACCTACTTGCTTAAGTCACCCAAAGACCTGGCGGGCCTGTTCTCCTTCCTCCGGTGCGAACCAGTTGAGGTCCCGGACTGGCTGGCAACAAATGTGGTGATACCCCCCACGCAACCGGGTGGTGCTGGCCGACAGGGCCCCAGGAGTCAGCGCTGCACCAGGAGACAACCTAGGCCATACGATGTGGAAACCTGAGAGTGGAGGAGTGGTGGATCGGGGGGGGGCGCCCTCCCCCCCTTGCCGAGGGTACTTGGGGTGTCCCAGAGGTGATGATGGTAGTTGCCCAGGCAGGAGACTGCCGTAGGTTTTTTTGAGCTCCACACCTGACACCATCAGGGGCCCTCCTTTGGCTGGGGGGGGGGGGAGCTGGTCGATCTGGCTTCTGTCAACTGCGTGCCTGTGGTGCCCCGGTGCTGTTTGAAACTGCTGCCCGTGCCAGCCTGATCTAATTGTTCTAAATGTCATATGATTTCTGCTTAAAATTTATATTGTAATGTTTACATTGTTATGGTTACAGGTTCGACCCAGTGCGGGAGGAAGAGGGCATAATCTCGACTCCGAACCGACAGGAACTCTTCCCCCCATTAGGGCCTTATTGACCTGTAGCATTTTGTTTTTCCGCTTTGGAGAGTTAGATATATTTTTGTTTTTCACTGGTTAATTGCTTTGTGTCTTCTGTGTTCCTTTTCCCCCTTTCTGCTAGTGTCCCATTGGCCTTGCTGCTGGACCACCCCCCTTACTCACATACCCGCCCCGCCCAACACCTGGTCTTTGGCTTCCTGTCACCGAACGCAAAGGGCATGAATAGCCCGGAGAAAAGGGCGTTGATTTTGAGAAATCTTAGAGGCCTTGTAGCGCTAATAGGCTTCTCGCAGGAGACTCTTCCAACCCCCCGTCCTTGAGAGATAGACTTTTACTATATACTTTTTTTCTCTCACCCTCATGGCTCTTTAAGGATAGACATGTTTCTGGTCCCACACTCCATCCTGGCCCGGGTGGAGTACACCACAATCGGAAATATCACACTATCTGACCATGTGCCTATCACCCTCACGATCAAAAGCAGATCCCACGTCCCCAAGAGTTGGTCCTGGAGACTGAACAACTTATTGCTAGAGGATCAGGGAGTATTAGAGGACATGCAGAAGGATGTGCAGGGTTTTTTCGAGCTGAACTCCAGTCCGGAGATATCCTCGGGGTTACTATGGGAGGCCCATAAGTGCTATGTCACTGGTACACTGATAAAACAGGGGACCAAGATCAAAAAAGAAAGAATGGGTCTCCCTAGGGAGATAAGTTAACTGGAAGTGCTCCACAAGTTGCTGCCGTTCCCGCTCACTTGCCGACCCTGACTTTGCTACGAGAAAAGCTTAAAATGGCTTGTTGTGACAAACTCAAAGCACAAATGGTGAAATGCCGTCAGGCTTTTATGAGTCGGGAGACAATGCGGGTAGAGAAAGCCAGAACCTTTATCCCTAGGATAACTGACTCCCATCTTGCAGAAGATATTGCAGGGGTATTCCGCAAATTCTATGAAGACTTACCGGAGGCCCGGGGGGGCTGGAGCAAAGGTGTTTGCGGTACATCAATTCTGGGATGCCTACACTCCCGAAGCAGGTAGTTTCCAACCTGGAGAAACAGATTTTCTTGGAGGAACTCAAGGTAGCAGCCTGATGGGCTGCACCTCCAATACTGTAAGAAATTGTTCCCCCACTTGGTCCCGAAGCTGCTGTCGGTGAAGAACTCCATCATAGACGGAGAATCCTTCCCCAGGGATGCGCTGAGGGCCCATATCATGGTGATCCCTAAACAATTGAAGGACCCCATCTCGTTACTCAATACTGATATTAAACTGTTCGCAAACATTTTGGCGCCAAGATTGCCCTGACCTGCCCTGACCAGATAGGTTTCATGCCCCAAAGGGAAACAAGAGACAACACCACTAAGGTGCTGGATGTGGTTCACTTGGCCCACTGATGCTAAGAAGGCTTTCAATAGGGTCAACTGGCAGCTTGAGGTCTGCCCTCATACATGTTGGGTTAGGCCCAAATATGCTGAAATGGATAGAGAGTCTGTATGGCTCGCCCTCGGAATCGGTGAGAGTCAACGGACTTACTTTGGGTTCTCTGGAGATCTCGAATGGGACGATGCAGAGTTGCCCCCTCTTGCCACTGATCTTCATCTTGGTGTTGAAGCCCCTCCTATGCACAGTGCGGGGGGATCTGGACGTCAGGGGCCTGGAAAATGGATCTGGCCACTACAAGGTGGCGGCCTATGCCGATGATCTCACCTTTTTCTTGACCTGCCCAGAAACGTCCTTGCCCAATCCGATGAGGGAGCTAAGGAATTAGGGGCCCTTTCGGGATGTAAGGCTAACTTTCAAAAATCTGAGGCCCTGAACATCAACATTCCCGCGGCTAAGTTCCAGGGGATACATGACTCCTTCCCCTTCCATTGGGCATAGGGCCATGTTGGTTATCTGGGCACAAAGATCAGCAGCAACCTTTCAAAGATTTTTGTCCTCAACTTCCCCCCTCTGCTAAAGAAATTTGAAGAGGAGACTTTCGGTGGGCTAAAGGGATGCTCTCATGGTTCGGGAGGTGTAACGCGGTCAAGATGACCCTCCTCTCCTGTCTGCTGTACCTCTTGCAGGCACTGCCGGTGACGATTCCATGCTCATTCCCTTTGAGGGTGCGATCCTTGTTCATTAGGTTCATCTGGGCAGGGAAGAGGCCTAGGCTGAGGGGGAGGCTTATGACACTGCCGAAGGAGCAGGGGGGAGTGGAAATCCCGGATCCGGTGTTGTATCACATGGCAGTTCATTTAAACAGAGTAGTAGACTGGTGTATCCATGCCCGACACAAGCAGTGGGTTGGCCTAGAGCAGAGCTTCCTGGAATTCTCAAAAAAAGGTATCTTCCTGGATAGCTAGTGAGGGGATAGCCCAGTGGAAATCACACCTCATTATAGCCCCCACGTTAAGCATCTGTAAGACTGCGTTTAGGCACCAGGACGTATCGCCCTCCCCCTCTCCCATGTACCCAATCCTGGGTTAGTGCCCCCCGGAGGTGGAGGATCTGTCCTTTCTTGTAAAATGGGAGAAAGATTTAGGTGTAACTTGGTCATCAGAGCAGCGCTAGAAAATTCTCTGCTGGAGGTGCAGTGAGGGAAGGGGAGATCTGCTGCATGTGTTCTGGTCATGCCCCGAATTAAAGGAGTTTTGGTTCACAGTCAGACAGGTTACAGAGAAAGTGTCCTGCTCCGAAATACCAGATGATCCCGCTCTCTGTCTCCTCCACATGTCGGGGATCCCGCTAAAACGGTATTGTAAAGTCCTGCATACCGCAGATGTGGAAGAGCAAAGAGCCCCCCGCTAGAACAATGTGGCTTCAGAGGGTGAACAATTTTATGAGATTTGAGAGCCTTATGTCCACAAGGGATAACACCCACGAGAAGTTCCTGATAACCTGGTATGGCTGGATGGCCTTCACAGAGTTCCTAGAGGGAAAGAAGTTGCTGGGCCTGGTCTAGGAGACAACCTCTCCCTTCCCCCCTCCGTTTCTCTTTCTCCGCTTTTTCTTTTTCCCCTGCTTTTTTGGTGCTGTGTTACACTTGTTGGTTCTAAGGTACCTAGTGGATATTTCGTGGGGGCCTACCCCGTACTCCGTATGCATAAGTGGATGCGTAGCTAACCATGCGCCTTGGGCGGGAAGCGTATATGGCTTAGGTTAGATCAGAGTCCTGGTCTGCCCTGCAGGGCAGTGGCCCTGGGACAGCGGAATGGTTCCAAGGCAGTGTAAAGATCAACCCTGCAGCGGAGGACGGTACAGAACCCATGACACAATAGTGTAATAAGTGTTTGCATTTGCTAAGTATTGTATGTACCTGACTTGTGAATGTTGTTTTGTGTTGTCTTGTAATCTTTACTTCTTGAAAATATAAATAAAGAATATATAAAAACAAATCAAAGAGGTCCTCCTCAAACTTGGGCGAGGATACCCCCATAAGGTGTTTATGCTTTTGAGTCACCTTCCTACCCAAATTCCTGGAGAGACTTCTGGACCCCATGGGACAATCTCCAGGTCCAGGAGCCACCACCAGGGGAGGTATACAATTTTTGTGTCTGTACCAAGGAATGACTGTAATCCACCATCTGAATTACTCTCTCAAGAATGCAGCAGGGTCCTAGAGAATGCGTGCTACACCAGCAGAACAAGCCCCACACAAGCCGTTTCCCTCCTTGAACTGAACGAGGCACCCAGCATAAGTTGCTGTTGTGCTCAAGATAAGGGAATGGCCAACCAAGGAAAAACCATGAATACTCCCACAGATGAAGTTTTAACCTGCCCAAAAACAACAAAGGGCTGGCTTCTTCTTGTGTTCCTGGGCAATAAAGACCAAACAGATAAGGTCAAAATGATAAGTTATTTCAAATACGTTCCTTTGCCAACAGAATTTACAGTAATTGAGGTTTTATGTTGTGGATGTCCGAAGTACTATGTGAGTGTGACCCAAAACACCCTAAAACATGAGTAAAAGCTTACATTTTGAAAAAAATATTTAAATAATTCTTCCATGGAAAAAGCCCATGGTGGGTGTGACCTAACCATTCAGGTGTCCACATGTGAGTGGCAGTACCTGTTGCCATGGACATTATCAGCGGTGCTTTAATGTCTGTGAGTGTGAAGCGGTGCCACCACCTGTTTGATCCGCTTGCTGAGGGAAAAATCCAGTTTAATTGTGTAAAAATACCTGAAACCCCTGATACAAGTCCTGAGTTCCCCCATTTATTTTCTGCTGTAGTATTAAGACTTTCCAGCCATAAACATGCACTGGATTTAATCTCTCCAGGAAGGAGTATTAGCATCTGTGAGATCACAAACTACCTGCTGATTCTCTCATATCTCTAGACTGAAAAGTCCCCACTGAGTCTGAAGCAGAGGCGACCCCTGTAGAAAGCTTTCCCTATTCGAGCATCAGTGCCTGAGACATCCGGCACCGACACAAATCAAACCATAGCTGGGCTGCTGTGTGTCCCAGCACCAAGCCAGATACTGATCCAGGACGAGCCCACAAAACTGCATGCATACCTACGTTTTTCAGTGCTGTGAAGTTTTTAGGTACTATAAAAGGTTCCCCAAGGGAGGGAGAGAACAGTCAACCCCACAGAAGGGAGGGGGCAAGAGGGTATTTTAAGGTAACTCTGACTGTTGTGTCTCTGCTTGTAACTAACTGTACCTGTAACTTGTATCCCACTACTCAGAACAGCATTTGTATTCATTCCATCATAGTCAAATGTTTGTATTAAATGCCTAGTGTGCATACTGAATTAAAACCTATATTTTACTTAAGCAATCTTTTTTCCTTAGCCAAGAATCTGTGTGTCCATGGACTGCTGGGCCTTGGAATGGACGGTTTATTGGGAAAGTGAGCTGCGTGATCTTAGGTGCTGGATTGTTAATTGGATCACATGACCTGCCTTTTCCCTAACACCCCTAACCAATACTAGAATGGGGCTAGTTTTGGTTAGTTGTCCAATTGTCCACTGCTGTGGTCCCTGAACACAAGATGGGGAGTGGCCTGGTCCAGAACTCTAGTAGCCTATGACAACCACCCCCTGGACCGAAACATCCTTCCGATAGATGTCTTCAGCAATCTTTCTAAAGACGGCTTGTGGACTTGCCCACTGTGACCTTCTAAACCACCTCAGAGGGTCACCAAAAAGGTGAACCCCATTTCCATGGTGGAAAGGTGGACAAATACTTTGGTCAGGCCCCATACAAGACTATCAGCTGTCCTGCCCTGAAGGCGGTCCCGTGTACAGTACCTTCAAGGTGATATTTGAGATAATTAAGAAATTTAAAGTGGTACAACTCGAGGAAAAAAAGGGTGGGTACCACAGCCATAGATTTAAAGTGGAACAAAACCCAACAGGACCAGCCATGGAATTTAAAAGATGGCAGCTGGCCTGTTCCTGGGGCATCCCAAATCGGGATGACCCACTGTGTGAAACACCACCGGGATGCCACAAAACTCACACACTTCCTGGCTCCTTCGCCAATGTAAATATGGGACAACCCCATCCTCAGTATCTTGCTTTCCTGCCCCCAACCATCAGACAGGCTGGGGGTAGAAGCGCCTGCTGCTGGAGATGCACCTGCTTCCACTCGATTGCCGAGAATTAAATATGCACGGCAAACAGCTCTGGTTGAACGAGAGCCCATGCATGCACTGTGGGTCCGGGGAAAGGTACGTTTTTCCTGAGTGATCTGGGGGGGTTCACACAGCGGAGCAGGTAACAGAACCTGAAATAGTCAAAATCACGGGTTTTGTCTGCTTTTAAGTGATTGATTGAGGTCACAAGCAGGACAAAGCTCAGGCTGCATCTGGATTGTAACATTGAATTACATATGTATTGTACATTGTATTACATACATAATTGAAAAAAATTCCCATGGTAGTAAAATTTCACCTTATGTGAAAATTAGAATTTCACTGTTGCTGAATCACCACCTAGGAGACTAGGAAAGTCCATAGTACTTTTTATTCCTTTTTGTAGTAAAAAGTGCCATTGACTTTCACTGTCTTTTTTTTTTCTAGTGATTCAGTAACCGTTAAATTCTCGCTTTTTTACTACCATGAGAATTTTTAAAACTCGAGGCCACAGTAACAAAAAGGATGATCTCAGACACAGCAGAAAGCACTCCTTCAAATTTAGGTGATCCTTCTATCCCCAGCCCAGTGTAGTCACCTTCTATCCCCAGCCCAGTGCTCCAAAATGTCCTGTTTCTTTGTTTTTTTTTTTTACTAAAGCCTTTGCCCCAATATTCATAACACAAACCAGATGCAGTCATCCATATGGCTCTATGGTCGAGCAGTCCAGAGCAGAACTTCACCTAACTGCCATTCAGGGCTATGCTAAAGTGCACCAGAAAATGCACAGTTGGTGCACATTGCAATGCAAGATGCAGGCAATGTAGCCTGCATCTTGGTGAGCTTTTAAAACCTTTAACACACAAAAATGCAAATAAAAACATTTTCTCTATTTTTTAAAATTAAAATTTCCTGTGATGGGGCAATTTTTACAGATCAGATTTTTTTCCAATGAGATATTTTATGCATACCCCATAGGGTACTGCTGTTCCCAAACTTTCACAAAATTATCCTCACATCATTGGTAAATGATGTACCCCACCTAAAAAATTTGTTGTTAGGAAATATTAAAACAGAAATGTTTTATAGATTGTCCGTATGTGTTTAAATAAAAAAACTCACTCAGATGTAAACTTCAATTCACAAGCAAAAGCACACTGGTTAAACCCGTTAAACTTGCTTCCCCAGATATTTATCATTATGTGACACTACTGAAGCTTAATATAGTTTCATAGTTTTTTTCTTACCTATTTTTGGAAACTGTACTATAGGTGTTAATTGCTGATGTTGACAAAACAGTCTGTTCAACAGGGATCTGAGTGAAGAAATGTAAGAATTATACATTTGTGTTTTTTTCCCATTTACAGCAGCTGCAGAAAAAAAAAGGTAAGGTGCATCTCCAACAAGGAGTACACCCCCTACTTAGCCCAAAGTTTTCATGATCATTTAGAATAGAATAGCAGTACTAGAAGAATGAGCAGTGCTTTTGGCTACGAAATTATCAAAATTGTATTTCACCAGATTTTGAATATAATAGCCTATGTTATATAATAGCCTTATGTTTAAATATAGATGCATACCATCAGGCCAAATACCTTTCTTGCAGTACTCCTGTCATGAAGTTTTCTAGGTGAGCACAGAAATACCCAAATCAGTTGCTAAGTAGGGATGAGTGGATTCATATAGGTTCAGCCTCGTCAAGTTTGGCTGAACTCCCAGGACTTGACCCGAACTCGAGCCCTATTGAATGGGAACCCAAACTAGGGCACAAAATTGGCTGTAAAATGGTGGTAGTAAGGGCTAGAGGGCTGCAAATCGACGGGTATATAGCGCGAGTGACCTGCAAAAAATGGGGTAGGGAAAGTGTTCAAGAGGTGTTGAAGTAACAGGAAGTAACACCTGGGCGAATGCCCGGCACAAAATGGAAAAGTAAAGATGTAAATAAAAGCAAAAACAAAAAAAATTTAAATAACGAAATAAATAAATATATACATAACTAAATAAAAACCAGCATCCAATAAATATGTATACACACATAAATGCATACATTAATAAATACATGAATACTTACAGAAATAAATTAAAATATTATATTTTTTTACAGGTGTCCGAGGTCTGGGGGAGGAGGGGTGGAAGGAGGTGATGGTTATGCAGGTAACTCTGCGGTCATTGCGCCAGCACCAGAGCATGTAGTGGCTCATGTGAGCCAGGCTGCCCTGCATCAAGAGAAGCAGTCCTCGGTGTCCGATGTCTCCTCCTCCCCCCAGCCACGCTCTAGTGATGCCTGTGAGCTGCGCTAGGTGCAATCTGGGAACCCTAGGTCTGCAACAGGGGCAGGTGGATGACCCACAGTATCCCAAGCTAGGAGTGTCATCATAGAGCATTAATGACTCCATGTAGCTGGGATGGTCTTGCGGATTTTAAGGGGGCGAGGTGGGGGGTAGAAGTGAAGTGGATGGAAAACAATCCAATGGAACTGGAAGCAACGTGTGCCATATAATATACAACTGCCTCAACTACTCTGGCAATAGTATTGGGGCCTACAAAATATGCTCTGAATCTTGGCGCCTGCTGTAGCTGACAAGGATGAAACCCCCCCCTCTTTCTGCAGTACCAGCCCCATTACCACCATTACGGCCAAGTCCTTGTCCCTTATTTGCTGCTTTGTGAATTATTAGACACCTTCAGTTACAGTGGCCTGAAATGGACAATTAAAAAAAATTAACTAGAAAATGACTTAAGTGGCCCGAGCATATGAACACTCCACTAATATTAGTTATTAAACAGCAGTGACCCTTAAGTGGCCTGAACAAGTAAATCCTCCACTATTATTTGTTATTAAACAGCGGTGACCCCAAAGTTTCCAGTACAAGGGAGTGGCCCCTTATGTTAAGGATTTTACCCGAAATAGCATTTCCCCATATTTTTTGTATTGCCCGTTTATATATTTATATTATTATCTATACATTTTAAGTTAATAATGTCTCCTCTCAGTCGTCTGCTCTCAAGACTAAACAGTAAAATGTAATTCTAATAATCTCTCCTCATAACTAAGATACTTAATTCCTCTTATTAGTTTGGTGGCTCTCCTCTGCACCCTTTCCATAGTCAGAGCGTCCTTTCTATGAACTGGTGCCCATAATTGGAAAGCATTTTGAAAGGGTCTCCTCCAGTCCAGTGGAACCACTTGAAGAAGGGCCTCACATAACAGTTTATGGAGTTTCTGTCTCAGACGATCCTAGAGCTGATGATCAGAGACAATGTAGAATAGGGAGCAGGGGGACATATGCAACAGTGGTAATTTTCGTTATGCAACTATAGTCCAAGGGAACATTTGACTCGGCTCACAAAATTCCTTGCATTTTGGTGGAGAGCATATGAATATTGTACATAGTAAGGCCGAATAAAGAAAATGAGTCCATTCAGTTCAGCCTGTATATAAAAGAAGAACTCCGCCCAGTGTTCTAGTAGCCATATAGTTTTTTTGAGCGCTTCAATTCTTCATGTTTACCTCCTCTGGCAGAAAGTTCTATATTCTTACGACTCTTACAAAGAAGAATCCCCTCCTATGTCGGCGGAGAAAGCGCCTTTCCTCTAACCTTAGTGGATGCCTTCGGGTTATGGTTACACCCTGGGGTATTAATAGATCGTGGGACAGATCTTTGTTTTGACCTTGGATATATTTATACATAGTTATTAGATCACCCCTCAGGTGTTTCTTTTCCAAACTAAATAAACCTAACTTTGACAGTCTTTCAGGGTATTCTAGTCCCCGCATTGCATTAATTAATTTAGTTGCCTGCCTTTGAACATGCTCCAGTTCTGCTATGCCTTTCTTATGCACTGGTGCCCAGAACTGTACACAATATTTCATATGGGGTCTGACCAGTGACTTATAGAGTGCTAAAATTATGCTCTGGTCAAGAGTACCTATGCCCCTCTTAATGCACCACATGATCCTGGTTGCCTTGGCAACTGCTGCCTGACATTGGACACTACGTTTAAGTTTATTATTAACTAAAAGCTCTAGGTTATTTTCCATTGTAGTTTCACCAAGCACTTTCTTATTTAATGTTTAATCAAGGTTTAAATTTCTTCTGCCCATGTGCAAAACATTACATTTACCGGTATTAAACTGCATTTGCCATTTTACTGCCCATGCTTCCAATTCATCTAAACATGTCTGTAGCTGCCTGCTGTCCTCTTTTGTGTTATTTACTTTACACCGCTTGGTATAGTCCACAAAAATTGATAGTTTACTCCATTCCCAATGCACCACATTTGCTAAGTGCCAATCCAGTGGAACAACCCACGTCATTGATGAATCACAAATATTAAAAATAATGGCTTGTCTATTACTGTATATAATTCCCTTAAAACACAGTAATAAGTGCCGTCTGGTCCTGGGATTTGTTGATTTTTATTTGTTTAAGGAGGTGCTGCACTTTTTTCTTGGTTATAGAGATAAAATTAATAAAAAGTTTGGGTTATTGCTCTGCATTTCACCTGGCATATCAGATTTCTTCTTTGCTCTTCAGGGGGCCCACACTTTCAGGTTTGTATCTTTGACCATTTATGTAGCTAAAGAACAATGTTTGGGTTAGTTTTACTCTCTTTGGAAATTAGTCTTTCCATCTCCAGCTTTGTCACCCTTATTTGTTGTTTACATAGTCTATTTTCTTTATAGTTTTGTAATGCTTCCACAGTGCCTTCTTGCCTTAAACATTTATAAGCTTTTTTTGTTGTTTATTGCCACCCTATACTTTTTGTTTAGGTCCAGTGCCCAGCCAAAGCCAACATCACCAACATCTTTGTGGTTTCAGATAAAGGAATCAAAAGCAAAACAACAGCCAGCAGTGCTGGCACTAGCAGTGTCCTCATGAGGAGTGGCAGCCATTTTTCTGTGGCCCTGGTCATGGACCATTAGGAAGGAAATCCCCCCGTTGAGAGGAAGAGGATTGTGGGGCTCAGGTGAATTTTACAGCAGTGTTAGGGCGAGCGCCACGCGCCCATCTCGCAGCACTCCCCTCACCTCCGTTGCTGCTCCTGCTGTCCGGGCGAGCGCTGCGCGTCCATCTTACAGCGCTCCCCATTTTCCCTCCTTACCCGCTCCTGCCGGCGGCGGCGTGCCGGCTGACCGCGCACCGGCTGCTCCCAGTCATCTCCCTTCTTCTCGCTCTGCCTCCTCGCATGGTCCGGTGCGCGCACGTCCCCGTCCACTAGGGGGCGCGCGCGCCAGTTTCCTGAAGTTTAAAGGGCCGGTGCACCACTGATTGGTGCCCAGTCATCCAATCCTGCATCCACTTCCCCTATTTAAGGGCCACTTCTTTCCATCATTGTCGGATCTTGGTCGTCCTATGTATGCAGACAGTCAGTTTTTTTCAGGATTGCTCACCCGTGTACCGACCTTTGCCTGTCCCCGACTCTGAACCTTCGCTGCCCGTCCCAATCTTGGCTACTTATCTTATGCTGCCAGCCCTGACCTCTGCTTGAACTGTGACTTCGCCTTTTGCCTGCCTCCTTTGCACCACGCAGTACCTCGGCTGACTGTGCGGCCAAGCCGCTGTTGGGGGGTAGCGACCTGGGGGTCACTCGCCGCTACAAGACCAACCTGCCTTGTGGCGGGCTCTGGTGAATACCGATGGCCTCTTAGACTCCGCTCCCCTGACACGGTACTCGCTATCAGTATCACAGTCACAGCGGATCCACACCTGTGCCGCCACACCCGGTTCGTGACAGTAAGATCCAGCCATGGATCCCGCTGAGGTGCCACTGCCTGATGCCACTGAACTACCTACAATAGTGGCTATGCAGTCTCGCCAAATTAACCAGCTTTCCGCCATGGTTCAGCAGCTCTTATCGATTCAGCAGCAGCACTTGCCACCATCTACTCCAGTGTTGCCGCCACAGCCTCCAGTAGCATCAACTTCTAGAATCCGTCTCTCCTTGCCGGCTAAGTTTGACGGGGATGCCAAGTTATGCCGAGGCTTCCTTACCCAGTGTTCTATGCATTTGGAAATGTTGGCGGATCAATTCCTCACTGAATGTGCCAAGGTGGCCTTTGTTATTAGTCTGCTTTCAGGAAAGGCTCTGGCCTGGGCTACCCCATTATGGGATTGCAAGGATCCAGTTACTTCCAATGTACTCGCCTTTGTCTCCGAGTTCCGCCAGGCCTTCGAGGAACCAGCCTTGGTCCAGGGCAACCTGTCCGTTGGTGAATACGCCATTCAGTTCCGTACCCTGGCATCTGAACTGTCTTGGAATAATGAGGCCTTATGTGCCTCCTTCAAGAAGGGACTGTCTAGCAAAATTAAAGATGCTCTAGCTGCACGTGATTTGACTGACTTCATCTTTGACTGACCTCATCCATTTGGCCACACGCATCGATGTGCGTTTTTCTGAAAGACGTGAGGAACTCCGCCTGGAAAGAGACTCTCAGCACCCTAGGAGGGCATCCCGTTTGGTTCCTGTGTTTCAACATCCTTTGTCCGCACATGCTCCTTCCAGTGAGGAGGCCATGCAGATGTACCGATCTCGCTTAACCCAGCTGGAGAGAACTCGCAGGAGGAATGAGAATCTTTGCTTGCATTGTGCTGGCTCTAAGCACTTCCTGAAAGACTGTCCTATTCGCCCGCCATGACAGGGAAACGCACCTAGTGAATGTGGGAGAGGCGTCCCTAGGTGTGTATGCTACCTCTCCACGGCTTACGGTTCCTGTGCGACTTACCGTAGCAGCTACCATCTCCTTGAACCTGACTGCCATTTTGGATTCAGGCTCTGCAGGGAACTTTATCGAGGCCTCCTTGATTAATAAATGTAACATCTCTGTGAACCGCCTCGCAAAGCAACAACACCTTCACTTTGAAGCTTTAAATACTCTTGATGGCCCTGCAGATCATTTTAGGCATAAAGCAAAAATGAGTCCCACATGCAACAGCAACTTTTGTTCACCTGATCACAAAATGAATCGCCCACAGGGAGGTAACCACACTGCTACATGGAGAAGGGATTCTGTGCAAGGCAATTGGAGTCAATTGTGTACTTTATCTAGCAAAACAGATGAAACAATAAATCCTAATATCTCAAGTTCATCATTTTAAGCTGTCCCCTCTGAAAATACAGTAATACTAGATGGTGACATTGGCCCCTCTAATGATAACTACCCATCTTCTCTTAAGTTAAACCGTTAAATCATTTTAGTTTCTCTGAAAATCAACAAAAGGGCTCAAAGAATGAAATAGAGAAATACAGAGGTTATAAGAAAAGGGCCGTTTCATGGAAGCCAGTAAAGGATGCCAGTTGTACTAATTTCGAAGGAAGAAAGGATCAAAATGCAGAGGAATAATGTTAATTTATGCCTCAGAACATAAAAGATACAGAAAATGACATGCATGGAAAACAAGAAGTCAAATACAAATGCCCCAGTGAAGGAAGCAATCAAAGTTTTTTTAGTGTGCATAGTAGTGAACTTTATGAACGGCATTCAAAATCCCAGAATCATAAAGGGCTAAATGATATCCCCAAATCCCACAACTTTACAAAATATGCAACATTAATGCCTTTAACCTCACTTTCCCAGCAACAAGAAGCGACACATAAGTTTAACCCTTGTGAATTAACCAGAGACAAAATCTCTAAATTATCTACCCCAATGCTTTATCACCTTACCAATGGAAGTAGTTTGGTTATGCTGAATGCCTCAAACCAAAATAAACAACTAGACACAATTAAGCAATCAAATGCTATAAATCCAAATGTCCGTTTTTTTGTATCACGGACAGGCGAGCCTCAAAAGCCTATTCACAAAACTAGAAGCCAATTACAGCTTGAAGAAAATGTAAATCATTTCAATGAATGTGATTCTGTTGGTAGCCTAACCTCTTCAATAGAGGAAAAATGTATGCTTGACTACAAAGAGAACCTCAAGACTGCTCAAAAAAAAGTCTTACGGGAAACCTCTTAAACGGAGAGACTTGCAGATGAATTTGCCTGTCAGGCTAAAGCTGAATCCTTCAAAAAGACCTTCTATTGATCATAAAAGGTCACAATCTTTATCTAGTACAAATGAAAATGCAAAAGTTGTCAGTCCTAACATTTCAGCAGAGTAAGATTATGAAATGTTAGAGAAGGCTACAGTTTCACAAATAGGTGCACGAAAGAGACTGACAAACAAACAAAATAAGTTATGTTATTCAGAACCGGAGAAACTTGACCACCTTGGAGTCCACAAGTCAATCTGGAACAGTGAAGAATCAGGTAAAAATCAATCAAGGGATCACCTAAAATTGAAACCTCTGGAACACGAACAAACGCGGTCTTCCTCAAATGTTTCAAAGCCAGAGTTAAAGCAAATTCAGCACAATGTACGTATTGAATATATGGAGCGCAAAACCAATCAGAGGCCCAGAAGTGTTTACCAGACTCGTGGAGAGAAGACCTTTGGATCTCGCCCCTCCCTAGAATTGAAATGTTTGACTGAACATTGAATTGAATTGAATGAAAAACCACATGTTGACTATTCCCCAAAATATTGTCGTAGGAGATAAACAGGGGCCTCTTTGTCCTATGATGCCACAGTCACTTGGAATGACAGACCTCTCACGATGTTTCATTATGGTGCGAACCATCCAGCAGACAATACTGCGAAAACTATGACATGTGATCCATATTCTTTAGAAATCGGCAAAACCATTTCAAAGGAGCTTTCCACATCAGACTTTCACAATAATGATCATTCACAGGTACTTTTTTGTTATTTTTTTTGTCATTTTCATTATGTAGAACTCATTTATAGGTAAATCCGTCTTTAAAGGGAATCTGTCACCAGTAGGGTCTAAGATGACAGTTACTGACATCTGTACATACATTGTATAGAGCTCTACTGAAATCAACAGGATGGTCTGAATCTTTAGAAATCAATACTGAATTTACTAAAGGTGGGTGTCATTTGAAAAACAAAAACACTAAAAGTAGCTATGTACTACTAGGTTTATACTGTATATGTACTATTTTCCTCTGAAGTTAAGGTTTGGTGACAGATGTGTTTAAATTATAACTTCAGACAGAACAGGGTCATGCCTGTATTGGTCTGACCACACGTCAGGGTCCAGATTTGGAAGGGGTGAAGGGGCAAGAGGAGGGGGAGATCTCCTCAGATGAGGTGGGTTCAGGATCTAGCCTAGAGCAGGATCAGGACACTTTGTACATATTTCGGATTGAGGAGATTGCTCACTTAAAACAACAAAAAAACTCTTGACATTAAGGTTGAATCAGAGCCTACTTTAACTGCATTTACACATGTATATGTGTATTTTTTGTGTATTTTTTTTTACCGTATCTATTGTGTATTTGTTTGTGTTGGGCTTGCGCATGAGTCATAGCCATGATTAGGCATGATTTGACCTTTGAGAGAGGTCAATAAAACAGGTTCTTTCATGCTCCAGTTACAAGCTCTTTTTCCTGACGGGAGTGTGTTTTTGTGGTATGCGGGAAAGCGTAATGGAGCTCTCCTACAAATACCTTGCAGAGTATGAGTGTCTGCAGCGTCATGGTGTTCTATGCATGTGTATGTCGGACTTTAGATTGCACTAGCCACGTGTGGATGTTGATTGCATGATCCTTGTTTAACCGCGTTTCCCTCGAAACTGTATAGTGAGGGGCATGATATTGGGGGTATTACCAAATTGGTTGGCTGTGGACCTCGATCTCCCCTTTCAAACTAGTAGCCCCTTGTTTCCTGTAGCTGCTTTACTCTAAAGTAAGGAAAAATGTTTATGAGCACTACCTTGTCCTTTTTCTCACACAAGTTATGCCCCCGTTACACAATCAGACTTTTTATCACTCAGTAGGCAAAGTAGGCAGTATTACCAGTGGTTGTTACTTTATGCTTAGCATCTGTTCTGTCATTGTAGGTGTGTTTGAATGTTGCTTTGCTCTTGACTGGTGTGCTTTGTGTCTTTTGTGCAAGAATCTTAATATGGGACATTCCATCATGTCCAATGTGTTGCGGCTCCTGACCTAAGGTTTATGAGCGTGATGGCTGAATTTCCCGACTCCACCCATGGTGCATATATTCTTTGGAATTCAAGCCTCTATGCCCGCTTTGAGTCTGGCGAGTCTGGCGAGTTGTCTGATGGGTGGATACTTCACTTCCATGACTCATGACTCAAATTCTGCTGCCTACCACTGGCCAAATAGGAAGACCAGGCTTTTGTGGAGTGAGCATTTGGCTTACTGAAGACCCAGTTCCGTTGTTTGGATCATACAGGGGGTGACCTCCAATACCAGCCACGTAAAGTTGTTAAAGTTATTGTGGCCTGCTTGATACTACATAACTCCTGCAGAAGGTAGCCCAATATATGGATTCTCCCCCTCTCCAGCAATTTTGCAGAGTGCCTCTGCTCAGTCTGTCCGGAATCACCTTTTTTTCATCTAATTTTAGTTCATTTGTGTCTATTTTTTGTTTCCCTGCTTCATTTTTGTTGTGTCTCTGTTTTATATGCCTGGATGTGAATTTGGATTTGATGCAAGGCTTGGCTTTTAAGGTTTGTTCTGTATTCTGTTTGAGGGGGGAGGAGGTCAGGAATTAAAAGCTTGTTATTTCCTTCCCTCCTATTAGTTGCTTGCTCCCCCTATGTTCTATGTCATGTGCCCCTACTCCCTTCGCTTATATACATGTGGTGGGGGGGGGAAGTTTGTAGCAAGTATGCTTCAAGCATGTTTGTAGCAAGTCTGGTTACGCTTCTTGTCCTCAGTTGTAGCAAGAGGGATATATACACTCTTTGATTGAATAGGATATGTGCAAACATTTCGCTAATCTTAAGCTTCTTCAGTGCAATCCTATCCTGAAAGCACTGAGGTTATACTCAGTGTTAACACTTGGTCACTTAAATCTAAATATGTACATTTACAGTTAGTAAGGTAGGTGCACTTACTTTTCCAGATGCCACAAAAATTATTTCTTGGCTCTGTAGGAACGGTTAGCCCTCTTTTTCCTATTTATATAATGGGCAAGTATAAGTAATTTGCAGCCAATGCTAGAGGATATTGAATTGCATTAAGTGGGGCTTATGTAGTTACCTTAGATCAAGTGGCTTTTTTCTAGTCGTTTATTACTGGCTGTAAAAATAGCCTGTTGGGAGAGATGGTGCCCCTTAGTTTATGGCTGCCTGTTTGCATAGGGTTCGCATTAAGGTGAGAGTTGGTATATGAGTGTAGAATCGCTTACCTGAGTGGGAGCATGGCTTGTAGAGACCGATGTCCACCCTTTTTTTTTTTTGTGCAATATATCTTTATTGAGTTTTATACAGAGTTTACTTACGTAGAAACAACAAGAAATACAGCAAGAAAAGTACATTGTCTACAATATAATGGGAGACCCTCTTCCATACCTCCAGCCTGATGAATCCTATATAAGGTTGAGATTGCCCGGGAGGGGGGTGACCGAGCCCTGAGGATCGTCTCCAGCGCTGTTAGTGGCCGAGACAGGATATTCCCATGAGCTACCGAGCCGATGAAAGCATTTAACTGGGCATATAAAAACCAGGACAGTTTCCTCCCCTCCCCCCGATCCCCCAGATCCGATAGTGGTGGCAGGCCAGATCCAGAGGTAATCTCTCCCAATCTTGTGTCTTGAGACGCTTCCCATACAAGAAACGTTTTGGCCCCCAATCCCGGGGTAAATGCAGGGTTATCGAAGAGCGGGGTGAGAGGACCCGGTCTACTCGATATGCCCCTCAGTTTCAGTGACCTGTCCCAGAGGGTCAGCAGGGGATTCACAAGGTAGGGAAGTTCCCGCCTCTTTGGACGGAGCTCAGGGTCCACCCAAGGCAAGGCAGACAGACTAATTGGAGAGGCATCGTTTTCTAAGTCCACCCATTGCTTACTCCCCTTATGGTGGAACCAGTCTACGAGCCTCACTAGGACCGCGGCCGCGTGGTATGACTTCATGTTGGGGACCCCCAGCCCCCCTGCAGATTTAGGTCTACACAGCGTCTGCCTGCTTACCCTAGGCTTTTTACCATCCCAAACGAAGTTGAAAAAAGCAGTCTTTATCTGTTTAAAGAACCCCCGTTCCGGCAACAACGGCAAGGTCTGACAAACATATAAGAATCGAGGCAACACGTCCATTTTTAGGATGTTAGTTCTCCCCAACCAGGAGTATTGTTTTTTCGCATATGTTTTCAGGCTTCCTATTGTGCTGTTGAGGAGTGGCACATAGTTCAATTTATAGAGTTTCCCTAGATCCGTGGACACTTGTACCCCCAGATATTTTATTGACTCCCTCTGCCACTTGAACGGGAAATTTACCTGTATTAATTCCCGGGTCTGTTCCCCCAGGGAGATGTTCAAGATCTCCGTTTTAGCCATGTTGACTTTAAAGTTGCTCAACTTACTGAATCTTTCAAACTCCTTAATGACAGACGGCAGAGAGGTATGTGGAGAGGTTATGTATAATAGGAGGTCGTCGGCAAAGAGGGAGAGCTTATATTCCCTCCCCCCGCATGGCACCCCTTTGATGGAAGGGTTAGCTCTTAAGGCGTTTGCCAAGTGTTCCATTACTAGGACATAGAGCAAGGGGGACAGAGGGCACCCCTGCCGTGTGCCATTCCTTATGTCGAAAGATCCAGAGAGGGTGCCGTTGATTTTAACTTTAGCAGTGGGTTGTCATGGTATAAAGCCATAATTCTATCCCTCATGACTGGTCCCACCCCCACCTGGGAGAGCGCGGCCTCTAAAAACCCCCAATGTACCCTATCGAATGCCTTTTCTGCGTTCACCGCCAGAAGGCATGATGGGATTCCCTTTGATTGAGCGAAGTGAATCAACGAGACTGTTTTGATCACATTGTCCCTGGCCTCCCTGCCCGAGACTAACCCAACTTGGTCATTGTGAATCAATGAAGGTAACAAGGGCTGGATCCGGGTCGCCATCATTTTGGCGAACAGTTTGATATCTACATTGATCAGTGAGATCGGCCTATAGTTACCCGGAAAGGTATTATCCCTCCCGGGTTTCGGGATGACCGTAATGTGCGCTTCCAGGGTCTGTCTCGGGAAGGGGCAGCGACCCGATACAGAGTTAAATACCCTCGTCAGGAAAGGGGCAATCAGAGGTCCCATCACTTTATAAAACCTGGGGGTAAACCCATCCGGACCAGGACTTTTCCCTGCAGGGGTCTCCCTCTACTTCTCTACCTCTACCTGCCTCACCGGATCCTCTAAAGCCTCACTTTCCTCCAGGGGAATGACTGGTAGAGCTGTCTCAGCTATATAATTGTCCAAGTCCCCTGCTAATCTCCCCTGCGGATCATTACCAATGTTGTATAGGCTGGAATAGTAGGATTGGAATTCACCTGCAATTTGGGGTGTCTTGTGTACCTCCCCTCCATCTGCCGTTTTCAGGCTGGGGATAAATGAACAGCCCTGCCTTGGGTGGAGTGACCTAGCCAACAGCCTACCGAATTTATCCGAGTATTCATATAGGCGTGCCCTGTACCTATCCCTGTACCTGAGGTAGCATTGGTCGTATAGCCCCTTTAACTTTTGCCTGGCTTCTATCAGTTCTCGCAGATTCCCAGGGGACGAGAGGGTCTTATGCGTCCTTTCTAACTCCTGTATGCGTCCCAGAGTCTCCACTATCAGTTGGTCTCTCTCCTTCTTGAGCCTCGCGCCATGTTTGATAAAGACTCCTCGCAGCATACACTTGAGCGCCTCCCACTGTATCGACAATGAGGTACTGTCATTGCTATGGTCAAGGTGGAAATTAGTTACCACAGCCTTGATCTCGGCCATGCATAGAGTGTCCTTCAGAAGGTTGTCATTCAGACGCCAAGTGAATTGCCTGGGAGTCGCGTCCAGCACCGGGAGGCTCAGGAGGACTGGGGCATGATCCGACCATAGCATCTGGCCAATCGAGGATTCGGGGTCTATTGCAAGGGCATGGTGGCTCAAGAGGAAATAGTCCAGCCTGCTATACGTGTTATGGATATGAGAGAAATACGTGTAGTCCCTTTCCCCCCCATGGAGGATCCTCCAGATGTCCACCACTTGCAAGGACTGGAGGGCTTTGCGAAGTCTGTTAAGTTTAGAGTGGGAGATTGCAGATTTCCCCTGAGAGGAGTCGATCCTTGGGTCCAGGACTAAATTGAGATACCCTCCTATGATTAGCGTTCCTTCCCTGAAGTCCTCTAGCAAGCGTAGTATTCCCAATCCTGCCTCTACCTGTCCCTGGTTGGGTAGGTACAAATTGGCCAGGGTATATCTCGCTCCATACAGGGTAAGTTTGAGGAACAAGTACCTGCCCCCAGGATCCACTTTAACCTGGACGTTTTCTATAGGAACGTTTTTGTGTATGGCGATGGATACTCCCTTGGATTTACCCTCAGGGTTAGGACAGTGGTACTATTTATCATAGTATCTGTTTTTAATTTCTGGGATTTTCCCCTGGCAAAAGTGTGTCTCTTGTAGAAGGGTGATGTCTACTTTTTCTTTATGGAACCCATATAGGATTTTTGCCCTTTTCTCAGGGATATTCAGCTCCTTTGCGTTAAAAGTACAGAGTTTAAGACTCATCAGTGTGGTTTAAGTGACAGGGAGAGGACGCCTGTCCGGTCAGATAGTGTCACAAAGTCTTATTCGGGTAGTCCAGCCCTGAGAAGCCCGACCAGGAGCCTGAACAGGGAGAGTGGTGAGGGACGACCGGAGAAAAAGGGAGAGAAGCAAAAAAGTCAGAAAGGGAGATAGAAACAAGAGACAGAGAAAATAAACAGAACTAACCAGGCAAACAAAACTGTTAAGCCCACCTTAAAGAGGGAGCAATGGAGAACTAAGAGGGCCGCAGCCCTCAAAACCACGCAAATCCCTTCGGCACACAGCCGATGGGATGGCGTGGATACCTACTTGGAGAAGTAACCTCGACACTTGGGAGCATGCTTCTGCTGATTCTTCAGCGTCACGAGCCCAGACACCCATCTATCCCTCTTCCCACACATCAAAAGGTCACGGCCCCGCTACATTTTAGGCCCCCATCTCAGAGCTCTAGCAGAGTCCAACAGGATGAACTCTGGGGAGCCACCTATGAACCACCAGCAACCGTGAGAACAGACCGCCATGGCCCGCCCCCCCACCGGGCAAGGACAAATAATCGCCACGCCAGGAGAGAGAGCGAGCCCCAGCAGAGCCGCACCAGGTCACATCTGGTCTAATCTGTACAAGACCATCTGCTTCGGTTACTGGCCGCCGCGAAACATCAAGGGAAGATATGCGACCCTAGGGGGAAAACTAGCCCCGCACCCCTCAGCCTCTGCCAGGATCCTCACCGGACCGGGGGGAGAGGCAGGGGGGCATCCAATCGAGTTGGTCTCGGCCAGATCACACCTCCCTCCACTCCAGGATTCAAGACAACCAACCCTTTTCCTCAGACAAAAACATAAGTAGAACAGTAAGAACATAAGAACATATATATATATCAGACATCCTTAGCTCTATGCCGGGATCCCGCGGTCACCCTGCTGCTCTGGGTCCCTTCTGGGTCTCCCCCCCCCTCGCTCACGGACCCATCTAGGACGTCTAGGGGCCCTTTGTGGGAGCGGGGGGGGGGGGCAGGCCGAAGTCCAGCCAATCCGGGACCGGGAAGGGATCAACCAGGAAATCAAACATGTTTGGTAAGTCCGCTTTGCTGCGAAGGGCGAAAACAGCGTTGTCTTTGCGAATTATGAGATGGAACGGGTGCCCCCACTTGTAGGAGGCCCCCATCTCCCGGAGCTTGTCGAGCAAAGGTCGGAGCATTCTCCTCATCAACAGAGTGCGACGAGATACATCAGGTAGTATCGAGATCTGCAAGCCCCTCCATTCAATTCTACCTCGCTCCCAGGCCCGCCGCAGGATGTCCTCTTTGACGGTAAAAAAATGCACTCTGCATAAGACGTCTCTGGGGGCCTGGGGGTCACCGGCCGGCCCACTACTCTATGGACCCGATCGATTAGTAGCTCAGCGTCCAGAGGCCGCTCCAGCAGGGAGTTGAATAATTCCGTTACTGAGGAACGCAGATTGTCCGCTTGAACCGATTCAGGGACGCCACGGATCTTCAGGTTATTGCGCCTGTTTCTGGTTTCCTGGTCGTCCACTTGCAGCCGGAGGTCGGTCATCTGCTGCTGGTACAGATCTTGCATTCTCTCCAGGCATGTTAACCGCGTCTCGTGGTCTGCCCGAGATTCTTCAAGAGTGGCAACTTTGGTCTCCAGGGCCGAGGATTTCTGTTGGATATCTTCAATCTCTCTTCTCAGGGCCCTCTCGATGCTGATCGCCACCGCCTCCAGGTCAGCCTTAAGCTCAGCTTTTGTCGGCAAGTATTGCAGTATTGCCTGAAGGCTTGGATCTAGCGCTGGGGTTGGGGAGGGTTGGCCGCTTGGGGGGTATCCCACAGGGGATTCCGGGGGAGAGCCGGCCAGGCCGTCAGCGAAATGTTGGTGAATATGGATATCGGGGTAGGCGGAACCCGAGGCTTCTGTATGTCCCCGTCCGGGGGGGGTTAATGCTGGCGGACCCAATACTGGACCCCGAGGACCACTCTGCATCAACTACTTTGAAAGGGCTTTGGGCCAATTTTGAGGGGGGATTCGCCCGGTCAGCACCGATGCATGCATCTGTCGGGGCAGGGTGCAGCTCTACCTGTACCACCCTGCTGGATCCTGCTGGCGCTCCACTCCTGTCATTAGGTGAGGGGTAACCTCTTTCTGCATAGGAGGGACCAGGCTTGCTACTTTGTGGCCCTTGATATTTGCAAAGTCTGCCCTTTATCTCAGGGCAAGGTCCCGCCGGGTGCTCCTCCACCTGTGTGTTTCGTATGGCCAGTCCGCCTCCCACATGGCTCTCTCTCCCCCTCCTCTCTCCGGGCTGAATAACATGGCACTGTCTGAGTTGCGGCCAGGCTTCGCCGTTGCCTCCATCCCCTCCCTGCTGCTCTCTGTGTTTTCTTCTCCCCAGCAACTAACCTCCGGGCTGACGCCGTCATCACTGGGCGCATCGGCTCCCCCCTCGCAGCAGCTGACTCCATCAGGTCGCGTCTCCCTCACCACGCTGCCGCGCCGTCTCCTCTCACCGCCACTCTCGCTGCTCACTGGGCTCGGGGCAGGACGCAGAGCCCCCGCCGCCTCCACCGCCCGGCTCACATCACGGGCTCCGCCGTCGTCAAAGGTGGGTGCCGTCCCCGTCGTTCCGGTGCTCGTCCCGGGGAGTTTACAGGGGAGCACACTTGCCTCCTCGCGCCCTCCTGCTTCTTCCTGGTCTCCCTGCTCGGCGGCCGCCATCTTGGGTGGTGGGATCTCGGATCCCGGCTGGGATTTGGGGCGAAAATAGCTCCCAATAGCGGCATTGGGGGGGCCCCGGACGCCGCCCCCTGTCCTCCTCTTCTTGTTCCCCCTCATCTGGGAAGTTTGGGTGAGGGTCAGGGTGTCCCAATCAACTGAAAAAGTAAGGATCAGACGGGAGCTCCTCCACTTGCTTCCTCACTCTCTCATGCCGAAGCCACGCCCCCCGATGTCCACCCTTTTTAATGCAGGGTGGGCTGTCTGTGGGCCGCCGGATTTGTGCTCTGCTGTATGCTTCTGGCACTGTGTGTTGTTTGTACCCGGATGTCCGGGTTATTTTGTGCTTCGGGGTCTTGTATAGCGGGGCCGCCAATCGTTGAGCTTCGGACGGGTGAACCCGCCCACTGGTTCGCCTCCCTGCCAGTCTATGGTAGAGCGAGAGATGCGCATGTGCACTATGTGTGCGGGCCTGGTGGGTGGGCCGGCCGGTGACCCCCAGGCCCCCATCTCCAGTGGGCGGCCCCGGTCGGCTCTACTGTAAAGTGTCCCCGCTCATGGTCTGCGCCATTTTGTTGGTTAGCGTGGGCGCGTTTAATAGCAGCGTTATTGTTATTGTGTATGGAGATTTATAAATTGCTGCTCATATATGAGTAAAGTGTTGTATTTATTTAGTGTGTTGTGTGTTAGTTTCACATTTTACTCTATTCTTTATTAGTTAGGGTTATGGCGCTTTGTATATGTCACCTTTCCTATAGGCGGCCATATTTATGGTTACAGGGCCCGCTGTATTGTTAAAGCATAATTAGTGTGTATATATATATTTTTTTTTTCCACAATATTTTTATTGAAGATAAGCATTTGTTACAACCAAAAACAGCTTATATTTCAATTTATAAGAACCGCGTCCAGACGAAAGCATTATCAGAGATAATAGAGATCAAAAGTAATTATATACAGAGCCTTCAACACATTTTGGAAACAACAACGGCTGATAATTTGAATACATAACATAGTACAAAGATAAAAGAGATAGTTGGGGAAAGGGTAGGAGGGAAAAAAGAAACGGGGTGGGTGTCCATTCTACTACCAAGTCGAAATGGTAACATTAGGTTACGGAAGGTGGGAACTATGGTACAAATAGGTGACGGTCGAAGTTTTTTGGCTGGAAATGGGTGATCCAGCCTTCCCAGGTAGCTAGGAAGGGAGTAAGGTCCCCCTGTATTGAGGCAGCCATTTTTTCAAATAGCATTACCTCGTTAATACGAGGTATAAGGCTACCACTGGTAATGGTCTTACTCTTCCATGACCGCGCGATAATCATTTTAGCTGCTGTTAGGATATGTCTCACTAGTTCAAACTGAGTTTTGGGGCAGTCGGAGGGTCTTAGATTTAGGAGAGCTAATTGGGGTGTGGGGGTCAAACGCAAGCCTGTCGCCTTACATATGAGATAGAATACCTTAGCCCAAAACTGTTTCACCAGCCTACACTCCCACCAGACATGAATATAGGTTCCTTGCTCACGACAGTTTCTAAAGCATTCTGCAGAGTACGTAGGACAAAACTTATGAATCCGCTCTGGAACTAAGTACCAGCGGAGTAGAACCTTGGTATTAGTCTCCTGGGCGCCTGTGTGTAGAAATTTGGTAAATGAATTCCTCCATATTACCTTCCAGTCCGCATCCGAAAGATTCATACCAATGTCCTTAGTCCATCTAGTGGTATAGGCCGGGGGGGATTTCCCATCTGTCTCACCTAATACCTGATACAGCGTTGATACCGTCCCTTTGCCGAGAGGCTGCTTCTCGCATATGGCTTCAAAGGGCGAGGAGGGGTTTGGCTCTGACCCCAATAATTTTTTTGTCTCGATATAATGAGTAATTTGCAGAAAGCGTAGAAACTCTTTACTCAAAATATCCCTAAGCGATTGGAGGTCGGAAAAAGTTATCATACCCCTGTGCGATAAAAAATCCTTAACTTTTGTTAAGTTGTGTGTCCTCCACCAGGAGAAAGCTGGCGGCTCTTGAAAGGCTGGGAGAAATTCAGGGTTACCAAATATAGAGAGCAGGGGGGTCTGAGTGGAGGAAAGGTTAGCTTTCACTCTATTTGTGTTCCATATTTTGAGGGAGTGATTCAGGACGGGGTTGTCAATATTCTTGTGGGTCGATGGTGGAAGCCATAACAAGTTCGCTATGCCTATCGGAGAGCAGCTAGTCTGTTCGATGTCCACCCACAGTGGTCTATCTATACCAGCATGGAGGGCAGACAATTGGGCGATCTGACAAGCAGAGTAATATCGTATTAAATGGGGAACCCCAAGGCCCCCCTGATGCTTCGATTTGTATAGTGTCCCCCGATTAACCCGCGGTTTCTGCTTCCCCCAAATAAAGGAGTTCAAAGATGCCTGGAGACCTCTAATGAAGAAAGCCGGAATTGAGATTGGGAGAACCCGAAAAAAATAAAGCAGTTTAGGGAGCCAGGTCATTTTGACCGCCGTTATCCTTCCCAGCCATGACAAATTCAGTCTGGTCCATGTGGCCAGTAGGTCGCGAAGATCCTTGGCCATGGCAGGGTAGTTAGCGGCGGAAAGGGAATCATAATTTGCTGTAAGGTGGACCCCTAGGTATTTGATGTGGTGATCTTCCCAGGAGAAGCTAAAGGAAGATTTAAGCGTGGTCAGTGTACCCTCGGGGAGAGAGATGTTGAGCGCTTGAGATTTTGAGGCATTAATTTGTAGTCCAGATATTCTAGTAAATTCATCTAAGGTGTGGAGAAGGTTTGGGAGGGACGTTATAGGGTCGGACACCAACATTAAAATGTCGTCTGCAAATAGGGAAATTTTATGGTCATATCCTCCTATGTCTATCCCCTTAATGTTGATGTTATTCTGCAGCAATTTGGAGAGGGGCTCGATGGCGAGGGCAAATAATATAGGGGAAAGGGGGCAACCTTGTCTCGTGCCTCTGCCAAGGGTAAACCTATTAGAGGAATAACCCGAATATTTGATATAAGCTCCCGGATTGGAATACAACGAGGCAATCCATGTCGTAAAGGAGGAACCCATACCCCACTTCTTTAATATAAAGTGTAAGTAGTCCCATGCCACAGTATCGAATGCTTTGTGGACATCCAGTGTCAGTAACATGGCCCTACTGCCTTCCCTCCTAGCATGATGAATTAGATTAATAGCCTTACGGATATTATCCCCCACCTGACGGTGGGGAATAAATTCTGTCTGCTCTTTGGAGATTAGAGTCCCTATGAACTTGTTAAGCCTTGTCGCCAGAACTTTGGCGAGAAGCTTAACATCAATATTTAGTAGAGAAATGGGTCTATGATTGGACCAAAGGGTCGAGTCAGCGTTAGGTTTGGGTATCATACAGACGGCTGCGGTAAGCGCATCCGTACTCCACGATTCACCTTCCCTAAGGGAGTTAAAAGTGCAAACCAGACGGGGGGAAAGTATTTGGGAGAATTTTTTATAATAGAGGGCGGTGAAACCATCCGGTCCCGGCTGCTTCCCAATTTTTAAAGAACTAATTGCATCGTGGACCTCAGTGAGCTGAACCGGCCTCTCTAATGATGCTCTGTCTGCTTCAGAAAGGGAGGGTAGCTGTAATTGGTCCAAGATTTTCTCGGCAAGGCGCTCATCCAGTGCTGCCTTAGGCTTATAAAGGTCCTCAAGGTGCTTACTAAATGTCGCTACTACCTTGGCAGGGTTGCTTGAAATTGAGCCATCCAGGGTTTTGATACGGAGAGGTTTAACCCTCTGTGTAACTCCTCTGAGCCTTCTAGCCAGGGGGGTATTAGGTTTATTACTCAGACGATACCACTTGAACCTTGATCTAATAATTTGACGTTCGGCCTCACTTGAGAGGTACATATTGAGCCGGTCGCTGGCCTGGTTAAGGGCGACCCTATTTCGCCTGGATGGGCGGGTCTTATAGTCAGAAGAGGCTAAGTGGTATGCATCAAGTAATGTATTGAGTTGCTTCTTATACATAGCTTTTCTTCTAGCTGATTCTTGAATAAAATTACCCCGGAGGACAGCCTTATGGGCTTCCCAAAGCAGTACGTCTGAGTTTACAGACCCTATGTTATCCGAATAAAAATCCTCAATCACCTTTCTTGTGCGTTCAAGCAGGATCTCATCTGATAGCATAGGATCATACAACTTCCATGATTTTTGTGGGGATCTCTGCGTAAGAGAGTTTAATTCGACCAAGACTAAGTCGTGATCAGACCAAACAATTGGTACTATAGAGAAATGGGCCAAGAGAGGTAAGGAGGGAAGTTGTAGTAAAATGTGGTCAATTCTAGTGAACACCTTATGCGGACTAGAATAGTGAGTATAGTCTCTCTTAGTGGGGTGAAGTTCCCGCCATGCATCAGCTAAATGATAATAGCTAAGTAGGGAGCAAAATGTCTTTCCCGAGGAGCCATCCTTGCCCGCAACCACCGGACGATCGACCGCATAGCGATCTAGGGTCGGGTGCATAATTTGGTTAGAATCCCCAGCAACAATCAAGAACCCCTTCACTAAGGGGTCCAGGGTTTTCAGAAACTCCTCAAAAAAAGCGTTCTGACTATGGTTCGGAGCGTAGTAGGTAGCTATCGTAATTGGTTGATCTTGGATTGTACCTACAATTATAAGAAAGCGACCCTGTGGGTCTCGTATTGTCTGCTCCGATGAGAAGAGAAGTGAGCGCTTAAAGGCGATAAGAACTCCTCTTTTTTTGGCATCGGCAGAGGCCGTAAAGAAGAGGGGGTAATCCGCACTTAGAAATTTGGGGGTATTGTTTTTGGTAAAGTGGGTCTCCTGAAAGCCGAAAGATAGGGAGGAACGTCTCCCAACTTGAGAACTGGATTTCCCACTAGGGCTATAAGACTTCAGCCCCAGTGGGGAATGCTATCGCAATAATAGTCCTCCGAAGAGGTTACAATTAGAGATGAGCGAGTAGTGAAATATTCGAAATTTCGAATTTCGATTCGAATAGACCGCGTTACTCGACTACTCGACCGATTATCGAATCCCATTATAGTCTATGGGAAAAAAATGCTTGCCACTTGGAAATCTCAAATCGACCACTTGGAGGTCACCAAGTCCACCCTGAAACATCAGAAAATGATGCCAACACTGCTGGAATGCAACTGGGACAGCAGGGGAAGCATGTCTGGGTGCATATAACGCGCCCAAGTCGCACTATTACGCCACTATCACAGCCACTCAACAATACACTCCAAACACAATATAACTTCTACGTAAATTGAGACAAGACAAGGAAACCTTCTTTCCTCTACATTGCCATGGACCCCAAGCCAAACTGTACAAAAAAGAAGAACAAAATTCTGCACCCCTTAAAATCACGTTGCCTAATGACAACCACAGATGGCATAGGCAAGGGGGAAAATAAATAGACCCCCACCCCTAATTGTCATTGTGTGTGTGTGTGTGTGTGTGTGAGATGTGGTCAGACATGTCCTCTTGTGTCATTGTGTCACCCCAGCAGTAAGGGAAGCTTAAAGGAGGAGGTATGTTACAGTGTGTTACCCCAGCAGTAAGGGAAGCTTACAGGAGGAGGTTTGTTACAGTGTGTCACCCCAGCAGTAAGGGAAGCTTACAGGAGGAGGTTTGTTACAGTGTGTTACCCCAGCAGTAAGGGAAGCTTAAAGGAGGAGGTTTGTTACATTGTGTCACCCCAGCAGTCAGGGAAGCTTACAGGAGGAGGTTTGTTACATTGTGTCACCCCAGCAGTAAGGGAAGCTTACAGGAGGAGGTTTGTTACATTGTGTCACCCCAGCAGTCAGGGAAGCTTACAGGAGGAGGTTTGTTACAGTGTGTCACCCCAGCAGTAAGGGAAGCTTACAGGAGGAGGTTTGTTACAGTGTGTCACCCCAGCAGTAAGGGAAGCTTACAGGAGGAGGTTTGTTACAGTGTGTCACCCCAGCAGTAAGGGAAGCTTACAGGAGGAGGTTTGTTACAGTGTGTCACCCCAGCAGTCAGGGAAGCTTACAGGAGGAGGTTTGTTACAGTGTGTCACCCCAGCAGTAAGGGAAGCTTACAGGAGGAGGTTTGTTACAGTGTGTTACCCCAGCAATAAGGGAAGCTTACAGGAGGAGGTTTGTTATAGTGTGTCACCCCAGCAGTAAGGGAAGCTTACAGGAGGAGGTTTGTTACAGTGTGTCACTCCAGCAGTAAGGGAAGCTTACAGGAGGAGGTTTGTTACAGTGTGTCACCCCAGCAGTAAGGGAAGCTTACAGGAGGAGGTTTGTTACAGTGTGTCACCCCAGCAGTCAGGGAAGCTTACAGGAGGAGGTTTGTTACATTGTGTCACCCCAGCAGTCAGGGAAGCTTACAGGAGGAGGTTTGTTACAGTGTGTCACCCCAGCAGTAAGGGAAGCTTACAGGAGGAGGTTTGTTACAGTGTGTCACCCCAGCAGTAAGGGAAGCTTACAGGAGGAGGTTTGTTACAGTGTGTCACCCCAGCAGTCGGGGAAGCTTACAGGAGGAGGTTTGTTACAGTGTGTCACTCCAGCAGTAAGGGAAGCTTACAGGAGGAGGTTTGTTACAGTGTGTCACCCCAGCAGTAAGGGAAGCTTACAGGAGGAGGTTTGTTACAGTGTGTCACCCCAGCAGTCAGGGAAGCTTACAGGAGGAGGTTTGTTACAGTGTGTCACCCCAGCAGTAAGGGAAGCTTACAGGAGGAGGTTTGTTACAGTGTGTCACCCCAGCAGTCAGGGAAGCTTACAGGAGGAGGTTTGTTACAGTGTGTCACCCCAGCAGTCGGGGAAGCTTACAGGAGGAGGTTTGTTACAGTGTGTCACCCCAGCAGTCAGGGAAGCTTACAGGAGGAGGTTTGTTACAGTGTGTCACCCCAGCAGTCGGGGAAGCTTACAGGAGGAGGTTTGTTACAGTGTGTCACCCCAGCAGTCAGGGAAGCTTACAGGAGGAGGTTTGTTACAGTGTGTCACCCCAGCAGTCGGGGAAGCTTACAGGAGGAGGTTTGTTACAGTGTGTCACTCCAGCAGTAAGGGAAGCTTACAGGAGGAGGTTTGTTACAGTGTGTCACCCCAGCAGTCGGGGAAGCTTACAGGAGGAGGTTTGTTACAGTGTGTCACTCCAGCAGTAAGGGAAGCTTACAGGAGGAGGTTTGTTACAGTGTGTCACCCCAGCAGTAAGGGAAGCTTACAGGAGGAGGTTTGTTACAGTGTGTCACCCCAGCAGTAAGGGAAGCTTACAGGAGGAGGTTTGTTACAGTGTGTCACCCCAGCAGTAAGGGAAGCTTACAGGAGGAGGTTTGTTACAGTGTGTCACCCCAGCAGTCGGGGAAGCTTACAGGAGGAGGTTTGTTACAGTGTGTCACTCCAGCAGTAAGGGAAGCTTACAGGAGGAGGTTTGTTACAGTGTGTCACCCCAGCAGTCGGGGAAGCTTACAGGAGGAGGTTTGTTACAGTGTGTCACTCCAGCAGTAAGGGAAGCTTACAGGAGGAGGTTTGTTACAGTGTGTCACCCCAGCAGTAAGGGAAGCTTACAGGAGGAGGTTTGTTACAGTGTGTCACCCCAGCAGTCGGGGAAGCTTACAGGAGGAGGTTTGTTACAGTGTGTCACTCCAGCAGTAAGGGAAGCTTACAGGAGGAGGTTTGTTATAGTGTGTCACCCCATCAGTCAGGGAAGCTTACAGGAGGAGGTTTGTTACAGTGTGTCACCCCAGCAGTCAGGGAAGCTTACAGGAGGAGGTTTGTTACAGTGTGTCACCCCAGCAGTCAGGGAAGCTTACAGGAGGAGGTTTGTTACAGTGTGTCACCCCAGCAGTAAGGGAAGCTTACAGGAGGAGGTTTGTTACAGTGTGTCACCCCAGCAGTAAGGGAAGCTTACAGGAGGAGGTTTGTTACAGTGTGTCACCCCAGCAGTCGGGGAAGCTTACAGGAGGAGGTTTGTTACAGTGTGTCACTCCAGCAGTAAGGGAAGCTTACAGGAGGAGGTTTGTTACAGTGTGTCACCCCAGCAGTAAGGGAAGCTTACAGGAGGAGGTTTGTTACAGTGTGTCACCCCAGCAGTCAGGGAAGCTTACAGGAGGAGGTTTGTTACAGTGTGTCACCCCAGCAGTAAGGGAAGCTTACAGGAGGAGGTTTGTTACAGTGTGTCACCCCAGCAGTCAGGGAAGCTTACAGGAGGAGGTTTGTTACAGTGTGTCACCCCAGCAGTCGGGGAAGCTTACAGGAGGAGGTTTGTTACAGTGTGTCACCCCAGCAGTCAGGGAAGCTTACAGGAGGAGGTTTGTTACAGTGTGTCACCCCAGCAGTCGGGGAAGCTTACAGGAGGAGGTTTGTTACAGTGTGTCACCCCAGCAGTCAGGGAAGCTTACAGGAGGAGGTTTGTTACAGTGTGTCACCCCAGCAGTCGGGGAAGCTTACAGGAGGAGGTTTGTTACAGTGTGTCACTCCAGCAGTAAGGGAAGCTTACAGGAGGAGGTTTGTTACAGTGTGTCACCCCAGCAGTCGGGGAAGCTTACAGGAGGAGGTTTGTTACAGTGTGTCACTCCAGCAGTAAGGGAAGCTTACAGGAGGAGGTTTGTTACAGTGTGTCACCCCAGCAGTAAGGGAAGCTTACAGGAGGAGGTTTGTTACAGTGTGTCACCCCAGCAGTAAGGGAAGCTTACAGGAGGAGGTTTGTTACAGTGTGTCACCCCAGCAGTAAGGGAAGCTTACAGGAGGAGGTTTGTTACAGTGTGTCACCCCAGCAGTCGGGGAAGCTTACAGGAGGAGGTTTGTTACAGTGTGTCACTCCAGCAGTAAGGGAAGCTTACAGGAGGAGGTTTGTTACAGTGTGTCACCCCAGCAGTCAGGGAAGCTTACAGGAGGAGGTTTGTTACAGTGTGTCACCCCAGCAGTCAGGGAAGCTTACAGGAGGAGGTTTGTTACAGTGTGTCACCCCAGCAGTCGGGGAAGCTTACAGGAGGAGGTTTGTTACAGTGTGTCACCCCAGCAGTCAGGGAAGCTTACAGGAGGAGGTTTGTTACAGTGTGTCACCCCAGCAGTCGGGGAAGCTTACAGGAGGAGGTTTGTTACAGTGTGTCACCCCAGCAGTCAGGGAAGCTTACAGGAGGAGGTTTGTTACAGTGTGTCACCCCAGCAGTCGGGGAAGCTTACAGGAGGAGGTTTGTTACAGTGTGTCACTCCAGCAGTAAGGGAAGCTTACAGGAGGAGGTTTGTTACAGTGTGTCACCCCAGCAGTCGGGGAAGCTTACAGGAGGAGGTTTGTTACAGTGTGTCACCCCAGCAGTAAGGGAAGCTTACAGGAGGAGGTTTGTTACAGTGTGTCACCCCAGCAGTAAGGGAAGCTTACAGGAGGAGGTTTGTTACAGTGTGTCACCCCAGCAGTAAGGGAAGCTTACAGGAGGAGGTTTGTTACAGTGTGTCACCCCAGCAGTCGGGGAAGCTTACAGGAGGAGGTTTGTTACAGTGTGTCACTCCAGCAGTAAGGGAAGCTTACAGGAGGAGGTCTGTTACAGTGTGTCACCCCAGCAGTCAGGGAAGCTTACAGGAGGAGGTTTGTTACTGTGTGTCACCCCAGCAGTCAGGGAAGCTTACAGGAGGAGGTTTGTTACAGTGTGTCACCCCAGCAGTAAGGAAGCTTAGAGCTGAGACCTCTTAAAAATTGTGTGGAGTCCCAAGAGCTGAGACCTCTTAAAATTGTGTGGAGGCCCAAGAGCTGAGACCTCTTAAAAATTGTGTGGAGGCCCAAGAGCTGAGACCTCTTGAAAATTGTATTAAGGCCCAAGAGCTGAGACCTCTTAGAAATTGTGTGGAGGCCCAAGAGCTGAGACCTCTCAAACATTGTGTGGAGTCCCAAGAGCTGAGACCTCTTAAAAATTGTGTGGAGGCCCAAGAGCTGAGACCTCTTACAAATTGTGTGGAGGCCCAAGAGCTGAGACCTCTTGAAAATTGTATTAAGGCCCATGAGCTGAGACCTCTTAGAAATTGTGTGGAGGCCCAAGAGCTGAGACCTCTCAAACATTGTGTGGAGTCCCAAGAGCTGAGACCTCTTGAAAATTGTATTAAGGCTCAAGAGCTGAGACCTCTTAGAAATTGTGTGGAGGCCCAAGAGCTGAGACCTCTTAAAAATTGTGTGGAGTCCCAAGAGCTGAGACCTCTTAAAAATTGTGTGGAGGTCCAAGAGCTGAGACCTCTTGAAAATTGTATTAAGGCTCAAGAGCTGAGACCTCTTGAAAATTGTATTAAGGCTCAAGAGCTGAGACCTCTTAGAAATTGTGTGGAGGCCCAAGAGCTGAGACCTCTTAAAAATTGTGTGGATTCCCAAGAGCTGAGACCTCTTAAAAATTGTGTGGAGGCCCAAGAGCTGAGACCTCTTAAAAATTGTGTGGAGTCCCAAGAGCTGAGACCTCTTAAAAATTGTGTGGAGGCCCAAGAGCTGAGACCTCTTAAAAATTGTGTGGAGTCCCAAGAGCTGAGACCTCTTAAAAATTGTGTGGAGTCCCAAGAGCTGAGACCTCTCAAACATTGTGTGGAGGCCAAGAGCTGAGACCTCTCAAACATTGTGTGCAGTCCCAAGAGCTGAGACCTTTTAAAAATTGTGTGGAGTCCCAAGAGCTGAGACCTCTCAAACATTGTGTGGAGTCCCAAGAGCTGAGACCTCTCAAACATTGTGTGGAGGCCCAAGAGCTGAGACCTCTTAAAAATTGTGTGGAGGCCCAAGAGCTGAGACCTCTTAAAAATTGTGTGGAGGCCCAAGAGCTGAGACCTCTTAAAAATTGATTGTATTAAGCCCAAGAGGTGAGCCATAATTTTTTTTATTAATACAGCAATTCTACGGCGGTTAAGGAGGAGGAGGAGGAGGAGGAGGAAATGGCACTTCATACAGATGGCACTTCACTCTTGGCTGCTTTCCACTGTTGTACAAGCAAAGTCCGGGTCAATCCACTTGCTGTTCATTTTGATTAGCGTCAGCCTGTCGGCACTGTCGGTTGACAGGCGGCTGCGCTTATCGGTTATAATGCCCCCGGCTGCGCTGAACACCCTTTCTGATAGCACGCTGGCGGCAGGGCAGGCAAGCACCTCCAAGGCGTACAGGGACAGTTCCAGCCACGTGTCCAACTTGGAGACCCAGTAAGTGTAGGGCGCCGAGGGATCGGGGAGGACAGGGGTGTGGTCTGCCAGGTAGTCCCGCAACATCCGCCGATACTTGTCCCTCCTGCTGATAGCGGGCCCCGCAGTGATGGAAGTTGCACGAGGGGGGTGACATGAACGTGTCCCACACCTTGGAGAGTGTTCCCCTGGTGGCTGTGGGCCTGATCGATGTTGTCAGACTCTGGGAGACACTCTCCTCTCTGCCGCCAGCGATGCTGGGTGGGAAAATCTGCATCATGTTCTGCAAGAGTTCCCTCTGGTATTCCAGTAATCGATTCGTCCTCTCCTCTACCGGAATAAAAGAGGAGAAGTTATCTTTATACCGGGGGTCCAGGAGTGCGAAGACCCAGTATAGTTTGTTCTCCAATATCTGGACAACACGTATGTCCCGGGAAAAGCAGCCCAGCATGAAGTCAGCCATGTGTGCCAGACTCTGAGTAGGCATGACGTCACTGCCCCCACCAGAAGGATCATTTTCCATTTCCTCCTCTTCCTCCTCCTCTCCGCCCCATCCGCGCTGAACCAATGGGACGCACACAGCCTGACTGCTACCCTCGCCGCCAGCATCCTCTTCCACAGCCACCTCCACGTTGTCCTCCTCCTCCTCCTCCTCCTCCTCCTGCAACTGCCACCGAGCAGCAGACAAAAGTGTGGTCTGTCTACCTGCGTTGCGTCTCCTCCTACCCCCGTCTCCTCTGTGTGCAATGCGTTCTCCCTTATTGCGATGAGCGATTCTTTAAGGACGCATAGGAGCGGGATGGTTACGCTCACTATAGCGTCCTCGCTGCTGACCTTCTTAGTGGACTCCTCAAAGATACGCAATACATCGCATATGTCTGCCATCCATGGCCACTCGTGGTTGGCAAACTGAGGGAGCTGAGTTGGATGCACGCGTGGATGCATCATCTGGTACTCCATCAATGCTCTCTGCTGCTCACACACCCTGGCCAACATGCAATAGGTGGAATTCCAGCGAGTGGGCAGGTCACACAACAGCCGATGTTGAGGCAAATGGAGGCATTGCTGGATTTTTTTTAAGCTAGCAGCAGCTACAGTTGACTTCCGAAAGTGAGCGCACAAGCGCCGCACTTTGACCAGTAGCTCTGCCAGGTTGGGGTGAGTCTTTAGAAACTTTTGTACTACCAAATTAAAAACGTGGGCCAGGCATGGTACGTGATTGAATTCTGCAAGCTCCAGAGCCGCCACCAGGTTACGGCCGTTATCGCACACGACCATGCCTGGTCCTAGCTGCAGCGGCGACAGCCACATCTCTGTCTGCTGCAATATGGCGTGCCTCACCTCTGCGGCGCTGTGCTTCCTGTCGCCCAAGCTGATGAGCTTAAGCACCGCCTGCTGACGTCTCCCCGCGCCTGTGCTGCAACGCTTCCAGCTAGGGGCTGAGGGCGATGTTAAGGCAGAGGAGGAGGAGGAGGAGGAGGAGGAGGAGGAAGAGGAGGGGGGTCTATCAGAACCCGTGCTGGCAATCTTGGGCGGGGGTGGTATGTAGGCCGTCCCTGTTTGCGACCCCGTCCCCGCTTCCACAACATTCACCCAGTGTGCCGTCAAAGAGATGTAGCGTCCTTGGCCGCAAGCGCTTGTCCACGAGTCGGTGGTCAAGTGGACCTTTGCGCTGACTGCGTACCTCAGGGCCCGCCTGATGTTACGCGACACGTGCTGGTGCAGGGCGGGGACGCCACACCGGGAAAAATAGTGGCGGCTAGGGACGGAATAGCGAGGTGCGTCTCCACAAGCCTAAACGGCAACATCTCCAGGGCCAGCAGTTTGGAGATGAGGCAGGTTAAGGCTTGGGCTTGGGGGTGACTGGAGGCGTACTTCCGCCTGCGGTTGAACGCCTGCGAGATGGACAGTTGATGGGACGAGGAGATGGAAGGTGCAGACGAAGATGCGGGGGAAGGGGGGGCTGAAGGAGAAGGCCCCAAAGTAGCCGAGGCAGAGGCAGATGTGGAGGTGTCCTGGCTGGAGGTCTGGACCGCAGTGGCAGCACACAACAAAGGGGAAGAGGCAGTGGCAGCAAGACCGGGCGCAGGTTGTATTGCGTTTGCTCTCTCCCACTCAGCCCAGTGCTTGACTTCCAAGTGACGGCGCATGCCTGAGGTGGTCAGATTGCTCTTCTCAGAGCCCCTACTCAGTTTTGAGTGGCAGATTGCGCAAACCGCGCTCAGTTTGTCGTCCGCGCAAACATTAAAAAATCTCCACACCACAGAAGTACGAGGCCTCGATGGGGGAGCTTCGCACGACTGCCTGCTGCCGGGAAGAGCTTCGGCCCTGCTGGCTGTGGCCTGCCTTCTCTGTCTGGACTGTCCTCTGCCTCTGGACTGTCCTCTGCCTCTTGCTGCCTTATTCGGTGATGCACAGACCGCATCTCCACTGCTTTCCCCGCTGGACATCACCCCTGTCATTTCGTCGTCCACCACCTCCTCTTCCACTTCCTCTCTCTGCTCCTCCTCCTGCCCACTGGACATTCCAACAGCCTCCCTTGATGGCAACTGCGTCTCATCATCATCGCTCATGATAGCAGATGCTGGTTCCGGGTCCACATCACTAGGAGATGGCGGATACTCAAGTGTTTGGGCATCACTACAAACAAATTCCTCTGCTAGCTCCTGGGATTCTTGCAGCACATCTGGAAAAGGACCTGAAAAGAGGTCCTGGGAGGGGTCAAGGGTGGGCTGACTCTGTTGGCCAGGTTGGGAGGAAGGAGGGTCAGAGTGAGACTGTGTGGATGACTGGGTGGTGGACAAGTGACTGGAAGCGTTATCGGCCATCCATTGCACCACCTGTTCACGCTGCTCAGGCCTCAACAGAGGTGTACCCCGCCCCCCGCATAACTGTCCCATAAAGGCAGGGAAGCTGGATGAGCGTAATGCTGGCTGCCCCTCACCAGCACGCATTGTATCCCCACTGGCTTCAACACGGTTTGTGCCCCCACCAGCATTTCCGCGCCCCCGTCCTCGTCCACGTCCCTTTGCGCTAGCCCTCCGCATTTCAGACGTTTTACTTTTTTGGCCACGCGTTATGCCAAATATAAATATATTTTTTAGGAGAACACCTGGCTATACAGCCGTATACTGCCAGAAGGTGAAATGGTGCCTATACGCACCGGGTATATAACAGTCTTCTGTTGGCACAGAGGACACAAAACAGTAGAGCCAAATATAAATATATTTTTAAGGAGAACACCTGGCTATACAGCCGTATACTGCCAGAAGGTGAAATGGTGCCTAATACGCACTGGGTATATAACAGTGTTTTGTTGGCACAGAGGACACAAAACAGTAGAGCCAAATATAAATATATTGTTTAGGAGAACACCTGGCTATACAGCCGTATACTGCCAGAAGGTGAAATGGTGCCTAATACGCACTGGGTATATAACAGTGTTTTGTTGGCACAGAGGACACAAAACAGTAGAGCCAAATATAAATATATTGTTTAGGAGAACACCTGGCTATACAGCCGTATACTGCCAGAAGGTGAAATAGTGCCTAATACGCACTGGGTATATAACAGTGTTTTGTTGGCACAGAGGACACAAAACAGTAGTGCCAAATATAAATATATTTTTAAGGAGAACACCTGGCTATACAGCCGTATACTGCCAGAAGGTGAAATGGTGCCTAATACCCACTGGGTATATAACAGTGTTTTGTTGGCACAGAGGACACAAAACAGTAGTGCCAAATATAAATATATTTTTAAGGAGAACACCTGGCTATACAGCCGTATACTGCCAGAAGGTGAAATGGTGCCTATACGCAACGGTGTATATAACAGTCTTTTGTTGGCACAGAGGACACAAAACAGTAGCGCCAAATATAAATATATTGTTTAGGAGAACACCTGGCTATACAACCGTATACTGCCAGAAGGTGAAATGGTGCCTAATACGCACTGGGTATATAACAGTGTTTTGTTGGCACAGAGGACACAAAACAGTAGTGCCAAATATAAATATATTTTTAAGGAGAACACCTGGCTATACAGCCGTATACTGCCAGAAGGTGAAATGGTGCCTATACGCAACGGGGTTTATAACAGGGTTTTGTTGGTAAAGAGGACACAAAACAGTAGTGCCAAATATAAATATATTTTTTAGGAGAACACCTGGCTATACAGCCGTATACTGCCAGAAGGTGAAATGGTGCCTATACGCAACGGGGTATATAACAGTCTTTTGTTGGCACAGAGGACACAAAACAGTAGAGCCAAATATAAATATATTTTTAGGAGAACACCTGGCTATACAGCCGTATACTGCCAGAAGGTGAAATGGTGCCTAATACGCACTGGGTATATAACAGTGTTTTGTTGGCACAGAGAACACAAAACAGTAGAGTCAAATATAAATATATTTTTAAGGAGAACACCTGGCTATACAGCCGTATACTGCCAGAAGGTGAAATGGTGCCTATACGCACCGGGAATATAACAGTCTTTTGTTGGCACAGAGGACACAAAACAGTAGAGCCAAATATAAATATATTTTTAAGGAGAACACCTGGCTATACAGCCGTATACTGCCAGAAGGTGAAATGGTGCCTAATACGCACTGGGTATATAACAGTGTTTTGTTGGCACAGAGGACACAAAACAGTAGTGCCAAATATAAATATATTTTTAAGGAGAACACCTGGCTATACAGCCGTATACTGCCAGAAGGTGAAATGGTGCCTATACGCAACGGGGTATATAACAGGGTTTTGTTGGTAAAGAGGACACAAAACAGTAGTGCCAAATATAAATATATTTTTTAGGAGAACACCTGGCTATACAGCCGTATACTGCCAGAAGGTGAAATGGTGCCTATACGCACCGGGTATATAACAGGGTTTTGTTGGTAAAGAGGACACAAAACAGTAGTGCCAAATATAAATATATTTTTTAGGAGAACACCTGGCTATACAGCCGTATACTGCCAGAAGGTGAAATGGTGCCTATACGCACCGGGTATAAAACAGTGTTTTGTTGGCACAGAGGACACAAAACAGTAGTGCAAAATATAGTTTTGTATATAGGTGCTAATACACCACTGAAGTCTTTCTGTCCCTATTCCAGCAGCAGCAGCTACCCCTCACTAAAGCAGCCGTTTTGTGCAGAGTGTATATAGTTTTGTATATAGGTGCTAATACACCACTGAAGTCTTTCTGTCCCTATTCCAGCAGCAGCTACCCCTCACTAAAGCAGCCGTTTTGAGCAGAGTGTATATAGTTTTGTATATAGGTGGTAATACACCACTGAAGTCTTTCTGTCCCTATTCCAGCAGCAGCTACCCCTCACTAAAGCAGCCATTTTGAGCAGAGTGTATATAGTTTTGTATATAGGTGCTAATACACCACTGAAGTCTTTCTGTCCCTATTCCAGCAGCAGCTACCCCTCACTAAAGCAGCCGTTTTGAGCAGAGTGTATATAGTTTTGTATATAGGTGGTAATACACCACTGAAGTCTTTCTGTCCCTATTCCAGCAGCAGCTACCCCTCACTAAAGCAGCCGTTGTGTGCAGTGTGTATATAGCTAGAATGAGCTATATACCGTTCAGCATAGTAGCCCTAATAAGGACTCTCAATGACTCTCTTATCTTCTGGTAGCTGGTATATATGGTGGTAAATGCGATATTCTGAGCTTCTGGGGCCCTGCCTGCCTACATATGAGCTATATACTGTTCAGCATAGTAGCCCTAATAAGGGCTCTCAATGACTCTCTTGTCTTCTGGTAGCTGGTATATATGGTGGTAAATGCGATATTCTGAGCTTCTGGGGCCCTGCCTACCTACATATGAGCTATATACTGTTCAACATAGTAGCCCTAATAAGGGCTCTCAATGACTCTCTTGTCTTCTGGTAGCTGGTATATATGGTGGTAAATGCGATATTCTGAGCTTCTGGGGCCCTGCCTGCCTACATATGAGCTATATACTGTTCAACATAGTAGCCCTAATAATAAGGACTCTCAATGACTCTCTTGTCTTCTGGTAGCTGGTATATATGGTGGTAAATGCGATATTCTGAGCTTCTGGGGCCCTGCCTGCCTACATATGAGCTATATACTGTTCAACATAGTAGCCCTAATAATAAGGACTCTCAATGACTCTCTTGTCTTCTGGTAGCTGGTATATATGGTGGTAAATGCGATATTCTGAGCTCCTGGGGCCCTGCCTGCCTACATATGAGCTATATACTGTTCAACATAGTAGCCCTAATAAGGGCTCTCAATGACTCTCTTGTCTTCTGGTAGCTGGTATATATGGTGGTAAATGCGATATTCTGAGCTTCTGGGGCCCTGCCTGCCTACATATGAGCTATATACTGTTCAGCATAGTAGCCCTAATAATAAGGACTCTCAATGACTCTCTTGTCTTCTGGTAGCTGGTATATATGGTGGTAAATGCGATATTCTGAGCTTCTGGGGCCCTGCCTGCCTACATATGAGCTATATACTGTTCAGCATAGTAGCCCTAATAAGGGCTCTCAATGACTCTCTTGTCTTCTGGAAGCTGGTATATATGGTGGTAAATGCGATATTCTGAGCTTCTGGGGCCCTGCCTGCCTACATATGAGCTATATACTGTTCAACATAGTAGCCCTTATAAGGGCTCTCAATGACTCTCTTGTCTTCTGGTAGCTGGTATATATGGTGGTAAATGCGATATTCTGAGCTTCTGGGGCCCTGCCTGCCTACATATGAGCTATATACTGTTCAACATAGTAGCCCTAATAATAAGGGCTCTCAATGACTCTCTTGTCTTCTGGTAGCTGGTATATATGGTGGTAAATGCAATATTCTGAGCTTCTGGGGCCCTGCCTGCCTACATAAGGGCTATATACTGTTCAGCATAGTAGCCCTAATAATAAGGACTCTCAATGACTCTCTTGTCTTCTGGTAGCTGGTATATATGGTGGTAAATGCGATATTCTGAGCTTCTGGGGCCCTGCCTGCCTACATATGAGCTATATACTGTTCAGCATAGTAGCCCTAATAAGGGCTCTCAATGACTCTCTTGTCTTCTGGTAGCTGGTATATATGGTGGTAAATGCGATATTCTGAGCTTCTGGGGCCCTGCCTGCCTACATATGAGCTATATACCGTTCAGCATAGTAGCCCTAATAAGGGCTCTTAATGACTCTCTTGTCTTCTGGTAGCTGGTATATATGGTGGTAAATGCGATATTCTGAGCTTCTGGGGCCCTGCCTGCCTACATATGAGCTATATACCGTTCAGCATAGTAGCCCTTATAAGGGCTCTTAATGACTCTCTTGTCTTCTGGTAGCTGGTATATATGGTGGTAAATGCGATATTCCGAGCTTCTGGGGCCCTGCCAGCTACAGCCTGTCTTTCCCTGCTGTGAGCGTCTATCCCTCACTAAGTTCAAGCTGCTAATGCTGACGAAGAGGAAGTGCTGAGTTTTGTAGATTCGAGGTCACATGGTTTTTCCAGCCAATGCGTCTAGACGCCGTTCTCGCGATGCCAGCGTCCTCCCAGGACCTGTCCCACCCCCCCTGCATGGTGATTGGTGTAAAAAAACACGCCAGGGAAGGTGTGAGGGGAAACGAATTGTGAGTGCGCCATCGCCGCTGTACTCGATCGAAATCGAGTATGACGAATAGCGTAGTATTCGATCGAATACCGACTCGGTCAAATACTACTCGCTCATCTCTAGTTAAAATCAAAACTTGCGGATTTGCTGACCCACAAAAAGGGGGTCAGTATCAATAACTTCCCAACTTGGCGAGAACCGACGGGTTGGGGAGCTTGGAGTGCGCAAGGCCTAGAACCTGGTCTTCCGGCCCGCATAACAATTGCATAACTTTAAACTGCATCAATTTATATTAACATCAATCTATAGGATAAGGGTAGTGTTACTCGTCTGAGTATAGAATTTAAATTTTAGGAAGCTCCTTTGTTCATAAAACTGAATTATAGAACTTAAGGCTAGGGCACAGTTGTAAGGATATTTTCCAATCTTAAAACCATAACTAGAATAAAATGTAATCATCACTCAACAGGAACAACAGGATAAACGCATGGCACGATCTCCCAAGGGTCGAGGAGAGAGTGAGAGCCCCTGCAAAACACACCGAGATTCTCACTCATCACCCCTCACCCGAAGCCGGCTTAGTGAACTTATGGGACAGTCCAGTCGCCGACTTGCTCGTAGAGGGGGTGCTTCTCCTTGGACCGCGTTTGTCCTTCGGCACTGGCGAGAAGGAAAGTGCTCTCTTCTTCTGTGGGGGGGGGGGGGTGGTACTACAACATGGGCTTTCAAACCCAATGATATCAGAATGTTCTCCAACTCTTGTGGCGTGGATGCCTCATACCTCTGGTCGGAGTATAAAAATGAGATTTTGAAAGGAAACCCCCATTTATATCGGATTCCTTTGGTCTGCAAAATTTCAAGAGATGGTTTCATAGCCCGCCTCCTACTGATGGTTTGTGGAGAGATGTCGGCAAACAATTGGTAGTCAAAGTTCTGAAATTTAAGTGAGGCTTGATCCCTCGCAGTCGTCATAATCAATTCTTTTGTGCGGAAAAAATTGAATTTTACCAAAACATCCCGCGGAAGACCATCTACTCTTTTCTTTTGCGAGGCTCGATGTATCCTGTCAAATTCCAATCTCTCAAGAGGGATGGACGGGGCAAACTCCTGGAAGAGGGCCATTGCTGTGGATTGTAAATCAATAACAGATTCTGGGATACCCCTGATTCTAATGTTTGCTCTGCGGGAACGATTCTCTATGTCCTCGATCTTGTGATGAAGGGTGAGGTTTTCGTTTTTCAGGGCCTCTAATTCTGTTCCAAAGGAAGAGAGCTCAGAATTATGTGCTGACTGTTGTTGTTCAAGGTCATCAACTCTTTGGCCCAGTTCTTTGATTTCCGCTGAAAGATTGGCAGAGATCTGAGTTGTAATGTTCAGGGCCCAGCGTTCAAGGGCCTTCTCAAGCATGGCCTCATATCTATCCAGTGGCGGCGCTTGCAGTTTAGAAGGCGACCCTTGCAGGGATTCGTCCATCCAGGACTCATCTTCTGGCAGAAGATCCGCTGGGACTTGAGGGTCGTCCTGGGAAGGCGCAGACGTTTCCATCTTAGAGGGCGCGGGTAGGTTTGATGACGAGGAAGATTGGGGCCACGTAGCAAGGTCACGGAAAAAGAAGACTTGCAGTGCCGTCAGATTTTGTGAATAGCTTAAATAGGTGGGGAAATTGAAGAAGTGCGGCGGACCTTAAAAGAGAGCCAAAGGAAGACCCGCATTCATCAGGGTACATATGAGAACTTTACTTCTTCAAAGACTAGTATAAAGTCACTTCTATAGTGAGCGATAACAAAAGACACGCAGGGGAGAAACTGATGGTGCTTGCTGCGCTTACTGGGGGCTGCGTTGCAGTCGGCCAAGGAATATCGCCCCTTCAATGCTGAAGTGAGTAATGAATTTAGCCAGGCATAATGTCCCAGAAGTGTATCAGGACTGGCGGGTTAGCTGTAAGCTTGTGCGCTCAACTTGTGCACTTATCCAGAGATATGAAACCGATCATGAGGCTAGTGTGGCATCCCTTGGGAATTATGAGGTGCTTTATAAAACATATTGCAGGAGGTCATCGCAGATGCATTCACCTGAGCCCCCAGTTAGACGGAGCCTGCTCTCTTAATATGGTATCTGGACCATGAATGACTCTGGCAGCTTAAATAAGGGCAAAGTCCAAGATGTCAGGGGCTGCTCTGTTCAGTTTGCTGCCCAACACATTTAGGGGGTTTCCACTATTTGTGAATGGGATCGAATGTATGGGGACCCGGGGATTGCCCCAATCAGCAGGGTGTAAAACCGCCTGTCCCTAGGGACTGTGAGGAGCCTGGCAGCTAGAGAAATCAAAATGGCGGCGGCCGTTCCTCCTTGCCTGCCGTCCTATGCAGATCCGGGACCCCACTCAGAACAAGCTGAGGGTAGGTAGGTGGTGCCGTGGGGACTGCCCCAGTTAGAGATGCCCGATGTCGCCAACGCTTGAGGGCTAGGGGGGCCAGGGAGCCAGGCAGCTGCCGGATTGAGAATGGCGGCGAGCGCTCCTCTGTGCCTGTCTGGGAGGAGCGTTTTGGGACCCACCTCAGATCTGGCTGGAAGTTGGTGTGTGGGGTCCTGAGGGGTGCCCCAGCCGGCGGAGGCCAAAACCGCTGGTCGCAGGAGGCTGTAAGGGGCCGGGGAGCCAGGTACTCATGGAGCGCGGACCGGAGGTGTCATCCGCTCCCCGCACGCATGCGCGCTCTCCTAGTGTGTATATTTTTTATTAATTATATTTTATTTCTTAGAAATCTTTTGATCTATAGTTTTTGGTATAGTTTTACTCCTACCATACTCCTACTATAGTTTTGCACCTACCTTGAACATATTTCATAATTGAAAAGTATATAATCATTTTTTTTAATGGATCCTAGAAAGGTGAATAGAAAAAGCAGAGAGAAAAAAAAGGCATGGAAGGAGGGGACATTATTTTTATTTGTACAGTTCTTTACTCATGTTCTCAGGAATGGGACAAAACTACACATATCATTGAGTCCTGGGTGGATAGTGGCCTTTAGTTTGGTGATCCATTTAGTCTCATTTTGGAGTGTCCTATTCCGTATGTAGTCACCCCTTGGGGGTGGCATCTGGAAAAGTAAGTGCACCTACCTTACTAACTATAAATGTATATATTTAGATTTAAGTCACCAAGTGTTAACACTAAGTATAACTTCACTGCTTTCAGTATAGGATTGCACTGAGGAAGCTTAAGATTAGCGAAAAGTTTGCACATATCCTATTCAATCAAAGTGTATATATATATCCCTCTTGCTACAACTGAGGACAAGAAGCGTAACCAGACTTGCTACAAACTTGCTTGAGGCATACTTGCTACAAACTGATTACAAGTTATGCTGTCCCTTATAACGAGAGATATCCATTGTATATATTACTGTATTCTATGTGAAAAACAAGTTGTGAGTGTTGTAAAATATGGAAAGTATGTGAAAAATAACTAAGATGTGTTTATGTTAAAATAAACTACCGGTAATGAAAAAACGTATTGCACTGAAACTCAGCTACAGTGAATACGCAAGCCCTACCAAATACTCCCACATAAGCGCAGTACAGGAACCCGAAGTCCACGGTGATTAAGCACCTAAAGACCAGAGGTACCCCTGATACTAACCTTCCCCCCACATGTTCTGTATTCTTCAAACCATATTTTTATGTATTCAGGGAGATTAAACTAAAATAAAAAGTCACTTCTTTTTTTTGTTTATTGTTGTCACTAAACTATTACATAATAGTATATTGTGAAAACTGTGGTAATCTTAGGCTACTGAGATTTATAATCAAATCAAAACTTTTTATCATTCAACAGAAAGTGTGTTTCATCTTTGGTAGGGTGGGTGACCTGCAAAGTATGGTGGTTGTCTTGCTTGCTGGAGTGCCACCAACTGTGCCAGGTTCTTCTTTAGCCACTAGCATTGCCTTCCTCTGATGGTAGCTGTATGTAGTTCCTCCCCCAATTTTCTCCCAATGGTTTGGCAGTACAGTGCACTGTTTTGCCTGAAGGCTCGCTATCTGCTTGCCAATCTGCCTCCATCAACTGCAACTGCCTCACCAGGGGAAGATGACGAGTTGCCTCAGCCTGTCATCCTTTTCTGCGGGTAGGGACACTTGCAGCTGGAGCTGTACTTTGCCTTTCCACATGTGTTGTGCTTCATGTGGGTGAAGGAAAATCCTCTGCAGCAGAGCTGGCCCATGGAGGTAATGTATGCAGCTGCTCCTCACGCTCCAACTGCTTGCCATGCTGGAGCTGTGGATCCAGCTGTGGCAGCAGAGGTAGTGTGGAAGGCAACTGGTGCAGTGGCAGCTGTTGAGGCAGCTGGTGCTACAGTGGCAGATGTTGAGGCAGCTGGTGCTGCAGTGGCAGATGTTGAGGCAGATGTTGTACCTGAGGGTGCTCGGGAGGCAACTGGTGCAGTAGAGGTTATTGATGCTGCTGTTATGGTAGAGGATGTTCCAGTGGCTCACCCTGCTCCAGATCCTGTACGGCAGTCAGTAGCAGGGGTGTCTGTAGGGCGAGACAAATAATTTAGCTTGTTTCTGTTAGATATACACACAGTAAAAATTAAAAAAGAGCTGGATGGTGTTTCGGGGGTCACCACTTTAGCCACATTAAACTTACCAGATCCAATTCTTCATTTGGTGCGGTCCTTGACTAAGCAGTCCTTCATGAAGTTGCACCAGTATTTGTTTGATGGTGTGCTTGGTTGGGCATGTGTATTTGCTGTTTATTTCTTGCAATGTGAATAGGACTTAAGGTTATTCAAGCCACATACATTGTGTGCCTAAGCAATGGCTAACCCATCTGCTTCCACGTTTTGCAAGTCATGAAGGTGTGGCATAGACACATGCATTAATTAGCTGTGATGTAGCATTTGTAATTTTTCATATCTTGGCCTTTCATGGTCCAGCAACAGCACTTGCCAATTGAAATGCATCATAAATCTTTTGAAACTAATCAACTCAAAATATTGAACTACTTACCTACTACAGGCGCAGCAGCGTGCATGTCTGAGTTGATAGACCCTGGCAAGCCCTAGAGTGTAGCTGGTTTCAACAGGCCATACGCCATTTTTTTGGCTGTATTGAATTGCAGTTTGTGTGGTATTGCACCTCCGGTTTTTAACCTTAAACAAATACTCCAAGGAGCCACAGGAGCGGTTCTTCTAAAGTTTTCTCGGATGTATGACAGAAGGCTCCACAACAACACCGCAGGAGCAGCACAAATATTGCAGGATTTGAGTGGGAATCGAAAGCACACAGCTGGCAAAGTAATATTAAAGCGTTCCCCCTTAAGGACACTCTCTCTCCAGGACGACAGTTACTTGGGACACTTAGCGAACTTTTACTATATTGATTCATTTTATTTATTCCGAGTTTTATTTTTACAATTGTTCTACAATAATAAATAACATAAAACTTCACAAGACACTTCAGCTGGCATAATTAAGGTAAGTGCACATTTTCACTTCAGCTGGCATAATTAAGGTAAGTGCACATTTTCACTATTACCATTAACATTGATACTAAGATTAACGGAATTCCTATATTGTGAACTATGTTCACTTGTGCTAATTAAGACACAAAAGAGATGTAATTATCTATCATATTAAATCGTATTAAAACTCGTTACCACCCGTTAACCATTTCCTCAGACAATCTAGGTAGCTGCTGCATGCATTTTCCCAGCGCTAACCCTATACAACTGTTTGAAATACACCAAGGATGTTATCATACAAAGCTCATGCCCAACATCAACAACAGCACAAAGCATTGTTACCTTTGTCAGGAAACCGGGCGTCACGTGGTCCCGCTACTAACCAGAGACCGCCGCACACGCCCACCGGGTTCCCCAAAACCTTGTCCGACCCTCTTATTATTAGGGTAACCAGGCAAACTGCCTTTGGACACACAAATTCCGGGGTTAAGGCAAGAAGACAGCTCAATTAAATATACGTTTTAATGGCTATAAGCACGCTAGGCAGAGTTTACAAGCATTTAACTATAAAGAAGTATGGAATATTACAGATTAAATAACTATGCGGTTCTGAGGTGGGTTACAACAGCTATGCAATACACAGAGACACAACAAGCAATAACAAGATAACAAGCAAAGTTTACCTTGAGCATGCAGCGTGGTGAGGAGCTCTTACAAGGGGGTGTGTCAAGAGCTTGTGGTTATGGTGATGGTGATGGACACCCCTGGATATGCCGGCCGCACAACCCCCTTCCGATGAGTGACACCAGCCTGGTTTTTGACCATCCAATTTATGCTGCCAGGCTATCCATCTCCCCTCCCCATTGTGGGAGGGGATGTTACCTCCCATTTTTTAGAGGGGGATTTTGCCCTAAAACCCTTTTTGGAGCTATAACTTGGAGCAGGGGGGTCACACTGCCTTGTGAGCGGTACCAACCTATCGGGCCAGGCGCACCGAACACGTTAAGTCCAGGAACCGGGTCTTTATTCAGTCCAGAACCTTAGTTCTCCGTTTACCGGTCTCTGTCTTGTTTCTAGGCCTGTTTTTTACTATGCTCCGGGGCGGCTTGGGGAGCCGGTTCTGGTTCTGTAACCGGTTTGGCATTAGGACACATGGCGTCCGCGATACGGCCCATAAACTATCGGTGCCGTGCGTCTGCCCAGTTACATGGAGTCCTGACACAATCCCAGTAGGGGATTTCCTGCGACGTAGCCTCACTGGCAACTTCCCAGCTGGGGATGTTATACAACAGCAGGAGGCATGCTGGCTGCAGCCTAGCTTGTGACCAAAAGGCAGGAATCAAACACCCCAGGGGGTTTGATCTGAGCTTTCACACATCCCTGCCAAACATCTCTTCCGCATAGCTAAGGGACGTGTGCATTTGTCTCCTGACAAGGGGCACAGCTTCTTATTATTAAGGGGAAGATGGAATTAGAAGGGACCATTAAAGTCTGGAATAAAAACAGGGAGGAGAAATTTAAGAAAAATTAAGTGGGGTTCCTTCACATCTCCCTTCTTTAGAGGGTGCTATGGGCCAGAACCTGTCGGTGCTGACCCATGCACCCACTGGCTACCTCCCCCTGCCGGGATAGGCCATCTGCATTTCCATGGTCTCGGCCCTTTCTGTGGCGGATGTCAAATTGGTACTGTTGGAGAGCCAGGCTCCACCGCAACACTCTCCCATTGGTTCCAGAAACCATGTGTAGCCAGCGGAGGGGGTTATGATCGGTCTCCACAATGAAGTGGCGACCATACAGATATGGCTGCAGCCGCTGCAGTGACCATACAATGGCGAGACACTCCTTCTCCATGACTGAATAGGCCACTTCTCTGGGTAGGAGCTTGCGGCTCAAGTACAAGATGGGGTGCTCCTGACCCGTCGGGTCGACCTGGCTCAGCACGGCGCCGAGGCCAAAATCACTGGCATCCGTTTGCACTATAAACGGCCGTGCAAAGTCGGCCGCTTGGAGTACGGGAGAGCTGCAGAGGGCATCTTTCAGTGCCTGGAAGGCTGTCTCGCAGTCACGGGTCCAATTTACAGCGGAGGGCAGCTTTTTCCTGGTGAGGTCCGTCAAAGGCTTGGCCAGGGTACTATAGTGGGGAACGAACCTCCTATAGTATCCAGCGGTGCCCAAAAAGGACTGCACCTGGGTTTTGGTCCTAGGGGTTGGCCAGGAGGCGATGGCCTCCACCTTCCCCGGTTCAGGTTTCAGGGTCCCCCCTCCTACCCTATGCCCTAGGTACTGGACCTCGCCCATGCCCAACTGGCACTTTCCTGGCTTGATGGTCAAACCTGCTCGCTGGACCCGCCCGAGCACCTGCGACAGGTGCTCTAGGTGTTCCTCCCATGTGGGACTGAAGACTGCAATGTCATCCAGGTACGCAGCTGCGTACCCCTCTAGTCCCTGGAGCAAGGTGTTGACCATCCGCTGGAAAGTGGCAGGGGCATTTCTCATGCCAAACGGCATGACGGTGGATTCGTATAGTCCGAATGGGGTAATGAAGGCCGACCGCTCCCTAGCCTCGGGGGACAGCGGAATCTGCCAGTATCCCCGGCTCAGGTCCATGATGGTCAGGTACCTCGCCCCGGCCAGCTGGTCCAGGAGGTCATCGATGCGCGGCATGGGGTATGCATCGGCAGCCGTGACAGCATTGAGTCCCCGGTAGTCCACGCAGAACCGGAGGGTCCGGTCCTTCTTCGGGACAAGGACCACCGGGGAGGCCCAAGCGCTGCTGGATGCTTGGATGACCCCTAGCTGCAACACCTCGTCAATCTCTTGACGCATTTGTTGCTGGACCTCCAGGGAGACACGGTAGGACGCCCGTCGGATCGGAGGGTGAGTCCCGGTGTCCACATGGTGGACGGCTAGCTTAGCTCGTCCGGGCTTGCTGTCGAACAAGTCTCGGAAGGGGTGCAGGGTGGCCCAGAGCTGGGCCCGTTGGTCGACTGTCAGTTGGGGACCAATCTGGGCATCCTCAAGGGTCCCCCCCTCCTTGACCTGGGCCAGCATATCCAGGAGGGTTTCAGCTTCCCCCTCCTCTGGCAGATTGCAGATCGGGAGAACACACGCTTCCCGCTCATGATGTGCCTTCATCATGTTCACGTGGAAGGCCTTCCGCCGTCCTCGGGCAGGGTCTAGGGTGACTAGGTACGTTACGGCATTGAGCTGCTGGTGCACGAGATAGGGACCTTCCCAGGCCGCCTGAAGCTTATCCTGGGGTACCGGGACCAGCACCCACACCTTTTGGCCCACCTGGTAGGTCCGATCACAGGCGTTCTGGTCGTACCACCTCTTCTGCTCGGCCTGGGCCTGTACCATGTTGTCGTGCACCAGCTGCGCCAAGGCCTGCATCTTGTCCCGGAAGCGCATCACATACTCGATGACTGACACCTGGGGGGGGGCCAGATCCCCCTCCCAAGCCTCCTTCACCAGGGCCAGGGGTCCCCGCACACGTCGTCCGTACAGGAGCTCGAAGGGGGAGAACCCGGTTGAGGCCTGTGGGACCTCCCTGTAGGCAAACAGTAGGTGAGGGAGATACCGCTCCCAGTCGCGCCCGTGGGCATCAACCAACATCTTAAGCATCTGCTTCAGAGTGCCGTTGAACCGTTCACAGAGACCATTGGTCTGTGGGTGGTACGGGCTGGTCACCAGATGTTGCACCTGGATCTGCTTACAGAGAGACTCCATCAGCTGTGACATGAACTGGGTTCCCCGATCGGTGAGCATTTCCTGGGGGAAACCTACCCGAGAAAATATTTCCAGTAAGGCAGTGGCCACCTTGTCGGTCCGAATGGATGATAAGGCCACTGCCTCTGGGTACCGTGTGGCATAATCTACTACCGTTAGTATGAAGCGTTTCCCGGAGCTGCTGGGGATGGACAGGGGTCCGATCAAATCCACAGCTACCCTCCTGAAAGGCTCCTCTATAATTGGCAGAGGTACCAGCGGTGCTTTGGGGCGAGGCCCGGCCTTCCCCACCTTCTGACAGACCTCACACAAACGGCAGTAGGCGGCCACATCGGCCCCCATTTTTGGCCAGTAGAAGTGCTGGGCTAGTCTGGCTCTGGTCTTGGTGACCCCCAAGTGTCCCGCCATCGGAATCTCGTGCGCAACCCGCAACAACTCCGCCCGGAAGGGGTAGGGGACCACCATCTGTCGGTCCCTAGGCCACTCCTCTGGTGAACCCTGCGAGACCGTCATGCGGTACAGCCGTCCTTGGTCCCAGACAACTCGTTCTTTGTCTGAGCCCGAGGGAGGCTGAGCCGCCTGTTCCTTGAGAGCATTCAGGCTGTCATCGGCTTCCAAAGCCGCCTGAAACCCCTGGCTGGACGTGGCCAGTACTGAAGAGACGGCCATGTCCTCAGACCGCTCCTCCGAATCTGTCACCTGACCTCCATCTGTCCTGGCAGCCACTTGGTTGGAAGGGAGCACACCGTCAGGCCCCTGAGGTGCCCCTGGGCCCCTAGCGCCCCCACTGCGGGTGACAGCGGCCACATTCACGGCGGCCGCTGGTAGCGCTAGTTCCCCTTTGGCTTCCAACCAAGTCGCCAGACCAGACTGGCCGGCCTGGGCCCTTAATACCCCGGGAGTGAAGTCCTCCTGCACTGTGGACTCAGCTAGGGGCCCCACAACTCCTGGGACAGCCCCTTCCTCATCTGCAGGTCCTACCACCCCCCTTGCTTGTCCCTGGCCCCTTGCGGTCGGGTTGATCTCTGGGGACAAGAGATTGCAACCGACTGGGTCGCCCTCCTCTTCCCCGAGGGAAGAAGGACACCCCACTTCACCCACCCCCACATTCCCTGTAGCAGGCAGGTTATAACCATTACTCTCGACCGCACACATTGTCTCATGCCTTACATTACTGTCTAGGGGACCAGACCTTGGGGGTTCAGTGGCCACATAGTGAGACACTAGCCGCCCCAAGTCCGTCCCTAGCAAAACACTGGCGGGGATATTCGGCGACACCCCCACCTCCCGCACACCCTGTCCAGCACCCCAGTCCAAATAAACCTTGGCAACAGGCAATGCTGGTTCAGTTCCTCCAATGCCGGAGACCATAAGGGTCTTCCCGGGCACCAAATCCTGTGGGGACACCAACTCTGGTCGCACCAGGGTCATCTCAGCACCGGTGTCCCTAAGTCCCATGGCCACAGCCTGGCCTACAGTGACGGGCTGTATGTTGTCCCGATATCGCCCTGCCCCCTCACCAACACATAACACAGTGGAGGGGCGCTGGGCCGCACCCCGCTGGCGCTGGGGGCAGTCGGTCCTGAAGTGTCCTGGTTGGTTGCAGTGGTGGCACCGTGGGGGTCCCCCTTGCCTGGAAAAGGGGGAGGGGGCAGGGGTCCTGGGCTGAGGGGCACGTACAACAGATGCCAGCGGCGGCTTACCCACTTTCCAGCTGGCAGGTTTCCGGGGCTCCTGGGCTCTGTTGTGACTGTACTCATCTGCGAGGGCGGCCGTTGCTGAGGCCCCCTCTGGCTTCCGGTCACGCAGAAACTGCTGCAGCTCATCAGAGCAATTCCAGAAGAACTGCTCTATGGCAATCAGCTCCTTCAGCTGCTGGATGGAGTTGACTCCTAGGCCGGTGGTCCACTGCTCAATTGCTCTTTGTAGAGCCCTCATGTGATCAGCCCAGCTGTCGCTGGGGCCCCGACGCAGACCCCGCAGCTTCTTGCGATAAAATTCCGGGGTAAGGTTATATTGTCGGATCAGGGCTTGCTTGACCCCCTCGTAGCTCAGGGTGGTTTCGCTGGGCAGGTACCCAAAGATTTCCAGGGCTTTACCCCTAAGGCGGGGGGTTAGGTACCTGACCCACTGATCCTCCGGCACATTGTATTGACGACAAACGGTTTCAAAAGCCAGTAGAAATGTGTCCAGATCTGTGCCTTTGTCCAGGATGGGGAAATCCTCTGCACGCAACTTTGGGGCCTGGTTCTCGGGGGGCCCGCTGGTAGATGTGCTGGGTTGAGGGTGTTGAAGCTGTAGCCGCAAAACTTGGAGCTGGTGGTCGCGTTCAGCTTGCGCCCGGCGTTCCTCGATCTCGGCCTGCACCTGGCGTTCCTCCATGAGGAGCTGATAGGAGCCGCGGTCTCCCGCCCGGAGACTTGCCAAAGCAGCGTGCAGGAGAGCAGCTGAGCTTGCTTGGCTGGGGAGGCCGACAGGCAGGGCTCGGTCCTCTGGGCTGCTGAGGGCTGGTGACTGGCTTCTGGGAGAGCCCTGGCTGGGCCCCTCTGCACCCAGTATATCATCGGCAGCCACATCCCTGCTTCTGGCCCTGGTGCCACTTGCCATGCCTGCAACTGCTGTACTGCACACTGTAACCACACAACTACTGTAACCCCTCTCAGAATATGCCTAGCGTTGAGCTGATCTTAAGATCCCAGCAACAGAAAAGCCGCTGCTAGTAATCTTTAGTGTATGAGAGTATGGGGCCCACACTCACTTACACTATTTGCCTTATCCCAAACCGCTGCCACCAAATTGTCAGGAAACCGGGCATCACGTGGTCCCGCTACTAACCAGAGACCGCCGCACACGCCCACCGGGTTCCCCAAAACCTTGTCCGACCCTCTTATTATTAGGGTAACCAGGCAAACTGCCTTTGGACACACAAATTCCGGGGTTAAGGCAAGAAGACAGCTCAATTAAATATACGTTTTAATGGCTATAAGCACGCTAGGCAGAGTTTACAAGCATTTAACTATAAAGAAGTATGGAATATTACAGATTAAATAACTATGCGGTTCTGAGGTGGGTTACAACAGCTATGCAATACACAGAGACAATAACAAGCAAAGTTTACCTTGAGCATGCAGCGTGGTGAGGAGCTCTTACAAGGGGGTGTGTCAAGAGCTTGTGGTTATGGTGATGGTGATGGACACCCCTGGATATGCCGGCCGCACAACCCCCTTCCGATGAGTGACACCAGCCTGGTTTTTGACCATCCAATTTATGCTGCCAGGCTATCCATCTCCCCTCCCCATTGTGGGAGGGGATGTTACCTCCCATTTTTTAGAGGGGGATTTTTCCCTAAAACCCTTTTTGGAGCTATAACTTGGAGCAGGGGGGTCACACTGCCTTGTGAGCGGTACCAACCTATCGGGCCAGGCGCACCGAACACGTTAAGTCCAGGAACCGGGTCTTTATTCAGTCCAGAACCTTAGTTCTCCGTTTACCGGTCTCTGTCTTGTTTCTAGGCCTGTTTTTTACTATGCTCCGGGGCGGCTTGGGGAGCCGGTTCTGGTTCTGTAACCGGTTTGGCATTAGGACACATGGCGTCCGCGATACGGCCCATAAACTATCGGTGCCGTGCGTCTGCCCAGTTACATGGAGTCCTGACACAATCCCAGTAGGGGATTTCCTGCGACGTAGCCTCACTGGCAACTTCCCAGCTGGGGGTGTTATACAACAGCAGGAGGCATGCTGGCTGCAGCCTAGCTTGTGACCAAAAGGCAGGAATCAAACACCCCAGGGGGTTTGATCTGAGCTTTCACACATCCCTGCCAAACATCTCTTCCGCATAGCTAAGGGACGTGTGCATTTGTCTCCTGACAAGGGGCACAGCTTCTTATTATTAAGGGGAAGATGGAATTAGAAGGGACCATTAAAGTCTGGAATAAAAACAGGGAGGAGAAATTTAAGAAAAATTAAGTGGGGTTCCTTCACACCTTTGCTGTTTTTGCTTGTTAATTTTTTGCCAGCATATTTCATGTCCGCAAATTTTGCCTGGTGATAGCCTCCCAGAGGTGGTATTTGACAGATTTTGGTGTAGCTCTCAAACTGCACCCATACAGCTGATCAAAATGGTCAGACACACCAGTTGCTAAAGCCATACATTGGGCATCATTAAACTCAGGGTGCTCCGCTGCAGGTGTCTGCCAACATAGGCTTGGCCACCATATGCCTGTGTACTTAGTGGAATAGGGGGAATTTGCACTATGGGTGTTGAGGTCCTGAGATTGGTCACTGGCTGATGACTGGGCAGGGCCGGATGGGGGGCTGAATTTCTGACCGGGGTCAGCCTTGATGAGGCTGGAGTGGATGCTGATGGGGGCGAGGAGAATATCCATATTGGAGCTGTCCTGCTGCTGCCCTAGACCCCTGCTGTGTCTGACATGGTAAGAAGTAGGGGTGCAAGCTCCATTGGGAGGCTGCTATGTCTTGCCCTAGTACTTTGCCTGCCACTGCTCTGCTTAGCCTTAGTACTTTTGCTGGAAGTGCTATTTCTTGCCCTAGTACTATGGGTGGGACTGCTCTGGCTTGGTCTAGAACTTTACCCGCTACTGCTCTGCTTAGCCTTAGGGCAAGCAAGAGCACTTCCAGCAAAAGTGCTATCACTATGGGTGGGATTGTTTGACTGGGTCTAGCACTTTGCCTGCCACTGCTCTGACTTTGCCTGAGGTGGTGCTGGCTTTGTCTAAGCGTGTGCTGGCACAGGCTTAAAGGCAAGCTGTGGCGCCATGGTCTGTGCCAGTCATCCAGCAGGGCATGGCTTGGTTCAGCTGGTCGGATTTTGTGTGTGCGTTTTTATCCTGACCTATCTCACAATTGAAACTGCAGTGGAGTGTGGCCTTCTCCACATGTGAGTGTGTGTTTTAACAATTTATACTTACATAACACGTAATTGCCTACGCACCGAAGTTCCGACTTATGCCAACTTCTAGGATCCGTTGGGGCGTGTCAGATAATAGTAACATAGTAACATAGTATGTAAGGCTGAATAAAGACTTTAGTCCATCCAGTTCAGCCTGTTTAACTCCTTCCAGTGGTCTAGTAGCCATAGCCGGAAATGTTATTACATGCCAGGAAGGCATCAAGGCCACTTTTGAACATTTTTAATGTATCCCTCATTACTACCTCCTCTGGCAGCGAGTTCCATAGTCTCACTGCTCTTACAGAGAAGAATCCCCTCCTATGTCGGTGGAGAAAGCACCTTTCCTCTAACCTTAGTGGATGCCCCCGGGTTATGGTTACACTCCGGGGTATAAATAGATTGTGGGACAGATCCTTGTATTGACCCCGAATATATTTATACATAGTTATTAGATCACCCCTCAATCGTCTTTTTTCTAGACTAAATAAGCCTAACTTGGACAATCTTTCCGGGTACTCTAGCCCCCGCACTCCTTTTATTAACTTTGTTGCCCTTCTTTGAACGTGCTCCAGTTCTGATATGTCCTTCTTAAGCACAGGTGCCCAGAACTGTACACAGTATTCCATATGGGGTCTGACCAGTGACTTGTACAGGGGTAAAATGATGCTCTGGTCATGAGCACCCATGCCCCTCCTGATGCACCCCATGATCCTGTTTGCCTTGGCAGCAGCTGCCTGGCATTGATTACTACAGTTGAGCTTATTGTCAACTAAAACCCCTAGGTCCTTTTCCATTGTTGTTTTACCAAGTGTTTCTTTATTTAGTGTGTAATCATGACACAGATTTCTCCTTCCCATGTGCATAACCTTACATTTATCTGTGTTAAACTTCATTTGCCATTTAACTGCCCATGCTTCCAATTTATCTAAATCTGTTTGTAGTTGCCTGTTGTCCTCCTTTGTTTTAATTACTTTACTCAGCTTAGTATCATCTGCAAAGATTGAGACTTTACTGTTTAATCCATACCCAATGTCATTTATATATATATTGAAGAGAATTGGTCCCAGAACTGACCCTTGTGGTACTCCACTAGTAACAGTGACCCAATCTGAGTGTGTACCATTGATAACCACCCTCTGCTTCCGATCACTAAGCCAATTTCCCACCCATCTGCACACGTTTTCCCCCAGTCCAAGCATTCTCATCTTTTGTACCAGCCTTTTATGTGGCACAGTAACAAATGCTTTACAAAAGTCAAGATATATGATATCCAATGACTCCCCCTGATCCAATCTTGAACTTACCTCCTCATAAAAGCCAATCAGGTTTGTCTGGCAGGAGCGATTCCTCATAAATCCATGCTGATATGGAGTAATAAGGTCATTTTCCCCAAGGTGCTCCAGGATAGTATCCCTTAAGAAACCTTCAAACAGCTTGCCCACCACAGATGTTAAGCTTACCGGTCTGTAGTTCCCAGGTTCCCCCCTAGATCCCTTTTTGAATATTGGCACCACATTTGCCAAGCGCCAATCCATCGGAACAAACCCTGTAGTTATGGAATCCACAAATATTCGAAATAACGGCTTGTCTATTACTGTACATAACTCCCTTAAAACACGAGGATGTATGTCATCTGGTCCCGGTGATTTATCGATTTTCATCTGCTTGAGACGGTGCCAGACTTCTTCCTTGGTTAGACCAGTGACATTTAATGGAGGGTTTCGGTTATTCCCCTGCATTTCACTGGGCATGTCAAATTCTTTTGTGAATATAGAAGCAAAGAAGTTGTTAAGCAAATTAGCTTTCTCCTCATTTCCCTCTATAGGGGTCCCATCCTTGCTTTTCAGGGGGCCCACACCCTCAGGTTTGTACCTTTTACGGTTTATGTAGCTAAAGAATAATTTGGGGTTAGTTTTACTCTCTTTCGCGACCAGTCTTTCTGTCTCCAGCTTAGCTGCCCTTATCTGTTGTTTACATTGTTTATTTTCTTCTTTATAGTTTTTTAACGCTTCCGCTGTCCCTTCCTGCTTTAAACGTTTAAATGCCTTTTTTTTGTTGTTTATTGCCCCCTTAACCTTTTTATTTAGCCACATCGGTTTACATGTGTGTCTAATAGTTTTATTCCTGTAAGGTATATATCTGTCACACTGAAAATTAAGTATTCCTTTGAAAGTATCCCATTTAGCGTCCATGCTTTTGTTCTTAAGGACATTTTCCCAGTCAATGCAGTGTAGGGCATCTCTAAGTTGGTCAAACTTTGCCTTTTTGAAGTCCCGCGTTTTTGTGACTCCTTGATAAGGCACCCTAGTGACTGCTAATTGGAAATTAATGATATTATGATCACTGCTTCCAAGGTGTCCCCCAACCTGTACCTTTATTACTTTGTCTGGTACATTGGTTAGTATTAGGTCCAATATGGCTTTCCCCCTTGTTGGAGCTTGTACTTGTTGGGAAAGGTAGCCATCTTTTTGTTTTAGATAAAAAACTATTACTTTTCTGCGAAACACATGTTTCAGCATCCCAGTCTATATCTGGGTAGTTAAAGTCCCCCATAATCACTACCTCATTTATTTTAGCGGCTATATCTATTTGCCTTAGCATCATATTTTCTATGGATTCGGATATATCTGGAGGTTTATAGCAAACCCCCATCAGTATTTTATTTTTGTTTCTCCCTCCATGTATTTCTACCCATACCGACTCCACATGGTCATTCCCCTCACATATATCCTCCCGCAGAGCAGGCTGTAGAGAGGATTTTACAATTAAGCAGACTCCACCCCCTTTGCGTTTGTTACGGTCCCTCCTAAACACACAGTATCCCTGTAAATTTACTGCCCAGTCATAGCTTTCATCCAGCCAGGTCTCTGTTACCCCCACTATATCATATTGTTCTTCTGTTATTATCAGTTCTAGTTCATCCATTTTATTAGTCAATAAAATAATGCAGAGAAAAAATGGCACCCTGGCTGTTCTCCTGCAACTAGTAGGTGATGATTATGCATGCAAGTACACCAAATGCCTGCATTTGTATGCGAGTAGGCATAGGTTTAGTTAATCAGGGTCGCAAGTGTATAGACAGTCAGACCAATCGGGCAAAGCAATTCGGGGGCTCAAGTGTCTAGGAAGGAAGAATGCCACCATTTGCAGAATAACACAGGCAAAAGCTAGTGCGCACATGTGCACCATGCAGGGACTGTTTGGGACAAGATTGATCTCTTGGTGCATAGCTGGGTGTGGCAGCCAGATACCAAGGGGGGGGGGGGGCAGTCTAAGTGGTAATACCACAGCCCAATAAGATCTGTAAAACAAGGATGCCAAAATACATTAATGCAGACCTAAAGTGTTGGAGGGTTGTGGGCTGGTAACAACCTGCTAGGCTTTTTTTTAAATATGTATTTGCTCTACATTTTAGATAATGATGTACCGCTATGACTGCTTCCTCCAGTGTTGGCACTTGATATAGTCACAACACTGAAGGAGGAGACCGACACCACCTGCACTTATACACAGATCATCCAGCATTGGTCGGACCTGAAAAGGAGGACGAAGCCCCAGGTGAGGAAGTTTGCCTAAACATTTACTACTACAGTTAAATTTGGCAGGCCTGTGTTTAATACAATCCTATTCTCTGCTAGTGTCAGAGTTCCGCTAAAGAGTTTGGCCCACCTGGAGGCGATGAGTCCGGGAAATGCTGGCAAGATCTGGAAGATGTGTAGGTGGCGTTGGTCAAGTGCCAACTTCCTCAACCTCCTCTGCAGGTAAGCCCCAAGCTGACCTGGACCAACCTGCAGAGGAGGCCCAGATGTCGGACAGGGAGTCCCAAGATAGTAGCCATCATGAGTCAGGTATGAGCATCACACACAAACACACACAGAAGACACAGACTAAACACTCACACATGTGGTATAATGTTTTTGGGGATATTTTATTCTAGATCAGCAAGAGGGCCACGCGGGTGAACAGCGAGTAGACGCAGCAGTTGGGATGCCCCTACAAGAAGAACAACGTGGGTGATGTAACACACAACACAAGCCCATTCACACCTCTAACACATTCACTAATTGCTTTTGTTTTCTTCTACAGACTCAGACCAAGAGGTGTGGCAGGTCCCAGTGAGAAGGGTGGCTCGGCAACCCTGACTCCCTCACCATCCTAGTAAGTTTAAAGACACATGAGTATTTACTAACATGCCTTCTTCAACAGGTTTGCAGGAAACAGAGGCTAGACACTATTGGGTTGATTCAAAGAAACATGTAACAGCTTGGATTTGGCTCACGATCATCCTATTTTTCACGTCCGCTCGTGCGTTCGTATGAACTTGCGAGTGATTCAATAAGCAAATACGTTTCTATCCTAAAAGATACGTCCGTTCGTATGATATCTCCCAAACTTGCCTCAGTCAGTTGACAATCGTAAAAATCACGTTCATGTGCTCACCTGTTGCGGCGGCAGCCTGTTTTTTCGGCTGCTTCCATCGTCAACCTCTTCCAATTACTTGCGTTTGCCTCTGGTTTTCATTGGTTTTTGGCCTCTTAGATTCGTGCGTTCGTATGTTTATAAGATCTTGCGCATGCGCACCCTCAACCAGAAACTTACCTAAACCCCTTAGCGGCTGCATCCAACTTCATTTCTCGGTCCCTCAAACTTACCTAAACCCCTTAGCGCTTGCATCCAACTTCATTTCTCGGTCCCTCAAACTTACCTAAACCCCTTAGCGGCTGCATCCCACTTCATTTCTCGGTCCCTCAAACTTACCTAAACCCCTTAGCGGCTGCATCCCACTTCATTTCTCGGTCCCTCAAACTTACCTAAACCCCTTAGCGCTTGCATCCAACTTCATTTCTCGGTCCCTCAAACTTACCTAAACCCCTTAGCGGCTGCATCCCACTTCATTTCTCGGTCCCTCAAACTTACCTAAACCCCTTAGCGGCTGCATCCCACTTCATTTCTCGGTCCCTCAAACTTACCTAAACCCCTTAGCGCTTGCATCCAACTTCATTTCTCGGTCCCTCAAACTTACCTAAACCCCTTAGCGCTTGCATCCAACTTCATTTCTCGGTCCCTCAAACTTACCTAAACCCCTTAGCGGCTGCATCCAACTTCATTTCTCGGTCCCTCAAACTTACCTAAACCCCTTAGCGCTTGCATCCCACTTCATTTCTCGGTCCCTCAAACTTACCTAAACCCCTTAGCGGCTGCATCCCACTTCATTTCTCGGTCCCTCAAACTTACCTAAACCCCTTAGCGGCTGCATCCAACTTCATTTCTCGGTCCCTCAAACTTACCTAAACCCCTTAGCGCTTGCATCCCACTTCATTTCTCGGTCCCTCAAACTTACCTAAACCCCTTAGCGCTTGCATCCCACTTCATTTCTCGGTCCCTCAAACTTACCTAAACCCCTTAGCGCTTGCATCCAACTTCATTTCTCGGTCCCTCAAACTTACCTAAACCCCTTAGCGGCTGCATCCCACTTCATTTCTCGGTCCCTCAAACTTACCTAAACCCCTTAGCGCTTGCATCCAACTTCATTTCTCGGTCCCTCAAACTTACCTAAACCCCTTAGCGGCTGCATCCCACTTCATTTCTCGGTCCCTCAAACTTACCTAAACCCCTTAGCGCTTGCATCCCACTTCATTTCTCGGTCCCTCAAACTTACCTAAACCCCTTAGCGGCTGCATCCCACTTCATTTCTCGGTCCCTCAAACTTACCTAAACCCCTTAGCGGCTGCATCCCACTTCATTTCTCGGTCCCTCAAACTTACCTAAACCCCTTAGCGCTTGCATCCCACTTCATTTCTCGGTCCCTCAAACTTACCTAAACCCCTTAGCGCTTGCATCCAACTTCATTTCTCGGTCCCTCAAACTTACCTAAACCCCTTAGCGGCTGCATCCCACTTCATTTCTCGGTCCCTCAAACTTACCTAAACCCCTTAGCGCTTGCATCCCACTTCATTTCTCGGTCCCTCAAACTTACCTAAACCCCTTAGCGCTTGCATCCAACTTCATTTCTCGGTCCCTCAAACTTACCTAAACCCCTTAGCGCTTGCATCCAACTTCATTTCTCGGTCCCTCAAACTTACCTAAACCCCTTAGCGGCTGCATCCAACTTCATTTCTCGGTCCCTCAAACTTACCTAAACCCCTTAGCGCTTGCATCCCACTTCATTTCTCGGTCCCTCAAACTTACCTAAACCCCTTAGCGGCTGCATCCCACTTCATTTCTCGGTCCCTCAAACTTACCTAAACCCCTTAGCGGCTGCATCCAACTTCATTTCTCGGTCCCTCAAACTTACCTAAACCCCTTAGCGCTTGCATCCCACTTCATTTCTCGGTCCCTCAAACTTACCTAAACCCCTTAGCGCTTGCATCCAACTTCATTTCTCGGTCCCTCAAACTTACCTAAACCCCTTAGCGGCTGCATCCCACTTCATTTCTCGGTCCCTCAAACTTACCTAAACCCCTTAGCGCTTGCATCCAACTTCATTTCTCGGTCCCTCAAACTTACCTAAACCCCTTAGCGGCTGCATCCCACTTCATTTCTCGGTCCCTCAAACTTACCTAAACCCCTTAGCGCTTGCATCCCACTTCATTTCTCGGTCCCTCAAACTTACCTAAACCCCTTAGCGGCTGCATCCCACTTCATTTCTCGGTCCCTCAAACTTACCTAAACCCCTTAGCGGCTGCATCCCACTTCATTTCTCGGTCCCTCAAACTTACCTAAACCCCTTAGCGCTTGCATCCCACTTCATTTCTCGGTCCCTCAAACTTACCTAAACCCCTTAGCGCTTGCATCCAACTTCATTTCTCGGTCCCTCAAACTTACCTAAACCCCTTAGCGGCTGCATCCCACTTCATTTCTCGGTCCCTCAAACTTACCTAAACCCCTTAGCGCTTGCATCCCACTTCATTTCTCGGTCCCTCAAACTTACCTAAACCCCTTAGCGCTTGCATCCAACTTCATTTCTCGGTCCCTCAAACTTACCTAAACCCCGTAGCGGCTGCATCCCACTTCATTTCTCGGTCCCTCAAACTTACCTAAACCCCTTAGCGCTTGCATCCCACTTCATTTCTCGGTCCCTCAAACTTACCTAAACCCCTTAGCGCTTGCATCCAACTTCATTTCTCGGTCCCTCAAACTTACCTAAACCCCGTAGCGGCTGCATCCCACTTCATTTCTCGGTCCCTCAAACTTACCTAAACCCCTTAGCGCTTGCATCCAACTTCATTTCTCGGTCCCTCAAACTTACCTAAACCTCTTAGCGCCTGCATCCAACTTCATTTCTCGGTCTCTAAAACTTACCTAAACCCCTTAGCGCTTGCATCCTTCTTCATGTTGACGACCCTAAAACTTACCCAAACCACATAATGTACATATGTCTATATGTTTATAAGCGTGTTTTTTCTGTTTTGTGTAATTGTTTTTGGGTGCGCATATTATAAAAGACACATTTATGAAGGCTTCAAATATAATTTATTTAAATTATTTAGTTTTTTTTTTTTTTTTGGTATTTTCAAACATAGTAAAATGTTTTTTCCTTTTTTTTCAAAACTTAGTAAAATTTTTGGTTTTCTTTTTTCCATAGTAAAATGTTTTTTTCTTTTTTTTACAAACATAGTAAAATGTTTTTTTTTTTTTTTTTTTTCCAAACAGAGTAAAATTTTGGATTTTGTTTTTTCCAAACATAGTAAAATTGGTTTTTTTTTTTTAAAAACATAGCAAAATTTTTTTTTTTTTTAAAAAACATTAAAACGTTTCCAATATATTAAAAAATGTTAACCGAGTTAACAAAATTAGCCAGGACCAAGGGCACTAATCATCCTCCTCTTCTTCATCTGTTGGCCCCAACGTCGCCTGTATGGCCAGCAGCTCGGCCACCAACTCCTTCATTCTTTTTTTTTTTTCATGCACGGTTTTTGGGATAATCCCTGTAAGCAATAGAGAAATAAACATAAATAGGAGTCCCAGACCGGTTTGTATGCTGGAAATAGATTTGGGGTTAATCAAATACATGTAAATGCATGACATATGTCATTCTTCCAAGGGATAAATTTAATGCATTTCCCACAGGTAAGTCTTTTAACTCCTGACACCGGACCTTCAACATTATTTAATGAAAACCAATAACTATTCCCAAATGATTCTGCACCAGATCAAAGTACATTTTGGAGGTTTTTGGATTACAGCGCCGCCATCTGGACTCTGAAGCATAACACTTAATGAGGAGTGGAGAGTTGGATAAAGTACAGGGGAGTAGGTTACAGTGGTGCGTTGGGAATCCAGAGCATAGCTGGGTTGAGGGAAAGGTCATCACTCACACAATGCATGGCAGCACCTTCCTTTTTTCAATCTGTATCCCATGCTGCCTGTAAATATTGTGCATTCCATATTCCCCAATATTGGTTTTGTTCTGTCTAATAACATGCATTAGATGGGTGAAGGGTGTTTTTCCATGTTTCTAATCTGTAGGTACAGTGTGATGGCTAAGTCTTTGGTTCTTAATACTAGTTAGGGTCCTCTTTAAGCTAACGAAGTGCCCACATTAAAGTGTGAACTACACATTGGCTACGCCTTTAGTTATGTGTGTGTTATTAGCTAAGCAAACATTAATATGAATAATGGCATGGAGACTTACGGAGTTGGTGGCCGACAGATGGCTGGTTGGGGCCAACAGGCTGCCCTTGGTCCTGGCTCTGCTGTGAAGAAGTCCCTGGAGAAACATGTGACATTTGGTTAGTACTTGTAGAGAGTCACTATTCCCAACATATCTGGCTCCCAGTCTGGCTGACATCACTCACCTTCGCCAGGATCGACTTCCAGCATCTCTGCTGCCTCCTCCTCCACTATCTCACCCGCTCCTGAAGCTTCTACAAATACATAATAAAGGATAACTTAGTTTTTGGCCTGCCATGTATATCTTTGTGCCTATACATGAAGAGTGACATACCAGAGCCTTCCCCATGCGTGGCCAGGTATGACTCCACGCCCACGCGCCTTGGCCCCTCCTCTGTGGTAAGGTCCAGGGGCTGGTCTGAGGAGGCCACAGAGGAGGGGTAGGTCCGTCGCCCGGGAGATCCACCACCTTCACTCACAGATGCAGAGTCATGCAGCACTGGTCGGCCTGTACGTCTCCGGGTGCGGCGAATTCTGAAATCCATTTCCAACACTACCAAAGAAAAGTCATTATAAATAAAGGCATAACTTAGACATTTGGAACATATACCATGCAATTGCTTTGTACTTACTTGGGAAATGGATCCCAAAAAACCTCCGCACCCGGGGCATGTGCAGACGCTTCAGGTCCGACCAATGCTGCATTATCTGGGTGTGAGTGAAGGTGGTGCTGGTCACACGGTGGATCTCGGCGATGATCTCCCGGGCGATGTCCCTTTTCTCGCACACATTGGGCGCGAAGTCATACCGGCGCTGAAGCATGATCTGAAAAACATAATGGACACAGAGCTTTTACTTTTACACACAGACCCATATGTGTTGCATCACAAGTTGAGAATTTAATGTCATTAACACACACATTTCGAGTGGCCGCCATTTTTGGGGAGTGCCTTAAAGAGGACGTTGACTGTGATTGACAGTCTGGTCTTATGTTATATGTATCACACACCATGTACATACAGATAATAGCCAACATCAAGAATCAGGCCACCTGCATCTATGGCATGTTAGGATGGTTTAAACATCCAAGATGTAGCCTAATGCTTAGGCTTTTGGACCACGTGTGTGGCTTCCCGTTGTGTTTTTATGGCTTAGGAAAACAGTGTTCCTCAAACATCCGCATCAAGGTCCGAGACAGGCCAGGTTTGCCAGCTCGCCCCGCTACTCCACAGGTTAATTAACTGTTGCTAAGCCGGAGCAATTGGCCGAATTAGGACATCAGCATAGACAGTTGAAAACGTGGCCAGGCTCGGCCCTTGAGGATGAAGTGTGAGGAGCCAGTGATTAAACATTAAGAGACCCCAAACTAGTTCCAAACGCATCATTTACATTTAGGCCATCATTGACTATTCTATTAAAATGCACAGGCAGCCACTTACCAGCATGAGGATCTCTTCCTGTTGACGGGTGAAGATAGTGGGCGCCATCTTTAGGCTTCTTCCAGGCAGCAGATAAGTGAAACCCCAGCGGTTTCCTGGTTCCGCTCAAACGTACGTTCGTACGAGCGCGTAGTCGTGCGCATAGGCGTCACACGCTGGGCTCATTATTTAAAGGTCCCTGCACCCAAAGCTCATTCTCTTTGAGCATTTGTGTACGATGGCACCAAAAAAGGCGATGAGCAAGCGACCCCAGGCAAGCAAGACCGCGGAGGGCCCCACCACAAGGTCCCAGCAAGCTGGCCGAAAACTGAGATCCAAGACTCCCACCTCGGCCCCACCAAGGGACCCTGGACCCTCAGGTACCAAAAAAAGGGGCCCCAAGCCCCGTGCCCCTCCTGCAGCCAAAAAGCTGGCAACTGCAGCACCCACCACCTCTGCCCCCAGAACAGGCAGCACCAGTGAGCCCACACCGGCCATGCCTTCAAGTAGGGCAGTTCGGAAACCCATGCCCCGCAGCAGGGCCCGAACCCCATCCAGGGCCCGAAGCACAGCCAGAGGGCGAAGAACCCAATCCAGGGCACGAAGCCCAGCCAGGGCCCGAACCCCATCCAGGGCCCGAACCCCATCCAGGCCCCGAAGCCCATCCAGAGGCCGCAAATCCCAAACCAGGGCCAGAAGCCCCTACAGGGCCCGCAGATCCAAAACCAGGGCCAGAAGCCCCTACAGGGCCCGCAGATCCCAAACCAGGGCCAGAAGCCCCTACAGGGCCCGCAGATCCCAATCCAGGGCCAGAAGCCCCGACAGGCCCAGAAGAACCCAATCCAGGGCCAGAAGCCCCTACAGGGCCCGCAGATCCCAAACCAGGGCCAGAAGCCCCTACAGGGCCCGCAGATCCCAATCCAGGGCCAGAAGCCCCTACAGGGCCCGCAGATCCCAATCCAGGGCCAGAAGCCCCGACAGGCCCAGAAGAACCCAATCCAGGGCCAGAAGCCCCGACAGGGCCCGCAGATCCCAATCCAGGGCCAGAAGCCCCGACAGGCCCAGAAGAACCCAATCCAGGGCCAGAAGCCCCGACAGGGCCCGCCGAACACAATCCAGGGCGAGAAGCCCCTACAGGGCCCGCAGATCCCAATCCAGGGCCAGAAGCCCCTACAGGGCCCGCAGATCCCAATCCAGGGCCAGAAGCCCCTACAGGGCCCGCAGATCCCAATCCAGGGCCAGAAGCCCCGACAGGCCCAGAAGAACCCAATCCAGGGCCAGAAGCCCCTACAGGCCCAGAAGAACACAATCCAGGGCCAGAAGCCCCTACAGGGCCAGAAGAACCCAATCCAGGGCCAGAAGCCCCTACAGGGCCCGACGAACCCAATCCAGGGCCAGAAGCCCCCGACCTGGCACCAGCCGGGAACAGAGCCCCCGACCTGGCACCAGCCGGGAACCTAGCCCCCCAAGAGGGCCCCGAATTGCCCCCATGACCACATCTACACCTGGAAGTTCGGTGGCCAGCCACGCAAGAACACCCAGTCCCTTGGCCAGTCCAGTCATTGGGAAGCCACCAATCCGGCCATTCCCCTACCCAGCCCCAGGCCATAATGTCACCACATGTGTCTGCACACATGGAGGAGCAGCCAAGCCAACCATCTGGCCGCACATTGCGCCGCGGCCAGTTGAGTGGGAGATTCTCCCATGACCAAAATATGGCATTGGCTAGTGGCCTTACATTATACTATGACGAGCTATATGGGAGCAAATCCAAACACACCACCAAGCAGCGCAAGATGGAATTGTTTGAAACCATCCTCCGACAAGTAAATGCAGCGGGGGAAGAGAGGAAAGATGTGTCCCAAATTCAGAAGAAAATCTCTGATCTGAAGTATGCTGTACGGCAAAAAGAAATTAAAAGGCATAATTACAGGTAACTAAATGTTTACGCTAAATCTAATGTTTTGGATGTACTGTATGCACCTTTTCTGAGTACCAAACGATTTTCTCTTTTCAGCCTGAAAACTGGCGGTGGCTTTCCATCTAAATTGGAGTTTACCCCTGCTGAGGAGATTGTGCTTGGACTTCTCCATCCGGTCGCGGTCGGTGGACATGCTGGTCTAAGGGACACAGACTCACCGACCCGTACCCACGGTGAGTACTCTTAAATCTGCATGTTTGCCTGTTTGCTAAATAATCTACAGTTCACTAGTAACAAGCTAACGGGATGCCCCTATGGTTTGCCTTGCTTGGCCTCGCACTACTGTGGCTGTTTGTGTCCTCTTTTTGTCCCTGGGAATCACACATTTAGGCCCACAGCCATTATGGCAAAGTTCAAATGTCCAATTGTATTGTTAAAGTCATGAAGTTTCGCAAGATAAGTGAGATATTTTGAATCAATCACAAAACACACATCATTATGTATGGGTTGCCTTTTGGTTGTGTGAGTTGTGTTTGAGTTAACAATTTAATTAGCCACCCACAAACATATCTGACCTAGAGCAGCGAGACTCAACTGCCGGCCCGGGGTCCCAATGCGGACCTTGGCACCACATTCAAGGACCCCTGCCCAGACAGCCCTGCACTCAGTTACTTCTGTGTTGACGTGCTCAGAGCTGCCCCCTTGATCGGCCATGTAGTGGTTGGTCTCCTGCCCAATGTCATGGCTCCGTGAAACATAGCATTGCAATATGAAGTACTGCCCAGGAAGTGGCATTGCAAGGTACACAGTAACTTATTTAAATTTTCTCTGGCCACAATCGTGTCCCGCTGCCCCTGCTCTGGCCCATCTGCCACAGTCCCCCCATGCCCCCCCCCACATAAGCCCCATACATTTGTAACAGATTGGCTCCATCCATCCCATCACCATCAATACGTTAACTCCCCCCTTTAGCCATCCAATCCCTGTCCCCTCAGCTCTGGCCCATCCAGCCCAGCAAGGGCAAGCAGCCTTTATTAGTTGGCACTTTGAAATCTCCAGCCCCTCCACCAGTGTCTTTATTTTTAACTAGACACCCCCTGCGTCAGCACCATGGCCAGACATTCACCTCTCACCACATACCTTTAAATGGGCGTTTCAAACAATTGTTTGAGTACCCCGGACCTAGCGAATGGTAGGCTAAATCCAAAAATGTGCCTTGAAAGTTGTATGCTGACTGGGTACACTTCATGACTTAGAACTGAGGTCACTTAGCAGTTTGTCAGAGCCATTGCACCTATGTAAACTTGCGTGTGTTTGAACAAAGGTCACCATTGCTCTAGAGTTGAATAATATTACAAATAGAGCTATATTTGATTACCTATCCTAAAAAAGGTTATGTGTGTGTGTTTACGTGGTTTGTTTTTCTCTTCTTCAGCCCAGCATGATCCCTCAGCAAGGGTAAACTCACCCCCCAGTTTGGTTATGCCTACCAGGTCCGTACAGCATAGGAGCCCAGATCAGAGATTTTCGGTAAGTTAATTTAGTAGCATAAATACTAACAAGTGCTTAAGAATGTGTTAAACTGTTGAAATCCAAAATTTGGACGCAAACTTAGCCTTTTTTTTTTGATATGTCCCTACAGACCCGCACACTCATGGAAGAGATCCAGGACATGGAGGAAGATGATGATGTCTCCGTACAGGGCACGTCGGATGAACTCCCCCTGGGTCCCAATTTGGAACTGCTCCATAATGTTTCTCTGGCCAATCCTCAGCAGCAGAGTGAATCTCCATCCATTGTGCTTGCACAGGGGGAGACTGACACTACAGTCCCCAGTGTTCACTCTGCTGCTGAGGATTTGCAAAGCAGGCCGGTTGCTGTTGAGGGTACGACACCACGCGGCAGGGCACGCCCAAGAGCCAGGGTAATTGTGCGGCGGACGCCATTACGCCGCCCCACAATTTCCCAGGGGAGGCAGAGTGCCCTGCTTCAATTATGGACCCAACAAAGGGACTCTTATGACGCCCAGCTCGTTACAGAGCGTGAGCAAAGGCATGCCGACATGGTGAACATCCATACCAGTCTACAGGGCATCCTCGCGGAGTTGCGTACCCTCAACAGCAACGTGGCCAATGCAAGTAATGGCATCCAGTCAGCCATGGCTGAGATGACCAATATGCAGAGAAACATTGTGGAGCAGTTTCAAATTCACAATGCTGCCATGGCCCAGGCTAGGTCCCATTCCCATGGACCTCCACCTGGACCTCCACCTGGGTATTATGGGCAGCCACCCTATTAAGCCATGGGTGTGTGGGACATCTTTTCTCTTAACCCCCACTGTATTTACTTGTCCTTTGAGGTTTCAAACAATCCATTTTGTGTTGCTCTGGCAGGTTGTGTTTTGTATTTGCTCCCATATAGCTCCTTAGAGTAATGCTTAAGGCCACTAGCCAATGCCATAGGTCTATGTGGAGTTTATCTGGCCACTTATGGCTTTACCTATGTATTTGGTTGGTGCTCCTCCTGTTTGCAGACATGTTTGTGTGACATTATGGCCATGCCCAAATATCCCTGGGCACAGGCAATATTAATGACTGGACTAGGCTGGCCTTTGGACTGGGTGTCCTTGTTTGGTTGTGCCACTCACTTCCAGGTGTAGATGTGCTCGATGTTTTTTTTTAATGTTATCCATTTGTTACCACAGATGTATGTGGACTGATTTCTGTTAACCACTCTAATTTTTCATTTTCAAAGTAAAACAAAAAATTCACTTACAATACTTGTGGCGTTTTTAGTGGGAAGACATTTTTAACAGCTTGGGCTAAACTAGATAATTTTGGTTTGAAGCGGTGTAACAATGCAAAGCTAAAGCTAAGGAAACTACATGAAATACATTAGGCAACAATTAAGGTCTAAATGTTTTACTTAGAGGTAATGCCACATTACGGCAAAACAACATATGTAACAAAAAGGATAACACAGACATACAGAATGGTGAGACAGGGAAAAAAGTTAACTAAAATGCTGGCTGATCAGGTTGGCTCGAACAGATTGGCCAGACTCACTGGGGGGCCCCTCAAAATTCTCGACTTCATCCTCGACGGCTGAAGAGGGCAGGCTGTCCACATAACGTGGGACACGTTCCATGATGGCAAAATTGTGCAAAACAGCACATGCCATTATAATGTCGATCACTTTCTTGGGATCATATTGCAGGGCCCCCCCAGTATGGTCAAGGCAACGAAAACGTGTCTTCAGCAGACCAAAGGCCCTCTCCACAACAGCCCGGGTCTTGCGATGCGCACGGTTATACGCTTCCTGAGAGGCATCCTGGGGCCGCAGCACAGGCGTCATGAGCCAGGGTAGAAGTGGGTACCCGGAATCACCTTAAACAGAGAATTAAATGTAATCAAAATTAAAAAGGCAACACAACCAACACCAAAAATTTCACAGATATCATAATGATGTAAGGTAAAGTGTTCCCAAAAAAAAACACGGCACATTAGGGCCCCCAAAAATTGCACTAAGGTATAACCTAAATAAAAATGGCACTTCTATATACCAATTAATTAACAAACATCTGCACGGCCAAGGGTATTTGTATTTTACATATATTTGTAGTTTTCAGACATGTTACAATTAGGATGCTGCGGAGGGCCTATCCACATTTCTCTGGAAACTACAATGTATGCAGTTTAAGTCCACTTTGACATTTAACGACCAATAGTACAAAAGGAGCCAAATGTCAAAGATCCCTATCCACATTTCACTGGAAACTACAATGTATGCAGTTTAAGTCCACTTTGACATTTAAAGACCAATAGTACAAAAGGAGCCAAAGGTCAAAGATCCTTGGGTATAAACTCCAAACCAATATATTTAGGCACAAGGAACTTACAGACATCCTAACTAAAGGGAAAACATTCTGAAGGCCACAGCGAGACAAGGATTTTTTGGGTAAGTTCCTAATATATGAGCCAAGAAAAAGGCAGTTGGACGCTTCTGTAAAGTTTTCAAAAACAAACATATCAACAAATACAAGATTAATGCCACATTTAATAACACACAAATAGGACACACTTACCAAGCAGCCATGCCCCCGAAAATTCACCTGCCTCAAATCTCCGAAACAACCCAGATCGCCGGAGGATATAGGAGTCGTGGGACGATCCGGGGTAGCCGGCAAGGACACTCATAAACCGCATATCCGGACCAACCACGGCCTGGACATTAAGTGAGTGTCCCATTTTACGATTCCTTAAGGAAAAAACATACAAAAAGGGTAATTGATATTTGACCCAAACTAATAAATTAACCACAAAACATGTCTGCACTCTATTGGGAAAGACTAATGAAAAGCCGAGATAAAGCAGCTACACAAATGAGGGATAAACAAATATGCTGCCGCAAAGGAAAACAGGTTACATGACACGTTGGGCAACATAATAACCAATCTCAATACCTATATATATACTCGTCGGCTGCCCTAGGTACGAGTGCCACATGTGTGCAGTCAATTGCACCAATAACGTTGGGCATGTCGGCCACATTATAAAAACCAAGCTTAATGGCGTTTCTGGCTGCCATATCATCTGGAAAAAAAATATATTTTTGAGTTATGGCAGCCATGCCTTCCAAAAATTTAGACAGTGCGCGGCTCAGCGTAGGCTGTGACATCCCCACAGAGAGGGCACCCAGCCTCTGGAACGAGCCGTTCGCCAAAAATTGCAGGCAGCCAAGCATCTTGGTCATACCTGAAATTGCATGCCCCTTCCTTGTGGTGCGGGCTAACCATGGCCGCAGCTCACTATATAATTTATGGAGGGAAGCGCGATTAAGCCTGGTCAGCTCGAACAGCTCAACATCATTCATGCTATCGATGTTCATGCGACGACGCAGGGGCAATCTGCTCTCAGACATCTCGATCAACTCAATGCCAAAAAGCATAAGCCCTTGATGTGCCACAAACTCGCTCCGCTCCATCCTACTCCCGAGGCCAAATAGCTGCCGGCAAACATTTCGTAAAGCAGCTCTTTAATGGGCTTCAAAACAATTAGCAATCACCTCTCTGAATTGGGCGCAAGCCCATGTGAAGGACGTAAAAAATAGGATCGGACGCAAATAATACGATTTGGACGGGAAAAACACACGAACTAACGCAAATTATACGATTCTCGTACGAAATGCGTATGTTCATATACGTCTATGCGCGAACGATCGTGCGAATACGAAATGGCCAAAAAAACAAGAAAAAATGACAAACACCCACCCAAACTTACGATTCTCGATACGAAATCACTTAACTTTTGCTCTTTGAATCGAGGGGTATTTGTTTGACATTTGTCTCACAGTACACTTGCAATAACTTAAAACTGCTTTGCATAGGCTGGTGGGAGAGATTGATGAGGTGGCCACAATAATAAATAATAATTATATAAAAAATAATAAAATAAAAAAAATAATAAAATAATAATTAAAAATAAAATATTTTTAATAATTAAATAACTTTGTTGTGCCTTTCATTAAATATAATTTGCAACTATAGTTTGATTTACATTATATCCATGTGGGCATCCCAAATATACAACTATCAATGAACTTTACTGGAGAGAGTGATAAAGGTATGCGTTAGGAAGCATAGAAGAACAATGCATGCCAAATATGAAAGTGGTAAAGGTAAGCATTAGGAAGAATACAAGAACAAGGCATGGCAAGCATGAAAGTAGTAAATGTAAGCATTAGGAAGAATCGAAGTACAATACATGCCAAGCACAAAAGTGGTAAAAGTAAGCATTAGGAAGAATAGAAGAACTAAGCATGCCAAGCATGAAAATGGTAAAGGTAAGCATTAGGAATAATAGAAGAACAATGCATGGGACATCCTAAACTAAGACCAAGCAAGGAGAAGGTGCAATGCTGGACAGAAGGATGGGTAGAGCTAAGCACTTTGGAGCAGAAGAGACTTGGTACAGCAATAAGTAAGTAATAATGGAATACCAGGTCCAGGAGATGTAGAATGGTAAACACTAAAAGAGAGGCTCGCATATGTGTACATGCCTGCGTGCATGTATACATTCCAGATAAACATACAAAAACAGAATTTACGGGATGAATTACGCTCTTTTTTGATGGGAACTAGTAGGACCTCGTTGGAAACCAAAACTTTACATAGCAAGGTACGTTGAAAAATGTTCTAAATGGCTCTGAATCATGCGAACGTACCTACAAGCAGCAAAAAATGTGTAGGCTCTGAATCAACCTTATTGAGGAGGAGAAGCCTATCAGTTTTATCCAAACACGATGCTATGTATCAGTGTGTATGAGAACCTAGGAGGAGAGATTTTCCAGTCCACCATTCTGTTAAGGATTCCATTCTTAAGAAATGGGAGGACCTGGAAAAGAAGCTGGCCCTGTCTGGAGGATTCCGGACCTTGGGACAAGTTCAATGCATCCTTTACAAAGATTTCTAAAGGTATGGTGTGAATTTGGTTTCCTTAAGGATCCTTTAAACAAGCATTTGGATACCGTGTTAAAGTGATCTTGGGAAGCAGTGGCCACTTTGTTTAGGCCTGCATCTGCCTCTACCAGTGTGTTTAGGGTTCTGGCCTATTAGATAGACAAGATTAAGGATCTATTAGGGAGTACCCCTAGAGATGAAATTTTTCAGATAATATCCACACTCTCCAGTGTGTCCGTCTATTTGGGGGGGGGGGGGGTGCATCTATAGAATCTATTAAGTATTCAGGAAGATCCACAGAGCTGATTAACTCAGTGCACAGGGAACTCTGGCTCCGTACTCGGTCGGGGGATTTCATCTCCAAATCCCGCCTCTTTCATCCATTTTGAGGTTGTCTCTTCTTTGGAGAAGAGGCCTTTTTGTAGATCATGGAATGCCTTTCAGAACTTCCTTAAAAAGGAGAGTTCAGGAAGGGGGTAGATGCTCCAGTTAAAGGGACAGGGGAGAGGTTCTGGATCTCATTTCGATCTTACTCAATCCTCCTCAAAGCAGCAATGATGCCAGTCGGTCGGTGGAAGGCAGACTGAGTGCCTTTCACCCCATTTGTAGAACTGTAATTTCTTCCCAATTCATCAGCAGGGTCAATCTTCTCCAATCCTCCATCCAAATTGTTAATGCAGCCATTCAAGCCTGGACTCTATGGTAGAACAAGGAGTCATCACATAATTTACTCCGTAGTATCATCATCAGGTTTTCTATGCCATGGTTTTCCTAGTGAAGAAATCTTCAGGAGGTTACAGGTTTATCCTAAACCTAAAATACCTGAACCGCTTGGTTTCTTACAGGACATTTTGGATGGAGTCTATTTACTGTCAGATACATTATACAGAAGGGCCCTACATGGTTACATTAGACCTTAAGGATGCCTAAGGGCAGATTCCCATAAGTCCTTAATCCCATAGATTCCCACCGTTTGCAGTTATGAGAGGAGGGGAGGTCTTTCAATATAAACTTGTATGCCTCCCTTTCAGCCTATCCTCAGGAACTCATCCCTTTATGAAGGTTTTGTTTGAGCCCCTAGCAGTTCTCGGGAAGTGGGGGATGGAAGTAATCCCCCTATCTGGGTGACTTACCTAAACATGGACAAGGCAACTCTATTGAAAAGTTCCGAGATCAATCTTTGGATGAATCAGAGCATATCAATAAGAAGCGTAATGCAGATCCTTGGTTTGATGACGGCAGCCTTCCCAGCTCGTCATCACTAGAGACCTTTGCAACATGACATTCTGGCCAACTGGGATTGTTTGAGGGCTTCGATGGATCAGATCTTTCAGGTTATCAGAAGTTACCCTCCAGTCTCTGAAATGGTGGGAGGTTCTTCCAGTAGGACCTCCAGTAGGACCTTCGCTGCTCCAACCCTTTGGATGTCTGGATTACAACCAATGCCAGCTCAGGGGGTTTGGGGGCTCATATAGATCATTCAACTTGCTAGGTCAGATAATCATAGCAAATGAAATCTCTTCCTCCAATATTCAAAAACTGTTAGCGGTGAAGCAGAGCTTGCCTTCTCTGAGGTGACCAGAGGTCGGCATTTAAAGATAGTTTTGGACAACTCAACATCATTTGCAGATTTGGACAGACAGTGTAGCACAATATCTTTCACCCTTAGCTCCATAGCGAACCACATCCTCGATTGAGTGGAGGAGAACCTGCTGTCCTTATCAGCGATTTATCTGAAAGGGTCCTTAAATACTGTAGCCAACTACTTGAGCAGGAATCAGCTGTTGGAGGCAGATTGAACACTTGGCAGTTCAAGTTTTTCTACAGATTTTCCGGAGAGAGCAGGGGTTACAAAAGTGGGCCTGTTCTCTGTCAGGTAGATTCAAAATACAAAAGGCTTGAGGGGCAGTTACAAGATACTGGAAGGCCTCTGGGCCCCACCAAGACAAGAAGGTTTAGCAGAGGGTTGGAGAGCACTGCTAGGCTTCAGGAAGACAATGCAATGATCAAACACAGGGACACGGCCAGGCACATGAATTTATAGGAATCATCACAGCCTAATAAACACCAGGTGAGGTTAAAAAAGGCAGCCTTAGGACCCAGGGTAGAACCACACCACTCCAACAATACCACCACAGCAGCTAGCACAGTGGCTAGAGCAGCAGACTCTGAGCGATGACAGGCGGTGGATCACCAGTTCAAGACCCTATTTATGCCAGTCCTCACATTACCTCTCGCCATCCTCAGATTGCAGTAGTGGCAGATAGACCATATGGGACCGATTTTCACCTAGAAGGGTACAGTAAGGGCTCTGCTTGGGGGAGATGTTGACATCTTTATTGTATACTATTGCTATTTATTATTGCATCAGCATGCATTTGTAGTGTTGTGTTGTAGGCAGGGAGAAAACTGCTGTGCTACCGTTTTCATGGGGGCCTTTGTGGGCAGTCTGTCCAGTGGTGGACTTGAACAGAGATTTTGTGTATAGCCTTTATGAAATATCAGCCCATTACTACTTTCTAAGCTGTTCTCTGTCATCTATCACCGTGTGTTATCGGGGGCATCTGATTCTTGCAAAACAGCAGAGATACGCCCACCGGCATACTGCACTTATTTTCTTGATTTAGGGATTTGTGTGAACAGACCTGCAATATACACTCAGCACAAAGGTGACATCTGAGACTAAATTTCCCTCAGTGGGTTCTCCAGGATTCTAAGCCAGATAATGCAGATATCATAGGGCATTCATGGTTACCTAGCACTCTGAGGGGGAGGTTGCTCATCGAGGTGATTCTTGACTGGATGTAGATCAGATCATACAGAGAAAGCTTATGGAGTGGATGTTGAAAAAATTGCTAAAAGAAGTGGTATAAGACCAGGAGAGATAGCAAGTAGAAAACAGGACAGCTGATAGGCTGTGAGATATTCAAGAGTGTTTGCATTAACATAGTTTTAGAATAATGTTCAGTCATAACAATATTATTAACATTTTTATGCTCTTGGGGGTAGGTCTTGTATTACAGACCTAGGAGGAGTAGGATCAAAAATGAATCACCAGTAGTTAACTTTGACTAGTGATGGGTCAACCCTAACCCCAAAGTTCAAGTTTCCCAAACCTGAACACGGACTTAGAGTCTGAGGTAGAGTTCGGCATCGGGCCCAAACATGGAAAAGCTAAGTAGCCCATTAACCAGCTTCACCTAAAGGATGAAGCAGCCTGAGCTGCTTGTCACGGACCGGGTGTGGCGGCACAGGTGTGGATCTGCTGTGACTGTGATACTGATAGCGAGTACCGTGTCAGGGGAGCGGAGTCTAAGAGGCCACCGGTATTCACCAGAGCCCGCCGCAAGGCAGGTTGGTCTTGTAGCGGCGAGTGACCCCCAGGTCTCTACCCCCAACAGTGGCTCAGCCACACAGTCAGCCGAGGTACTGCGTGGTGCAAAGGAGGCAGGCAAAAGGCGATGTCAAAGTTCAAGCAGAGGTCAGGGCTGGCAGCATAGCCTCGAGATCGAAGATAAGTAGCCAAGATCGAGACGGGCAGCGAAGGTTCAGAGTCGGGGACAGGCAAAGGTTGGTACACGGGTGAGCAATCCTGAAAACAACTGACTTTCTGCATACATAGGAAGACCGAGATCCGGCACTGATGCAAAGGAAATGCCCCTTAAATAGGGAAAGTGGATGCAGGATTGGATGACTGGGCACCAATCAGTGGTGTACCGGCCCTTTAAACTTCAAGAAACCGGTGTGCGCGCCCCCTAGAGAACGGGGAAGTGTGCGCACCGACCCATGCGAGGAGGCAGAGTGAGGAGAAGGGAGACGACTGGGAGCAGCCGACGCGGTCAACCGCCGCGCCAGAAGCCGCGGCCCCGCCGGCAGGAGCTGGTAAGGAGGGAGAATGGGGACAGCTGTGAGATGGATGTGCAGCACTGGCCTGCGCAGCGGGAGCAGCAATGGAGGTGAGGGGAGTGCTGCGAGATGGGCGCGCGGTGCTCGCCCTAACAGTAACCCCCCCTTGGGTCTCCCCCTCTTCTTGCGACCAAGAAATCTGAGATGAGACTGTGGTCCAGAATGTTCTCCTCGGGTTCCCAAGATATTTCCTCTGGAGACCTTAGAGGCCAGGAACTCTTTCACCGTGAAAACACCAGCGGTACCAGAGATTGGAGCGGGCACCAAGATTTTCGGAGAAAAATGATTGCAAATCACTGGCTTCAAAAGAGAGACGAGGAAGGAGTTGGGGATATGAAGAGATGCTGGAAGGTGAAGCTTATAGCAAACCGGATTGATCTGTTGCTTGATCTTATAAGGGCCCAGATAGCGGGGACCCAGTTTGTAGCTGGGAATTCAGAAGAGGATGAATTTCGCCGAAAGCCACACCTTATCTACAGGAGAGTAAACAGGAGGAGTTCTTCTCTTTTTATCAGCGCTAATTTTCATATGAATGGAAGCTTGAAAAAGAGCATGTTGAGTCTCTTGCCCGATGGTGGAAAAATCCTGTGTGAGTTTTTTCACGGCGGGTACTTCAGAAGATGTGAACAAGGGCAGTGGCGGAAGAGGATGACGACCGTACACCACAAAGAACGGGGATTTTCTCGTAGATTCAGCATCCTTAAAGATATATGAGAACTCCGCCCAGGGCAGAAGGTCGACCCAATCATCTTGACGCGCAGAAACAAAATGGCGAAGATAATGGCTGAGGACTTGATTAACTCTTTCCACTCGGCCATTTGACTGGGGATGATAAGCAGAGGAAAAGTCCAACTTAATCTTCATTTGTTTACAAAGAGCCCTCCAGAACTTAGAAACAAATTGCCCTCCTCTGTCAGACACAATGTGTGAAGGCAGCCCATGAAGTCGAAAAATATGAATAAGGAAGTGTCTCGCAGCTGAGGAGCCAAAGGAAGGCCAGGCAAAGGTGTAAAATGCACCTGTAAGAACCTTACCTGGGGGTCGTTCCCACGGTGCCTCCGCCCGGTCACGGTTGGCCTCAGTCTTCCGCGGCCGCCTCGCTGTCTTCCTCCCTCGCTGGGGCTCCGGCCTCCACCCCCTCCTCAGCGTTGGCGGCTGGGGTTCCCGGCAGCGGCTCTCCTGTGGCGGCCAGCGCATCCTCCCACTCCTCCTCGGGGGGCGCGCCCAGTCAGTCGTCTCGTGCTCGCGCGCAAGCACCTCCTAGTTAAATAGGACCTATCCTGACCCATTGGTATCAGCCCAGGGACTGGACAGCCTGGCTGGTGTTCACAGCATGTTCACAAGTTGCACCAATCATAAGTTGCACCAATCAGTACACGTCCCCTTCCCATTGGCCAGTTACCCCTTAAATATGTCCCTGCCCGGTCCACCAGTGCCCGTTACAGCCATTATTAGCTTGGGTGTGCTGTTGGAATTGCGTTTAGTGTGTTTTGATCCGGCTTCGTCTTTGACCACTCCTGTCCACTGCCCGCACCGACCTTCTGCCTGTCTGACCTTGCTTCTGCTTACCCCCTTGGATACCGCGCTTCTGTGATCTCCCGGCTTTGACCCCTGCTTGTCTTGACCATTCTCTGCCTAATCCCTTGGATTGACATTTTGGACTCTGTTCGCTTTAACCCCTGATTTGGGATACCCCGCCGTTCACCTGTCTTCACCATAAGCCAGCAATCTTTGCGCCAGTAAGTCCTGGGGGCAACCGAATCTGGAGAGGCATAACCAGTGTCTCCAGCGAGCGGGGGCTTGACTATAGGCACAAGAGGCGGTGGAGATTGTTGGCTCATGCAAGAAGGGTGTCCGGCAGTCCCTGACAGTATAACGGGCCAATATCATGGACCAAATTTTGGAGCAGGTGCAGGCCTCGACTGCGGCCGTTGAGCACCTGGCCCATCATGTGGCGGCCCAGGAGAACCATCCAGCTCCTATCAACCCAGGCCCTCATGGGGCCTCGGCCGCCCACCCAGTGGAACCCAAGATTCCACTCCCCGACAAATTCTCTGGGGATAGAAGCAAGTTTTCCAACTTCCGGGATGCCTGCAAATTTTACTTCCAACTTCATCCGTACTCCTCAGGGTCTCAAGAACAGCGTGTGGGCCTGATCATCTCCCTCCTGCAAGGGGACCCTCAATCCTGGGCATTTAGCCTGTCACCGCAGGATCCAGCACGGCAGTCTGTGGAAGTATTCTTCTCAGCGATGGAGATCTTGTACGATGATCCAGACAGAGGTGCCACTGCAGATGCAAAACTTCGTACCCTGCATCAGAGTCGTCGGCAGGCTGAGGAGTATTGTTCCGAGTTCCGTCGGTGGGCTGTGGACTCTCGATGGTCAATTCCGTCTGAGCTTGTCCGCCGCTATTAAGGACATTTTCGTGAATCATCCTGTACCCCAGTCTCTGGGTGAAACTATGCAACTCGCTATCTGGATCGACCGGCGTTTGCGGGAGAGACGCCTTGAAAGAGGGGCGCATCCCGACACCAGCTGGAAAGATGGAGCTCCAACCCCGTGTCCTTCCGAGGAACCCATGCAGCTGGGAGCTACCAAGCTTTCCGAAGCTGAGAGGCGTCGGCGATTGTCGGAAGGGCTGTGTCTCTACTGTGGGGGGACCACAGTAGTCTGCCCCAAGAAGCAGCCAGGAAACTTCAGAGCCTAGGTGGGGTCGAGGGAACCCACCTAGGCTGCAAGGTATTTCCTCAAGTTTATTCACAGTTTATGGTCCCAGTCCAGGTTAAAGTGGACCATGAATATAGAAATTTAAAGGCTCTTCTGGATTGTGGGGCGGTGGGGAATTTTCTTGATTTTGAGTTAGCCCAAGGTCTGGAAATTCCTCTCCAACCTCTATCTAAAAATATTCGAGTGTCCGCCATTGATGACATGCCTATTGCTGGGGTTTTTATTCATTTCAGTGAGAGCAGGGCATTCTGAGTTGATCAGTTTTCTAGTTTTAAAGATGCCCTCAACCTCTTTAGTACTCGGGTTGCCCTGGTTACAAAAACATAACCCTCAAGTTGATTGGGTAGCGAGGCAGATTATTAAATGGGGCCCACAGTGTTTTCAGTCCTGTTTGGAAGTTCCGGTGCGTGTCACACAGCTGTCTTCTGAGGGGATTCCAGGCCCCTACCACGACTTTCTCGACGTATTTTCTGAGAAAGCAGCTGATGTCCTTCCACCCCATAGGTCCTTTGACTGCCCCATAGAATATCTTCCGGGGACCATGCCACCCAGATGGAAAATCTATAACTTGACCCGGGCTGAGAACAGAGCTATGCAGGAATACATTTCTGAAAACTTAAAAAAAGGGTTCATATGGGCATCCACTTCCCCGGCTGGGGCGGGTTTTTTCTTCGTTGAAAAGAAAGACGGGGGGCTCCGTCCCTGCATAGATTACCGGGGCCTGAATAAAATAACCATTAAGAACAAATACCCCCTTCCTCTGATTGACGGGTTGTTCACACAGCACATTGGGGCCCAAGTCTTTACTAAGTTGGATCTTCGAAGGGCCTATAACTTGATAAGAATACGGCAGGGGGATGAATGGAAGACCGCCTTCCACACACAAGATGGGCATTATGAGTATCTCGTGATGCCCTTTGGTCTGTGTAACGCCCCGGCAGTCTTCCAGGACTTTGTAAATTAGATTTTCAGGGAATATTTGGGTTGCTTTGTAGTTGTATATCTGGACGATATTTTGATTTTTTCTTCTTCATTAGCATAACATCGTGAACATGTTCGCTATGTCTTGCAAAAACTCAGAGAAAACTGTTTATATGCTAAACTCAAGAAATGCATGTTTGAAAATTCAGAGGTCCCTTTTTAGGATATATTATTTCCAACACAGGACTGGCTATGGATCAGTCCAAGGTAGCAGCAGTACTGAAATGGGAGCAACCCAGGGATTTAAAGGGGCTACAAAGATTCCTGGGGTTCGCTAACTTTTATAGGAGATTTATTAAGAACTTCTCCACTTCAGTAGCACCTCTCACTGACCTCACCAAGAAGGGGGGTTTCCCATCTATCTGGCCAGAACGGTCCATTCAGGCCTTCAGAAGGTTGAAAGAAGTCTTTAGCTCTGCTCCAGTTTTATTGCACCCAGACTGTCACCAGGCTTATGTAGTGGAGGTCGATGCCTCCGAGCTTGGCGTCGGGGCAGTCCTCTCACAATATAGCGGTTCCCCCGAACGACTTCACCCCTGTGCTTTTTTCTCCAAAAAGTTTACTTCCGCTGAACATAATTACGACATCGGAAATAGGGAGCTCTTGGCGGTTAAATTGGCCTTTCAGGAGTGGAGGCACTGGTTAGAAGGGGCTCAGTTTCCAGTTACGGTCTTCACGGACCATAAAAATTTGGAATATATTCAGTCTGCTAAAAGGTTAACCCCTAGACAAGCTTGATGGTCTCTGTTTTTTTCCCGGTTTAACTTTACCATTACCTACAAAACCAGGGTCAAAGAATGTGAAAGCCGACACTTTGTCACAAAGTTTTTCCTCGACTAGCTTACCCGAGGGGAGAAACTTACCCATTCTGCCTCAACACACGGTGGTAGCTGTTATCCAGACAGATCTTTCCGACCTGAATCAGTTTCAGTCTGAGTCCCCGCCTGGTAAACCAGCTCATACCCAGTTTGTACCCATGTCTCCCCGGGCAGCCATTCTACAACAATTTCATGCTTCTAAAACTGTAGGCCATCCTGGAGCAAGGAAGACCATTTCCATGTTGACCCGTCATGTTTGGTGGCCGTCTTTTAGAAAAGACGCTCGTGAGTTTGTGCGAGCCTGTAGAGTCTGTGCCCGGAGTAACACCCCGAGACATTCTGCGGAAGGTTCCCTGTTGCCCTTGTCCATTCCTTCCCATCCCTGGACTCATCTTGCCATGAATTTCATCACCGATCTTCCACCATCCCAGGGGTTTACTGTTATCTGGGTGGTGGTCGACCGGTTCAGCAAGATGGCTCATTTTGTCCCGTTAAAAAAGTTCAATTCAATTCAAGTTCCATGGAATCCCAGAGGATGTGGTGTCCGACAGGGGGGTTCAGTTTGTCTCTCAATTTTGGAAGGCTTTTTGTGCCAGGTTGGGATTCAATGTCTCTTTGTCCTCAGCATTTCACCCTCAGTCAAATGGGCAGACAGAGAGGACTAACCAATCATTGGAGCAATACCTTTGATGTTTTGTTTCAGATGTCCAGACGGATTGGTTATTGTACCTTCCATTCGCAGAGTTCACTCCGAATAATGCCACCCATACTTCCACTGGGGTTTCCCCGTTCCGCTGTGTCTTTGGTAGAGACCTCAAATTTTCTGCTTTGTCATACGTGCCCTCTAGCGTGCCCTCACTTGAAGAATGGTTGTCCCAGTGGCCGGATCTTTGGGTAAAGATCCAACAAAACCTGACTAGGGCAGTCGGCCAGCAGAAAACTTTTGCCGATCGTAGTCGGTCCAGTAACCCTGATTATGCAGTTGGGGAGTTAGTTTGGCTTTCCACCAAAAATTTGGCTTTATGTCAACCTTCTGCCAAGCTGGGTCCAAGGTTTATTGGTCCTTTCTCTATACTGCAGAAAGTTAATCAGGTTACTTACCGTCTAGATCTTCCGCCTTCTATGAAAATTTGTAACTCTTTCCATGTGTCCCTGTTAAAGTCTGCTAACGGTATTGAGTCTGATGCTTCACCGGTGGCCATTTTAGTTGATGGGCAACAAGAATTCGAAGTAGCTCGAATTTTAGATTCACGCTTCTTCCGAAATTCTCTCCAGTATTTGGTAGATTGGAAGGATAACGGCCCGGAAGAGAGGTCTTGGGTCCCGGCCAGAGAAGTCCACGCGGGGAGGTTGGTTAGGAAGTTCCACAGGAAGAACCCTCAGAAAACCGGGTTGGGGGCGTTCCCGAGGCGCCTCCGCCCGGTCACGGTTGCCTTGGTCTTCCGGCGGGGCGGCCGCCTCACTATCTTCCTCCCTCGCTGGGGCTCCGGCCTCCACCCCCTCCTCGGAGTCGTCGGCGGCTGGGGTTCCCGGCAGCAGCTCTCCTGTGGCGGCCGGCGCGTCCCCCCCCTCCTCCTCGGGGGGCGCGCCCAGTAGGTCGCCTCGTGCTCGCGTGCGGGAGCACGTCCTAGTTATGCCCCCCGCCGGCGCTGCTCCCAGCGCATTCGCCAGGGGAAAGTTAAATAGGACCTATCCTGGCCTAGTGGTATCAGCCCAGGGACTGGACAGCCTGGCTGGTCAGGGCATGTTCACAAGTTGCACCAATCATAAGTTGCAGCAATCAGTACACGTCCCCTTCCCATTGGCCAGTTACCCCTTAAATATGTCCCTGCCCAATCCACCAGTGCCAGTTATAGCCATTATTAGCTTGGGTGTGCTGTTGGAATTGCGTTTAGTGTGTTTTGATCTGGCTTCGTCTTTGACCACTCCTGTCCGCTGCCCGCACCGACCTTCTGCCTGTCTGAACTTGCTTCTGCTTACCCCCTTGGATACCGCGCTTCTGTGACCTCTCGGCTTTGACCCCTGCTTGTCTTGACCATTCTCTGCCTAACCCCTTGGATTGATGTTTTGGACTCTGTTCGCTTTAACCCCTGATTTGGTATACCCTGCAGTTCACCCGTCTTCACCATAAGCCAGCAATCTTTGCGCCAGTAAGTCCTGGGGGCAACAGAGTCTGGAGAGCATAACCCATGTCTCCAGCGAGCGGGGGCTTGACTATAGGCACAAGAGGCGGTGGAGATTGGGGATTGTTGGCTCATGCAAGAAGGGTGTCCGGCCGGTCCCTGACAGCGCCATCTTAGAAAACCTATCCACTACCACCCAAATAACGGTGTTGCCATGCGAAGAAGGGAGGTCAGAAATAAAGTCCATAGCAATGTGTGACCATGGAGTATTTGGAATAGGTAGGGGAAGAAGTAAGCCTGCAGGTCTTTGGCGAGGAGTCTTGTCACGTGCACAGATGGTACAAGCCTGAATGAATTCCATCACGTCCTTCCCTAGAGAGGGCCACCAATAATATCTGGAAATGAGAGAACAAGATTTTCTGATACCAGCATGGCCAGGAACATGAGAAGAATATCCTCACTTTAATATTCTGCAACGTTGGCGCGGGGGCACGAATGTCTTTCCAGGTGGTGCCTGTACCAGAGTAGCGGGGGCAGAGTGGACTAGGCATTCAGGAGGGATAATATGCTGTGGAGTGGATTCTGACCCGGAGACGTCTGAAGAGCGAGAAAGGGCGTCCGCCCTGATGTTCTTGGAGGCTGGGCGGAAGTGGATTTGAAAGTTGAAACGGGCAAAAAATAACGGGCTTGTCGAGGGTTTAACCGCTGGGCAGTTTCTAAGTAAGACAGATTTTTGTGGTCGGTAAAGATGGAAACAAGATGGGCAGAACCTTCCAAAAGAGGTCTCCACTCCTCCAATGCTAACTTGATGGCGAGTAATTCCCAATCTCCAATGGAGTAATTCCTCTCTGCTGGAGAAAACATTTTTTAAAAAAAACCACAGGTGAGAATCCTGCAAGTAGCGGATTTTTGAGTTAGCACGGCTCCAGCTCCAGTGAAGGAGGCATCTACCTCAAGGGCAAAAGGTCTAGCTGGATCTGGTCTTGAAAGCACTGGAGCAGTAGAGAAGGCATTTTTAAGAGTATACAAGCCCTTTTTAGCCTGAGGAGGCCACAACTTAGAATTGGCGTTCTTTGTGAGAGCCCCAATAGGCGCAACTATAGTCGAAAAGTGGGGAATGAACTGGCGATAATTAATTAGCGAAGCCCAAAAAGCGTTGGATAGCCCATAGGACAGAAGGACCTGGCCATTCCAACACTGCCTTTAACTTGCTGGGGTCCATCTGGAGACCTCGACCAGAAACTATGTACCCAAGAAATGGTAGAGTGGTATGGTCAAATATGCAATTCTCCAGCTTGGCATATAAGCGATGTAGGCGGAGGCGAGACAGGACTTGCCGGACGTGGCGGTGATGTTCTTCAGGATTAGAAGAGAAGATGAGTATGTCATCCAGATACACTACCACGCAGGAGTAAAGCAGGTCCCGGAATATGTCGTTCACGTATTCCTGGAATACAGCGGGTGCATTGCAAAGTCCAAAGGGCATCACTAAAAGTGGCCATCGCGGGTGTTAAAGGCGGTCTTCCAACACCTCTTGACGCAGGCTGCACCCCAACTCTTGATATTGCCGGTATTCCAGTCAAGAGTGGGATCGAGACGTTGAAGCCAGGGTAGGCCGAGAGGAATCAGAGGTACAATGAGGGAGCATGTAAAACTCAATATTCTCTTGGTGAAAAAATCCAATCTTTAAAAGGAGGGGTACTGTGCGATAACACACGATGCAATCAAGCCTGTCACCATTGAGCGACGCTATAAATAGGGGCTTTGCGAGGCGGTTAACAAAGATGTTACATTTATTTATCAAGGAGGCCTCGATAAAGTTCCCTGCAGAGCCTGAATCCAAATAGGCAGTCAGGTTCAAGGAGATGGTAGCTGCTACGGTAAGTCGCACAGGAACTGTAAGCAGTGGAGAGGTAGCATACACACCTAGGGACGCCTCTCCCACATTCACTAGGTGCGCCCGTTTCCCTGTCGTGGCGGGCGAATAGGACAGTCTTTCAGGAAGCGCTTAGAGCCAGCACAATACAAGCAAAGATTCTCATTCCTCCTGCGAGTTCTCTCCAGCTGGGTTAAGCGAGATCGGTACACCTGCATGGCCTCCTCACTGGAAGGAGCATGTGCGGACAAAGGATGTTGAAACACAGGAACCAAACAGGATGCCCTCCTAGGGTGCTGAGAGTCTCTTTCCAGGCGGAGTTCCTCACGTCTTTCAGAAAAACGCACATCGATGCATGTGGCCAAATGGATGAGGTCAGTCAAAGATGAAGTCAGTCAAATCACGTGCAGCTAGAGCATCTTTAATTTTGCTAGACAGTCCCTTCTTGAAGGAGGCACATAAGGCCTCATTATTCCAGATGCCAGGGTACGGAACTGAATGGCGTATTCACCAACGGACAGGTTGCCCTGGACCAAGTTCAATTGGACTGGTTCCTCGAAGACCTGGCGGAACTCAGAGACAAAGGCGAGTACATTGGAAGTAACTGGATCCTTGCGATCCCATAATGGGGTAGCCCAGGCCAGAGCCTTTCCTGAGAGCAGACTAATAACAAAGGCCACCTTGGCACGTTCAGTGAGGAATTGGTCCGCCAACTTTTTCAAATGCATAGAACACTGGGTAAGGAAGCCTCGGCATAACTTGGCATCCCTGTCAAACTTAGCCGGCAAGGAGAGACGGATTCTAGAAGTTGATGCTACTGGAGGCTGTGGCGGCAACACTGGAGTAGATGGTGGCAATTGCTGCTGCTGAATCGATAAGAGATGCTGAACCATGGCGGAAAGCTAGTTAATTTGGCGAGACTGCATAGCCACTATTGTAGGTAGTTCAGTGGCATAAGGCAGTGGCACCTCAGCGGGATCCATGGCCAGATCTTACTGTCAAGGACTGGGTGTGGCGGCGCAGGTGTGGATCCGCTGTGGCTGCCACTCCTCATGAGGACACTGCTAGTGCCAGCACTGTTGGCTGTTGTTTTGTTTTTGATTCCTGTATCTGAAACCACAAAGATGTTGGTGATGTTGAAGACACTGGAGTTGGCAGCAGGAGCCCAAAAATTGGCCTAAAGACACACTGGAGTTGGCAGCAGGAGCCCAAAAATAGCTTGAAAGAGACACTGGAGTTGGCAGCAGGAGCCCAAAAATTGGCCTAAAGACACACTGGAGTTGGCAGCAGCAGCAACAGGAGCCCAAAAATAGGCCTAAAGACACACTGTAGTTGGCAGCAGCAGGAGCCCAAACATTGGCTGAAACAGACACTGGAGTTGGCAGCAGCAGGAGCCCAAAAATTGCTTGAAAAGACATTGGAGTTGGCAGCAGCAGCAGGAGCCCAAACATTGCTTGAAAGAGACACTGGAGTTGGCAGCAGGAGCCCAAAAATTGGCCTAAAGACACACTGGAGGTGGCAGCAGCAGCAGCAGGAGCCCAAATATTGCCTGAAAGATAAACTCTGGACTTGGCAGCAGCATAGGGAGCCCATATATTGCCTGAAAAACACATTGGACTTGGCAGCAGCATAGGGAGCTCATATATTGCCTGAAAGACACACCCAGGAGTTGGCAGCAGCATTAGGAGCCCATATATTGCCTGAAAGACACACCCTGGAGTTTGCAGCAGCATGAAGAGAACATATACAGATTTTCGGCACATATATCTTATCCGAAGAATATTAATAAAAAGTAAGACTAACGTAAAGCATTTTCTCAATAATTACTTGTGGTCTGATGCGGAGGAATGTCTGTAACTGGAGAGCAGCGCCTTAAATCTGTTTTGCACTATCCATATTTCTTTAGTGTTGGTCTGGCCCCATGATCAATCTACTCTAATGCATCAGGCATTGGTGGGAGGAAATCTTGGCTGATCCATGCCCGATTCATTTCCACGCAGGCCAGTCTCTCAAAAATACATTTTTCAAGCGTACTGGAGCACATTGAATTGCTCTCATCAGAGCATCACATACACACATCTAAGAGTTTCATCACTTTGTTCCTGTTAAAGTCTTCAGGGCCTAGTTACTACTTAGTGAAAGCACTCTTGGAAAGGAAAATGCGTGACCCTAAATCCTATATAGAAATTTGTTGGTTCATTGATCATGCAAGTCAATAGTACTGTATTTCTCCGGGATAAGGCTATTCCCGGTCCATGTGCATTTGCATTTGATCATGACCACACAAATCTCTGCTTTTGCTTTAAAAAGCATAGTGCTCCACATTTATTATACAAAAGTTTTTACAATACATAATATGTATAGTGCTGTACATTATATTAGTTCTAGTGCATTCACATTCATAATTGATCATAATACAATAGCCATAAAACCTCCTATTTGAATCTCATAGCCTTGGATGGGTCGTCTTTATAAACTGATCACCTATTGGGCAGACATGTTTTGCCACTCCTCAGTGGCTTTCTCAATGCCCTTATAAAAAGAGGAGATATACATAGGAAACAATCAATATAGTGTATTTACCATCAATGTGGAGCTATTGTATTCACTATTGACATATAACTTTTATATTTCAATTGCTTTAACTAGTATTTAATTGTTAATACCTTTATCAGCGCAGTGACATCACCATTCATTATTTTTAAGTGACAACCAGAGGCACATTGACATCTCTTTAGTATACCAGGGGACACATGGCATATGCTTCCTTGTGCAGTTTCCAGACACGATATATGTCCTTATAACAATTAGTTCGTATCTGTACAAGTGTATATATGTATATATTTGGTTAATTATTGGCTGTTGTTTAAGCCATAATATATTCACTTTGATTACATAAAACCCACAGAACACACTGATATTTTTAAATGTACCTTATTCCACTGGAATCTTTCCTAGTTTTCACACATTAGTGGTTCCATTTTTCGTGGGGGACATGCTACCAACAAGGCTTGTACACCTATAAGCATATAATTTCATTTGTATTTTACAAACTTCTGCCCTCCTCATATTGTGATTCGTGATGTAATTCTAACGCTTACCTCCATTATCATGTTGCTCTGCGTGGCTTTAAAATTTCCCACAGTCCAGGATGTCAAAGCGAGCCCTCCCTGCCGTCACCCGGCCATTCAATTTAGGAATGTTTATTAGGAGCGTGGAGGTTGATGCTGGCTTTAAATAAATGAGGGTCAGGGCGCACGCCGCCCCCTGCTTCCGGCGTGCCCCGGATCTAATATTCTATGTTTCCGGCTATCCGGCTATCTATATATTTTTATATCCAGGGCGCATACTGCGTTCCATACTGGGGGGCGCTTATGTTTAAGCACACTCCCGGTGAGGTCACTCAGACAGCTGGTCCTATCTTCTCCGAGTCACTGCATGCATGTCCGGACTCGCGCCGGATGTCTGTCACCGTATGGGCATGACGCCGTGCGCTCCATACACTGGAGCGCACTTCCGCCCGAACCACCCAACATGGCGCATCAGTTCCCCCTGCGTTCCATACTATGGGACGCACTTCTACCCAGACCGCCGGATGTTACACGTCATCTCCCCTCCAGTACTATGCTTTTGTAACGTCGTGCGTCTCACACGCTAGAGCGCGTCTTCCTAAATCTGAAGGGCATTCAACGCGGCTCCATTTTGTTGGAGCCCGCCTATATTCTGTTATATCGCGGCTCCATTTTACTGGAGTCCGCCTGTATTCTATTATATCGCGGCTCCATAGATTCACTCCGCTGTATTCATTGCCCGGTCTTGTTGAAATTCCCCCGAATGTCATGTCGCTATGCATATATCTAGGCCATTACTACAGATCCCTCGATATTTTATTAGTATCATGTTAATTTCTGTAATAGTTTTTGATATAAACCTACATTGTTCTATTTACCTATAAGTTCTTTATCTTATGTTTTGAGATACTCCTCAGGGTACCCAACAACTTACTAATATATATTATTGAATACTCTAGTTTGTTTGAGTTGAAGTAAAACAGATTTAGCACATGATACATATTTAAATATATGTTTTCAGCGGGATATAGTCTCCTTTATTATCTAAATTGCTACCTAGTCCATAAAGTGATCTATTCTCAGCGGGATAAGGTCTCATTTATTGTCTGTGGGTTTTCTAATAGTGCCTCTGCATCCTTAGCATAATTTTGTCGTATGTCCCCTGGTTTACATATTTAGTTTATTTTGTAACTTTTCACCTAATTTTCACATTGAAGTACACCTTCTAGTTCATCAGTATATGCCTATGTGCCACATGCTTATAATTTACTTACTGTTGAGACCATAGGCTGTTCTTGTGCCACTTTTAGTCCCATTTATTATGGATTAGTATTACAGTCTATATAAACTCTAGGTCCCTCTCCCCCCTATCTGATATTACTCTATTATTTACATATCTACAAAAATGCGGCAAAACTTAAATTTTCATTTAGCCCTGGGAACCGAGATGCTTTTAGTTTATATATCCATCTCGTTTCTGCCTGGAGGGTTACTTTCTCAATGTCTCCTCCCCTTTGTGTTGGGTGTATGCGGTCTAATCCCTGTACTTTTAGGGAACTCGGGTCCTTGTTGTGTTTCATTGCAAAATGGCGGCCCACTGGGGTTTTTAAATTGCCAGTTTTTATATTGTACTGGTGTTCATATATGCGCCGTTTTAGTTGACGGTTGGTTTTCCCAACATAGAAACGTCCACAGCCACATGTAAGAAGATATATCACATGGGCTGATTGGCAGTTGACATAATGTCTAGTTGTAAACCCTCCTTTTCCCGGGAGGGCCACTGTGGGACCTGGCATTATATAGTTACACATGTTGCAGCAGCCACAACGGTAGGTTCCCTTTTGTTTGCAGCATTCCATTCGTCTATTGGTGTTATGATGGCTGTGTACTATTCTATCCTTTATATTTCGAGATCTTCTAAAGATAATTTGTGGCTGTGACGGTAAGAATGTTTTAATGTAAGCATCGTTCAAAAGAACTGGCCAGTGTTTTTGTATTATTTTACGAATAGGTTTGTGAGATTCCGTGTATGTAAAGATTAGTGCCGGCCCCTTAGGATCTTTGATACGTTTAGGTCTGTAAAGCAAAGTCTGTCTATCAGTCTTTCTAGCTTTTTGATATGCTGCCTTTAGGACAGATTGGCTGTAGCCCCTTTCGGATAGCCGCCTCCGAATGTTGTCGGCTTCAACTTGGAAAGATTCAGGTGTACTACAATTCCGACGGGCACGGATATATTCCCCATAGGGGATACTTTTTAGTAAATGGCCCGGATGAGAACTGGTGGCTCTAAGAGTTGTATTTGCTGCCGAGGGTTTTCGGTATAATGTAGTGGTTACATGACCCTGTACATCTTTGCTCACTGTGATATCCAGGAATGTTACCTTGTGCTGGCTATACTGGCATGTAAATTTTAAGTTATAAGAATTCTGATTTAATAGGATCACAAAATCATCCAATTCCTGCTTCGGCCCCTCCCAGATGACCAGGATGTCATCAATGTACCTGTGCCACGCTGACACGTGGCACAGGTACCTGGCCATCTTGTCCTCAGCCCACAAACTCCTCTCCCACCCTCCCAGATACAGGTTTGCGAACGATGGGGCACATCGTTCATGTAGGGCACATCGTTCATGTAGGTTTATATCAAAAACTATTACAGAAATTAACATGATACTAATAAAATATCGGGGGATCTGTAGTAATGGCCTAGATATATGCATAGCGACATGACATTCGGGGGAATTTCAACAAGACCGGGCAATGAATACAGCGGAGTGAATCTATGTAGCGGACTCCAGTAAAATGGAGCCGCGATATAATAGAATACAGGCGGACTCCAGTAAAATGGAGCCGCGATATAACAGAATATAGGCGGGCTCCAACAAAATGGAGCCGCGTTGAATGCCCTTCAGATTTAGGAAGACGCGCTCTAGCGCGTGAGACGCACGACGTTACAAAATCATAGTACTGGAGGGGAGATGACGTGTAACACCCGGCGGTCTGGGTAGAAGTGCGTCCCATAGTATGGAACGCAGGGGGAACTGATGCGCCATGTCGGGTGGTTCGGGCGGAAGTGCGCTCCAGTGTATGGAGCGCACGGCGGCATGCCCATACGGTGACAGACATCCGGCGCGAGTCCGGACATGCATGCAGTGACTCGGAGAAGATAGGACCAGCTGTCTGAGTGACCTCACCGGGAGTGTGCTTAAACATAAGCGCCCCCCAGTATGGAACGCAGTATGCGCCCTGGATATAAAAATATATAGATAGCCGGATAGCCGGAAACATAGAATATTAGATCCGGGGCACGCCGGAAGCAGGGGGCGGCGTGCGCCCTGACCCTCATTTATTTAAAGCCAGCATCAACCTCCACGCTCCTAATAAACATTCCTAAATTGAATGGCCGGGTGACGGCAGGGAGGGCTCGCTTTGACATCCTGGACTGTGGGAAATTTTAAAGCCACGCAGAGCAGCATGATAATGGAGGTAAGCGTTAGAATTACATCACGAATCACAATATGAGGAGGGCAGAAGTTTGTAAAATACAAATGAAATTATATGCTTATAGGTATACAAGCCTTGTTGGTAGCATGTCCCCCACGAAAAATGGAACCACTAATGTGTGAAAACTAGGAAAGATTCCAGTGGAATAAGGTACATTTAAAAATATCAGTGTATTCTGTGGGTTTTATTTAAAGTAATCAAAGTGAATATATTATGGCTTAAACAACAGCCAATAATTAACCAAATATATACATATATACACTTGTACAGATACGAACTAATTGTTATAAGGACATATATCGTGTCTGGAAACTGCACAAGGAAGCATATGCCATGTGTCCCCTGGTATCCTAAAGAGATGTCAATGTGCCTCTGGTTGTCACTTAAAAATAATGAATGGTGATGTCACTGCGCTGATAAAGGTATTAACAATTAAATACTAGTCAAAGCAATTGAAATATAAAAGTTATATGTCAATAGTGAATACAATAGCTACACATTGATGGTAAATACACTATATTGATTGTTTCCTATGTATATCTCCTCTTTTTATAAGGGCATTGAGAAAGCCACTGAGGAGTGGCGAAACATGTCTGCCCAATAGGTGATCAGTTTATGAAGACGACCCATCCAAGGCTATGAGATTCAAATAGGAGGTTTTATGGCTATTGTATTATGATCAATTATGAATGTGAATGCACTAGAACTAATATAATGTACAGCACTATACATATTATGTATTGTAAAAACTTTTGTATAATAAATGTGGAGCACTATGCTTTTTAAAGCAAAAGCAGAGATTTGTGTGGTCATGATCAAATGCAAATGCACATGGACCGGGAATAGCCTTATCCCGGAGAAATACAGTACTACTTAGTGAAAGGCCATAGATAGTTACACACCTGCTGCTGTTATTGACAAATCCTGTTTTAAGTGTAGTGTAGCGTTTTGTCCTCCCCTCATATACGCACTAAGTATGTCAGGCAGAGAAGTGCCAGGATGGGCACAGAGAAGTTGCAGAGGCCTAAATTCATCAAGCAGAGGTCTCAGCAGACTAGGGGTGAGTGGCAGCAGGAGTCTCAGTGAGAGGCCTGATCTCCCGGTATCAGCTAGCGGTCGTGTCTTGACCAGCAACCCATCTGCCATCATCCATTGGTTAACACGATCATCCACTGCATCACAAGTGACATCTGACACCCCCAGTCAACTGTCGGTTATATCTTATGCTTTGGGTTCAGCTCCACTATTCAGTGAGGACGATCTGATGATCAGCAGCTACTGCCCAGCCAAGAAGTGGAGGAGACACTCGCCGCTTCCTCCACTAGGCGGGCAAGTAGTGATGAGGAGAGTGTTGTGGGAGGTGGTGTTGCAAGCGTTTTGGCTTCTTAAGCAGACACTGTTGAGGAAGCTGAGGAGGACATCAGTGAATTTTGAGGGCACTTTTAAAGGCTTGGAGTGATGGAGAGTGACAGATTAGTAACATATTAGTAACATATTAGTACCATAGTAACATATTAGTAACATAGTAACACATTAGTAACATAGTAACACATTAGTAACATATTATTAACATATTTATAATTAGTAACATATTTGTAATTAGTAACATAGTAACAAATTAGTAACATAGTAACATATAAGGCCTCAATTCATCAAGCAGAGGTCTCAGCAGACTAGGGGTGAGTGGCAGCAGGAGTCTCAGTGAGAGGCCTGATCTCCCGGTATCAGTTAGCGGTCGTGTCTTGACCAGCAACCCATCTGCCGTCATCCATTGGTTAACATGATCATCCTCTTAATATGGCTATATGAAAGATGTGTAGGCAGAAGGCGAAGTGTGGCCAGGGTCCAAATGTTGGACCCACAGCCCTGCATCAACATTTGCAGCGTCACCATAAAGCGGCCTGGGAGAATTGGCTCCAAAGTGGTGGTCCATCTTGCTGCATTACCCAGTGGCACACCACTCTCTGTTCCAGCCAGCCAAGGCTCCACCACCTCCTGTGTGTCATACCTATCCTCTGTCGCTCCAGATGCTCCTCCTCCTCTTAATCTGAGTCAGTCATTCCGCCAGCAATCCATTGGCCAAGCCATGTCCAAGAGACAACAGTATGTGCCCACTCATTCAACGTGCAGAAGCTAAATGTGCTCCTGTATAAGTTGCTGGTGCTGCAGTCCCTCCCTTTTGAGGTGGTGGAACTTTCAGAGAACTGATGGCTTGTGCCGAGCCGAGGTGGAGAGTCCCATGCTGTCATTTCTTTGCGAAAAAGGCAGTACCAGCCCTGTACAATTTGGACAGAAGGTGGGCCAGTCCTTTAGCCTGTCAGTGTGTACTAAAGTGCATTGCAGTGCCCATGTCTGGAGCTGTAACTACGGTCAGGGACAATACATATCTTTTAAAGCGGACCTTCACTATGAATAAGAGTCTATTTTATATGTTTCCCACACCCTGTACATACAGATTGTCCACATTAAAAATCATCCTACCTGCATCTACTGCATGTTATGAGCCTTTAAACATCCAAGATGGCGGCTTATGGAAGTTGCCATCTTATCAGGCAGCCTGCAAACAGGAAGTGCCTCCTGACTGTGCTGCTCTGCATTCTGGGATTGCTGACCTTTTCCTGACCCCAACTCTGCTCTGTCTGAGCAAAGCACAGCTATAACCCACCCCCTGTACCTTATCCCACTCTCCTCTCCTCAGTAAGTGTGATGCTTCTGAGTCAAGATGGCGGCGCCCGTATCCTAAATTCCTGAACAGAGTTGCAGCCCAGTGGGGGAAAGAATAATGTTAGTGACTAAAAACGTAAAATATTTTAAGAGTTTGGGCTTTTCATTAAATCACACTGAAGGTCCGGTTTAAGCCCCACTGGGTGATTGTGGTTCCTGCACAACCACAACAGCAACTTGGACAGGTCCCTCCGCTGTGGCCTCCACGCTCCTAGGCCGTTGTGCCTGTGACAGTGCACTTGCACTTAGCAATGGTGTCACAGAAAAAAGTGCCTAATTGACAATTACATATTAATTGTTAACATTTATCTTATTTGAACACATTTATAATAATAACATATAATAAAATATAACATAATAACAATAACATATAACATATTAACAATAACATATAAAATGTATCCAATTTTCTTTAGGTTAATTTTGTATTTTTTTTCATTTTCTGTTTTTTTTAATATTTTTTAAAAATATATTTTTTTGATTTTTTTGTATTTTTTTATATATATTTGTCCATTCTCTTTTTTAAATATTTTTTAATTTTTGTACAAATTTTTGTTCATTTTTTATTTATTTTTTTTGTATTTTGTTTTTTCTTAATATTTTTTTTTCTGTATTTTTTTTTATTTTATTATTTCCAGCCTACCATGTGTGCAGGTCTCAGCAGTTTCAAGCTGTTCTTTACATGGTTTGCCTTGAGCCACGGAGGCTCAAGAAACATAAATCTCCACCCAAACTGCAAATGGGAACCATGGTGACTGACAATGGGAACATCTTGCCTGCGCTGCGACAAGGAAGCCTGAGCCAGGTGCCCTGTATGCCACACGTGTTCATCCTAGTTGTCAAGCATTTTCTGAAGTCTTCCCCCCAGCTGCAAGACATGCTAACAACAGGAAGGAAACTTTGCATGTACTTCAGCCACTCCTACACCGCCAAGCACACCCTTCTTGAGCTACAGCGTCAGAATGGTATCCCCCCACATAGTCTGATGCGATGTGTCCACCCTCCATATGTTGGATCGACTATACGAACTGAGAAAAGCCATCACTGTTTTCTTGATGGTCCAGGCGGATAGGGGACTCCCCTGTGTAACTTCAATGTTAACCAGTTGCAGCTCATACGTGACACCTTTCGTTTGCTCAGGCCCTTTGAGGAAGCCAATTATTAGTCAGTCGCCAGGACTATGGGATGGACGATGTGATTCCACTGCTTCATGTACTACAACACATGTTGGAAAATATGGCTGGTCAGGGCACTGGAGACATGGCGCCTACATTTCACGGCCACATGAAGTCTGTGGGGGCTGAAGTGGAGGAGGAGGAGGGGGTGGGGCACAGCGAAGCACAGTTTAGGTTTGGCAAAATGGCCATTTTATCTAGTCATCTGACAGGAGAGGAGGAGCAGGAGCAGCCAGAGGAGCTAGAGGGTTGTGAGGAAGGCGAGACAGAGGACCCAGACACACCATGGCAGTATGCTCCCTCCGAGTCACTTGCAGAAATGGCACGATGCATGCTCACGTGCTTGCATAGTGACCGCAGAATTGTCTCCATTTGTCAGCGGGATGACTTCTGGCTCTCCACCTTATTGGACCCTCGCTACCGGCACAAAATGGTGGCATTTTTTTTACACCCACTGAGATGGAGGACAAACTGACCTACTACAGAGACATTCTACATAGTCAGTTGGCCGATGCCTATCTGCATGGCTCACCGGACACGGTTGCCTCCAGGTCTTAATAGGCGCAAAGGATGGCTGCTTACGGTGAAGGCCAGTGAACCATGAGGGTATCCCGAAGCCGAGGTCGTTCACAGGTAGTCAATCCGAAGGGTGCGTCAGAGTACAGGGATGAGACAGGAGTCAAGCCGGGAGGTCAGAGATCGCGGGGTATCCAGAGGGGCAGGCAGGTTCGTGGTCAGACAAAGCAGAGGTCGGTACAGGCAGCAGACAGCAATGGTCGATCAAGCCGGGTCGGAATCAGATAACAACTAACAGAATTGCACCCTAATCACAAGTGACCCGCATAGTGAGACTAATCACGAGCAGCAGAAAGACCTGGAGCAGGCCCTGAACCAGCAGGTAGTGTCATACCTTGACATGAACATGCCAATGCACCTTGAGGACCCGCTGGACTTCTGGGCAGCCAAACTTGACTTGTGGCCGCAACTGGCAGAGTTTGCCCTGGGAAAGCTGTCCTACCCAGCGAGTAGTGTGCCATCTGAGCGGGTGTTTAGTGCGGCGCGGGCCATAGTCATGCTAAGGAGAACTCGTCTGTCCAAGAAAAATGTGGAGAGACTCACCTTTGTGAAGATGAATCAGGCATGGTTCAGCCAGGATTTCCAGCCACCAATGGCTGATCCATGGTAGTAGCTGATGCATGGTAGCTCCTATAATGCTGCTGCCAACTCCAGGGTGTGTCTTTAAGGCAATATATGGGCTCCCTATGCTGCTGTCAACTCCTGGGTGTGTCTTTCAGGCAACATATGGGCTCCCTATGCTGCTGCTGCCAGCTCATATGTGTGTCTTTCAGGCAATATATGGGCTCCTAATGCTGCTGCTGCCAACTCCAATGTGAGCACTCTTAAAAGACATGCTAGCATATTTGGGATGCCCCCCAGTTAAAGGCAATGGCTGCTGGCAATTTGACAACGTGACTTTCTTTACAAAATGCAACCAGTTAATAGACAGGTACTCTTGAAATATTAATGCTAGTGTTTGGGATGCCCCCTCCTCACATAGAGAGGTTGGCTCCTTTGATAGTGGAAAAGTGACATTGATTACAAAATCCAACCAGCTAATAGACAGGTAGTCTTGAAATATTTATGCTAGTGTTTGGGATGCCCCTTGCTCACATACAGAGGTGGCCTCCCTTGATTGTGGAAAAATTACGTTAATTATAAAATGCAAGCAGTTATTAGACAGGTAGTCTTGAAATATTTATGCTAGTGTTTGGGATGCCCAGTGGCCAGGGTTTTTTACAGCAGTCGCAAAAACTATTAAAACTGTGCTCTAGTTAGATGAAATGCTCTTTAACAGCTGCTTGTGTGTAACAGATTGGCTCAAATGTGCTAATATGGGATGCCCATTGGCCTGGGGTTTTTACAGCCGACACAAAAACAATTAAAACTGTAATCTAGTTAGAAGAAATCCCCTTTAACAGCTGCTTGTGTGCAACAGATAGGGTCAAATGTGCTAATATGGCATACCCTGTGGGCAGGGGTTTTTACAGCAGACACAAAAACAATTAAAACTGTGCTCTAGTTAAATGAAATCCCCTTTAAGAGCTGCTTGTGTGTAACAGATAGAGTTAAATGTGCAAAAATGGCATGCCCAGTGGGCAGGGGTTTTTACAGCAGACACAAAAACAATTAAAACTGTGCTCTAGTTAGATGAAATCCGCTTTCAGAGCTGTTTGTGTGTAACAGGGTCAAATTGCTGATATGGGATGCCCAGTGGCCTGGGGTTTTTACAGCAGACACAAAAACAATTTAAACTGTGCTCTAGTTAGAATAAATCTGCTTTAACACCTGCTTGTGTGTAACAGATAGAGTCAAATGTGCTAATATGGGATGCCCTGTGGGCAGGGGTTTTTACAGCAGACACAAAAACTATTAAAACTGTAATCTAGATAGAAGAAATCCCCTTTAACAGCTGCTTGTGTGTAACAGATAAGGTCAAATGTGCTAATATGGGGTGCCCATTGGCCTGGGGTTTTTACAGCAGACAGAAAAACAATTAAAACCGTGCTCTAGTTAGATGAAATCCGCTTTCAGAGCTGCTTGTGTGTAACAGATAGGGTCAAATGTGCTGATATGGGATGCCCAGTGGCCTGGGGTTTTTACAGCAGACACAAAAACAATTCAAACTGTGCTCTAGTTAGAAGAAATCCGCTTTAACAGCTGCTTGTGTGTAACAGATAGGGTCAAATGTGCTAATATGGGATGCCCATTGGCCTGGGGTTTTTACAGCAGACATAAAAACAATTAAAACTGTAATCTAGATAGAAGAAATCCAGCTGCTTGTGTGCAACAGATAGGGTCAAATGTTCCACTGCCAACATGGGATGCACAGTGGCCAGGGGTTTTTACAGCAGAAACAAAAGCAATTTAAAACTGTGATCTGGCTATTAAAAGAAATGAAAATAAAAAAGAGCTTTCCCTGTTACTTTCTCTGCTGTCCCTGCCTCGATCTTTCCTGATCTTTCCCTAGCTTTCCCTGGTTCTGTCTGGCACTCTGTGGGTCTCCCTGTGTAAGGTGCTTACCTCCTTCCAGGGTCCGGTCCCGCGGCGTCTCTCCGCGGGGGCGCCCGGCTCCTGTCTTCCGGCGGCCGCCTCCACCTCCCGCACTGAGGCCTCGGTCTCCCCCGCCTCCCCTGCCTCGGCAGCGGTGGCTGGGGTCGGCGACGTCATGGGCGGCTCCCCCGCCTCTTCATCCGGGGCTGCATCCCCTCTCCTCTTGGGGAGCACGCGCGAGCACGTTCTCTATATGCCCCTCGGCGGTGCTGCTCCCAGCGCATTCACCGGGGGCAAGTTTAAATGGGCCAGTAGGGTCCTGAGGCTGGGTGGGGATTTAACCAGGGACTGGACAGCCTGACTGGCCAGGGCAGTCCAGTCCCTGGGGCTGCTCCTATAGGGAGCCAGTTCTAAGTTGCACCAATCACCACATCCCCCTTCCCATTGGTCAGTTCTCCTTTAAATATGTTCCTGCCCAATCCACCAGTGCCCATTAAGCCACTGTTAGCTCGGGTGTGCTGTTGCGTTTAGTGTGTTTTGATCCGGCTCCATCTTTGACCACTCTTGTCCGCTGCCCGCACCTACCATCTGCCTGTCTGACCTCGTCTCTGCTTAACCCCTTTGATACTGCGCTTTGGAGACCACCCGGCTTTGACCCCTGCCTGTCTCGACCACTCTCCGTCAAACCCCTTGGATACTGTGCCCTGTGACCACCTGGCTTTGACCCCTGCTCGTCTCAACCATTCTTGCCTAGTCCTTCTGGACTCGACGTTTCGGGCTCAGCCCGCCTGAACTTCCGATTTGGGATACCCCGCTGTTCACCTGTCTTCACCATAAGCCAGCAATCTTTGCGCCAGTAAGTCCTGGGGGCAACCGAGTCTGGAGAGGCATAACCCGTGTCTCCAGCAAGCGGGGGCTTGACTAAAGGCACAAGAGGCGGTGGAGATTGGGGATTGTTGGCTTATGAAAGAGGGGTGTCTGGCGATCCCTGATAGTATAACAGGCCAAACCCATAGACCAAATTTTGGAGCAGGTGCAGGCCTTAACTGCGGCCATGGAGCACCTGGCCCATCGTGTGATCAACTCCGGCCCTCATGGGGCCTCGGCCGTTTACCCAGTGGAACCCAAGATTCCACTCCCTAACAAATTTTCTGGGGATAGAAGCAAGTTCTCCAATTTCCGGGATGCTTGTAAACTCTATTTCTAGCTCAGTCCATACTCCTCGGGGTCCCAAGACCAGCGTGTGGGCCTGGTCATCTCCCCCCTGCAAGGAGACCCCCAATCCTGGGCATTCAGCTTGTCACCTCAGGATCCAGCACGGCAGTCGGTGGAAGTTTTCTTCTCCGAGATGGAAATCTTGTACGATGATCCGGACAGAGGTGCCACCGCAGATGCTAAACTCCGTACCTTGCGTCAAGGTCGTCGACAGGCTGAAGAGTATTGCTCCGAGTTCCGTTGGTGGGCCGTGGACTCTTGATGGAACGACCCGGCCTTATGTGGTCAATTCCGTCTGGGCTTGTCCGATGCCATTAAGAAGATTTTTGTGAACCATCCAGTACCCCAGTCTCTGGATGAAACAATGCAACTCGCAATCCGAATCGACAGAGATTTTCGGGAGAGACGCCTTGAAAGAGGGGCGCATCCCGACACCAGCTGGAAAACTGGAGCTCCAGCCCCGAGTCCTACCGAGGAACCCATGCTGCTGGGAGCTACCAAGCTTTCCGAAGCTGAGAGGCGTCGGCGATTATCGGAAGGGCTGTGTCTCTACTGTGGGGGGACCGGCCACCTGGTCAGTCTGCCCCAAGAAGCAGCCGGAAAACTTCAGGGCCTAGGTGGGGTCGAGGGAACCCACCTAGGCTGCAAGGTATTTCCTCAAGTTCTTTCACAATTTATGGTTCCAGTCCAGGTTAAATTGGACCTTGAGTTTATGAATTTGGAGGCTCTTCTAGATTGTGGTGCGGCGGGGAATTTCCTTGACTTTGAGTTAGCCCGAAGTCTGGGAATTCCTCTCCAACCTCTGTCTAAAATTATCCGGGTGTCCGCAATCGATGACACACCTGTCAGTGCACTCTGAGCTGATCAGTTTCCTAGTTTTAAAGATGCCCTCAACCCCTTTAGTAATTGGGTTGCCCTGGTTACAAAAGCATAACCCCCAAGTTGATTGGGTAGTGAGGCAGATTGTTAAATGGGGCCCACAGTGCTTTCGCTCTTGTTGGGAACTCCCAGTGCGTGTCACACAGCTGTCCTCTGAGGGTGTTCCAGGCCCCTACCACGACTTTCTCAACATGTTTTGGGAGAAAGCGGCTGATGTCCTTCCTCCCCATAAACCCTTTGACTGCCCCATAGAGCTTCTCCCAGGGACCATGCCTCCAAGGGGGAAAATCTTTAACTTGACCCGGGCAGAAAATAAAGCAATGCGGGAGTACATCTCTGAAAATCTAAAAAAAAGACGGGGGGCTCCGTCCCTGCATAGACTACCGGGGGCTCAATAAGATTACTATTAAAAACAAATACCCCCTTTCCGCTGATCGATGGGTTGTTTACACAGGTCATTGGGGCCCAAGTCTTTTCTAAGTTAGACCTCCGTGGGGCCTATAACCTGATAAGAATCCGGCAGGGGGACGAGTGGAAGACCGCCTTCAACACCCAAGATGGGCATTAGGAGTATCTCGTGGTGCCCTTTGGCCTATGTAATGCCCCGGCAGTCTTCCAGGACTTTGTTAATGAAATTTTTAAGGACTATTTGGGTCACTTTGTAGTGGTGTAGTTAGATGATATTTTGATTTTCTCCTCTTCATTAGCAGAACATCGTAGACATATTCGCCTTGTCCTGCAAAAACTCAGAGAAAATCACTTATTTGCCAAACTCAAAAATGCATGTTTGAAGTCGCAGAGGTCCCTTTTTTAGGGTACATTGTCTCCAACACGGGTATGTCAATGGACTAGTCCAAGGTAGCAGCAGTACAAAAATGGGAGCAACCCAGGGATTTGAAGGGGCTACAAAGATTCCTGGGGTTCGCTAACTTTCATAGGAGATTTATCAAGAATTTCTCTACTTTAGTAGCACCCCTCACTGACCTCACCAAGAAGGAGGGTTTCCCATCTATCTGGCCAGAACGGTCCGTCCAGGCCTTCAAAAGCTTGAAAGAGGTCTTTAGCTCCGCTTCAGTTTTAGTACATCCAGAATGTCAACTAGCCTTTATTGTGGAGGTCGATGCCTCAGAGCTTGGGGTCGGGGCAGTCCTCTCACAATACAGTGGTTTCCCAGAACGGCTTCATCCCTGTGCGTTCTTTTCTAAAAAGTTCACTCCCACTGAACGTAATTATGACATTGGGAATCGGGAACTTTTGGCGATTAAATTAGCCTTTCAGGAGTGGAGACACTGGTTAGAAGGGGCCCAGTTTCCAGTTACAGTCTTCACGGATCATAAAAATTTGGAATATATCCAATCAGCAAAAAGGTTAAACCTTAGGCAAGCTCGATGGTCTCTGTTCTTCTCCCGGCTGCTTGTGTGTAACAGATAGGGTCAAATTGCTGATATGGGATGCCCAATGGCCTGGGGTTTTTACAGCAGACACAAAAACAATTAAAACTGTGCTCTAGCTAGAAGAAATCCGCTTTAACACCTGCTTGTGTGTAACAGACAGGGTCAAATGTGCTAATATGGGATGCCCTGTGGTCAGGGGTTTTTACAGCAGACACAAAAACAATTAAAACTGTGCTCTAGTTAGATGAAATCCGCTTTCAGACCTGCTTGTGGGTAACAGATAGGGTCAAATGTGCTGATATGGGATGCCCAGTGGCCTGGGGTTTTTACAGCAGACACAAAAACAATTCAAACTGTGGTCTAGTTAGAAGAAATCCGCTTTAACAGCTGCTTGTATGTAGCAGATAGGGTCAAATGTGCTAATATGGGATTCCCTGTGGCCCCCTGTTTTACAGCAGACACAAAAACTATTAAAACTGTGTTCTAGTTAGATGAAATCCGCTTTCAGTGCTGCTTGTGTGTAACAGGGTCAAATGTGCTGATATGGGATGCCCAGTGGCCTGGGGTTTTTACAGCAGACACAAAAACAATTCAAACTGTGCTCTAGTTAGAAGAAATCCACTTTAACACCTGCTTGTGTGTAACAGATAGGGTCAAATGTGCTAATATGGGATGCCCATTAGCCTGGGGGTTTTACAGCAGACACAAAAACAATTCAAACTGTAATCTAGTTAGAAGAAATCCCCTTTAACAGCTGCTTGTGTGTAACAAGGTCAAATGTGCTAATATGGGATGCCCTGTGGGCAGGGGTTTTTACAGCAGACACAAAAACAATTAAAACTGTAATCTAGTTAGAAGAAATCCCCTTTTAACAGCTGCTTGTGTGTAACAGATATGGTCAAATGTGCTGATATGGGATGCCCTGTGGGCAGGGGTTTTTACAGCAGACACAAAAACAATTAAAACTGTGCTCTAGTTAGATGAAATCCCCTTTAAGAGCTGCTTGTGTGTAACAGATAGGCTTAAATGTGCAAACATGGCATGCCCAGTGGGCAGGGCTTTTTACAGCCGACACAAAAACAATTAAAACTGTGCTCTAGTTAGATGAAATCCGCATTCAGAGCTGCTTGTGTGTAACAGATAGGGTCAAATGTGCTGATATGGGATGCCCAGTGGCCTGGGGTTTTTACAGCAGACCCAAAAACAATTCAAACTGTGGTCTAGTTTGAAGAAATCCGCTTTAACAGCTGCTTGTGTGTAACAGATATGGTCAAATGTGCTAATATGGGATGCCCTGTGGGCAGGGGTTTTTACAGCAGACACAAAAACAATTCAAACTGTGCTCTAGTTAGATAAAATCCGCTTTCAGTGCTGCTTGTGTGTAACAGGGTCAAATGTGCTAATATGGGATGCCCAGTGGCCTGGGGTTTTTACAGCAGACACAAAAACAATTCAAACTGTAATCTAGTTAGAAGAAATCCCCTTTAATAGCTGCTTGTGTGTAACAGGGTCAAATGTGCTAATATGGGATGCCCAGTGGCCTGGGGTTTTTACAGCAGACACAAAAACAATTATAACTGTAATCTAGTTAGAAGAAATCCCCTTTAACAGCTGCTTGTCTGTAACAGGTAGGGTCAAATGTGATAATATGGGATGCCCATTGGCCTGGGGTTTTTACAGCAGACACAAAAACAATTCAAACTGTACTCTAGTTAGAAGAAATCCCCTTTAAAAGCTGCTTGTGTGTAACAGATAGGGTCAAATATGCTAATATGGGATGCCCTGTGGGCAGGGGTTTTTACAGCAGACACAAAAACAATTAAAACTGTAATCTAGTTAGAAGAAATCCCCTTTAAAAGCTGCTTGTGTGTAACAGATAGGGTCAAATGTGCTAATATGGGATGCCCTGTGGGCAGGTGTTTTTACAGCAGACACAAAAACAATTCAAACTGTAATCTAGTTAGAAGAAATCCCCTTTAACAGCTGCTTGTGTGTAACAGATAGGGTCAAAAATGCTAATATGGGATGCCCATTGGCCTGGGGTTTTTACAGCAGACACAAAAACAAATAAAGCTGTAATCTAGTTAGAAGAAATCCCCTTTAACAGCTGCTTGTGTGTAACAGATAGGGTCAAATGTGCTAATATGGGATGCCCTGTGGGCAGGTGTTTTTACAGCAGACACAAAAACAATTCAAACTATAATCTAGTTAGAAGAAATCCCCTTTAACAGCTGCTTGTGTGTAACAGATAGGGTCAAAAATGCTAATATGGGATGCCCATTGGCCTGGGGTTTTGCTGCTTGTGTGTAACAGGGTCAAATGTGCTAATATGGGATGCGCTGTGGGCAGGGGTTTTTACAGCAGACACAAAAACAATAAAAACTGTGCTCTAGTCAGATGAAATCCGCTTTCAGAGCTGCTTGTGTGTAACAGATAGGGTCAAATGTGCTGATATGGGATGCCCAGTGGCCTGGGGTTTTTACAGCAGACACAAAAACAATTCAAACTGTAATCTAGTTAGAAAAAATCACATTTAACAGCTGCTTGTGTGTAACAGATAGGGTCAAATGTGCTAATATGGGATGCCCTGTGGGCAGGGGTTTTTACAGCAGACACAAAAACAATTAAAACTGTAATCTAGTTAGAAGAAATCCCCTTTAAAAGCTGCTTGTGTGTAACAGATAGGGTCAAATGTGCTAATATGGGATGCCCTGTGGGCAGGGGTTTTTACAGCAGACACAAAAAACAATTCAAACTGTAATCTAGTTAGAAGAAATCCCCTTTAACAGCTGCTTGTGTGTAACAGATAGGGTCAAAAATGCTAATATGGGATGCCCATTGGCCTGGGGTTTTTACAGCAGACACAAAAACAAATAAAGCTGTAATCTAGTTAGAAGAAATCCCCTTTAACAGCTGCTTGTGTGTAACAGATAGGGTCAAATGTGCCACTGCCAACATGGGATGCACAGTGGCCAGGGGTTTTTACAACAGAAACAAAAGCAATTTAAAACTGTGATCTGGCTATTAAATGAAATGAAAATAAAAAAAAGCTTTCCCTGTTACTTTCTCTGCTGTCCCTGCCTCGATCTTTCCTGATCTTTCCCTATCTTTCCCTGGTTCTGTCTGGCACTCTGTGGGTCTCCCTGTGTAAGGTGCTTACCTCCTTCCGGGGTCCTGTCCCGCGGCGTCTCCCAGCGCATTCGCCGGGGGCAAGTTTAAATGGGCCAGTAGGGTCCTGAGGCTGGGTGGGGATTTAACCAGGGAATGGACAGCCTGACTGGCCAGGGCGGTCCAGTCCCTGGGGCTGCTCCTATAGGGAGCCAGTTCTAAGTTGCACCAATCTCCACATCCCCCTTCCCATTGGTCAGTTCTCCTTTAAATATGTTCCTGCCCAATCCACCAGTGCCCGTTATAGCCACTGTTAGCTTGGGTGTGCTGTTGGAATTGCGTTTAGTGTGTTTTGATCCGGCTCCATCTTTGACCACTCTTGTCCGCTGCCCGCACCTACCATCTGCCTGTCTAACCTCGTCTCGGCTTAACCCCTTTGATACCGCGCTTTGGTGACCACCCAGCTTTGACCCCTGCCTGTCTCGACCACTCTCCGTCAAACCCCTTGGATACTGTGCCCTGTGACCACCCGGCTTTGACCCCTGCTCGTCTCGACCATTCTTGCCTAATCCTGCTGGACTTGACGTTTCGGGCTCAGCCACCTGAACTTCCGATTTGGGATACCTCGCTTTTCACCTGTCTTCACCATAAGCCACCAATCTTTGCGCCAGTAAGTCCTGGGGGCAACCGAGTCTGGAGAGGCATAACCCGTGTCTCCAGCAAAGCGGGGGCTTGACTATAGGCACAAGAGGCGGTGGAGATTGGGGATTGTTGGCTTATAAAAGAGGGGTGCCCTCGATCCCTGATAGTATAACGGGCCAGACCCATGGACCAAATTTTGGAGCAGGTGCAGGCCTTAACTGCGGCCGTGGAGTACCTGGCCCGTCGTGTGGCGGCCCAGGAGAACCGTCCAACTCCTATCAACTCCGGCCCTCAGGGGGCCTCGGCCGTTTACCCAGTGGAACCCAAGATTCCACTTCCTGACAAATTTTCTGGGGATAGAAGCAAGTTCTCCAATTTCCGGGATGCTTGTAAACTCTATTTCCAGCTCTGTCCATACTCCTCGGGGTCCCAAGACCAGCGTGTGGGCCTGGTCATCTCCCCCCTGCAAGGAGACCCCCAATCCTGGGCATTCAGCTTGTCACCTCAGGATCCAGCACGGCAGTCGGTGGAAGTTTTCTTCTCCGAGATGGAAATCTTGTACGATAATCCCGGACAGAGGTGCCACCGCAGATGCTAAACTCCGTACCTTGCGTCAAGGTCGTCGACAGGCTGCAGAGTATTGCTCCGAGTTCCGTCGGTGGGCCGTGGACTCTCGATGGAACGACCCGGCCTTATGTGGTCAATTCCGTCTGGGCTTGTCCAATGCCATTAAGGAGATTTTTGTGAACCATCCAGTACCCCAGTCTCTGGATGAAACAATGCAACTCGCAATCCGAATCGACAGAGATTTTCGGGAGAGACGCCTTGAAAGAGGGGCGCATCCCAACACCAGCTGGAAAACTGGAGCTCCAGCCCCGAGTCCTACCGAGGAACCCATGCAGCTGGGAGCTACCAAGCTTTCCGAAGCTGAGAGGCATCGGCGATTATCGGAAGGGCTGTGTCTCTACTGTGGGGGGACTGGTCACCTGGTCAGAGTCTGCCCCAAGAAGTAGCTGGAAAACTTCAGGGCCTAGGTGGGGTCGAGGGAACCCTAGGCTGCAAGGTATTTCCTCAAGTTCTTTCACAATTTATGGTTCCAGTCCAGGTTAAAGTGGACCTTGAGTTTATGAATTTGGAGGCTCTTCTAGATTGTGGTGCGGCGGGGAATTTCCTTGACTTTGAATTAGCCCGAAGTCTGGGAGTTCCTCTCCAACCTCTGTCTAAAATTATCCGGGTGTCCGCAATCGATGACACACCTGTCAGGGCACTCTGAGCTGATCAGTTTCCTAGTTTTAAAGATGCCCTCAACCCCTTTAGTACTTGGGTTGCCCTGGTTACAAAAGCATAACCCCCATGATTGGGTAGCGAGGCAGATTGTTAAATGGGGCCCACAGTACTTTCGCTCTTGTTTGGAACTCCCAGTGCGTGTCACACAGCTGTCCTCTGAGGGTGTTCCAGGCCCCTACCACGACTTTCTCGACATGTTTTGGGAGAAAGCGGCTGATGTCCTTCCTCCCCATAAACCCTTTGACTGCCCCATAGAGCTTCTCCCAGGGACCATGCCACCAAGGGGGAAAATCTTTAACTTGACCCGGGCAGAAAATAAAGCAATGCGGGAGTACATCTCTGAAAATCTAAAAAAAGAAGGGGGGCTCCGTCCCTGCATAGACTACCGGGGGCTGAATAAGATTACTATTAAAAACAAATACCCCCTTTCCGCTGATCGATGGGTTGTTTACACAGGTCATTGGGGCCCAAGTCTTTTCCAAGTTAGACCTCCGTGGGGCCTATAACCTGATAAGAATCCGGCAGGGGGAGACCGCCTTCAACACCCAAGATGGGCATTAGGAGTATCTCGTGATGCCCTTTGGCCTATGTAATGCCCCGGCAGTCTTCCAGGACTTTGTTAACGAAATTTTTAGGGACTATTTGGGTCACTTTGTAGTGGTGTAGTTAGATGATATTTTGATTTTCTCCTCTTCATTAGCAGAACATCGTAGACATGTTCGCCTTGTCCTGCAAAAACTCAGAGAAAATCACTTATTTGCCAAACTCAAAAAATGCATGTTTGAAGTTGCAGAGGTCCCTTTTTTAGGGTATATTGTCTCCAACACGGGTATGTCAATGGACCAGTCCAAGGTAGCAGCAGTACAAAAATGAGAGCAACCCAGGGATTTGAAGGGGCTACAAAGATTCCTGGAGTTCGCTAACTTTCATAGGAGATTTATCAAGAATTTTTCTACTTTAGTAGCACCCCTCACTGACCTCACCAAGAAGGAGGGTTTCCCATCTATCTGGCCAGAAAAGTCCGTCCAGGCCTTCAAAAGCTTGAAAGAGGTCTTTAGCTCCGCTTCAGTTTTAGTACATCCAGAATGTCAACTAGCCTTTATTGTGGAGGTCGATGCCTCAGAGCTTGGGGTCGGGGCAGTCCTCTCACAATACAGTGGTTTCCCAGAACGGCTTCATCCCTGTGCGTTCTTTTCTAAAAAGTTCACTCCCACTGAACGAAATTATGACATTGGGAATCGGGAACTTTTGGCGACTAAATTAGCCTTTCAGGAGTGGAGACACTGGTTAGAAGGGGCCCAGTTTCCAGTTACAGTCTTCACGGACCATAAACATTTGGAATATATCCAATCAGCAAAAAGGTTAAACCATAGGCAAGCTCAATGGTCTCTGTTCCTCTTCCGGTTTAATTTCACCATTACCTACAAACCTGGGCCAAAGACGCTTTGTCTCGAAGTTTTTCCTCGACTAGCTTATCCGAGGGGAGAAACTTACCCATTCTGCCTCAACACTTGGTGGTAGCTGCTATCCAGCCAGAGCTTTCCGACCTGAATCAGTTTCAGTCAGAGGCCCCGCCTGGTAAACCAGCTCATGCCCATTTTATGCCCATGTCTCACCGTGCTGCCATCCTACAGCAATTTCATGCTTCCAAGACTGTAGGTCATCCAGGAGTTAGGAAGACCATTTTCATGTTGTCCCGTCATGTTTGGTGGCCGTCTTTTAGGAAAGACGCTCGAGAGTATGTGCGGGTCTGTAAAGTTTGTGCCCGGAGTAAGACCCTGAGACACTCTCCTGAAGGTCCCCTGTTGCCTTTGCCCATTCTTTCCCATCCCTGGACTCATCTTGCCATGGATTTCATCACCGATCTTCCACCTTCCCAAGGATTTACCGTTATCTGGGTGGTGGTCGACCGGTTCAGCAAGATGTCTCATTTTGTCCCGTTAAAAAGGTTACCCACCGCTCAAGATCTTGCTCAACTTTTTTTGACTCATATATTTAAGTTCCATGGGATCCCAGAGGATGTGGTGTCTGACAGGGGGGTTCAGTTTTTCTCTCGATTTTGTAGGGCTTTTTGTGCCAAGTTGGGATTCACTGTCTCCTTGTCCTCAGCATTTCACCCCCAGTCAAATGGGTAGACAGAGAGGACTAACCAATCGCTGGAGCAATACCTTTGTTGTTTTGTTTTGGATGTCCAGACTGATTGGTTGCTGTTCCTCCCATTTGCAGAATTCGCTCTGAATAATGCCATTCACACGTCCACCGGGGTATCGCCATTCTGCTGTGTTTTTGGTAGAGATCTGAAATTTTCTGCTTTGCCAGATTTGCCCTCTAGCGTGCCCTCACTTGAAGAATGGGTGTCCCAGTGGCCGGATCTTTGGGCAAAAATTCAGCAAAATTTGACCAGGGCCGTCGGCCAACAGAAAACTTTTGCCGATCGTAGTCGGTCCAGTAACCCTGATTATGCGGTTGGGGAGCTAGTTTGGCTTTCCACAAAAAATTTGGCTTTACGAATTAATCGGGTTAATTACCGTCTAGATCTTCCGCCTTCTATGAAAATGTGTAACTCGTTCCATGTGTCCCTGTTGAAGTCTGCTAAAGTTATTGAGCCTGGTGTTTTCCCGGCACCCATTTTAGTTGATGGGCAACAAGAAGTTGCTCGGATTCTAGATTCACGTCTCTTCCGAAACTCTCTCCAGCATTTAGTAGATTGGAAGGGTTATGGCCCGGAAGAGAGATCTTGGGTCCCTGCCAGAGAGGTCCACGCGGGGAGGTTGGTTAGGAAGTTCCACAGGGAGAACCCTCAGAAACCCAGGTTGGAGGGTCCAGAGGCCCCTCCTCAGGGGGGGTAATGTAAGGTGTTTACCTCCTTCTGGGGTCCTGTCCCGCAGCGTCTCTCCGCAGCGGCGCTCGGCTCTGGTCTCCCGGCGGCCGCCTCCACCTCCCGCACTGAGGCCTCGGTCTCCGCTGCCTCCCCTGCCTCGGCGGCGGTGGCTGGGGTTGGCGATGTCATGGGCGGCTCCCCCGCCTCTTCGTCCGGAGGGCGTCCCCTCTCCTCTCAGGGAGCGCACGCAAGCACGTTCTCTATATGCCCCCCGGCGGCGCTGCTCCCAGCGCATTCGCCAGGGGCAAGTTTAAATATGCCAGTTAGGTCCTGAGGCTGGGTGGGGATTTAACCAGGGACTGGACAGCCTGACTGGCCAGGGCGGTCCAGTCCCTGGGGCTGCTCCTATAGGGAGCCAGTTCTAAGTTGCACCAATCACCACATCCCCCTTCCCATTGGCCAGTTCTCCTTTAAATATGTTCCTGCCCAATCCACCAGTGCCCGTTATAACCACTGTTAGCTTGGGTGTGCTGTTGTGTTTTGATCCGGCTCCGTCTTTGACCACTCCTGTCCACTGCCCGCACCTACCATCTGCCTGTCTGACCTCGTCTCTGCTTAACCTCTTTGATACCGCGCTTTGGTGACCACCCGGCTTTGACCCCTGCCTGTCTCGACCACTCTCCGTCAAACCCCTTGGATACCGTGCCCTGTGACCACCCGGCTTTGACCCCTGCTCATCTCGACCATTCTTGCCTAATCCTGCTGGACTTGACATTTCGGGCTCAGCCTGCCTGAACTTCCGATTTGGGATACCCCGCTGTTCACCTGTCTTCACCAATCTTTGCGCCAGTAAGTCCTGGGGGCAACCGAGTCTGGAGAGGCATAACCCGTGTCTCCAGCAAGCGGGGGCTTGACTATAGGCACAAGAGGCGGTGGAGATTGAGGATTGTTGGCTTATGAAAGAGGGGTGTCTGGCAATCCCTGATACCCTGGCTCTCTGTTAGTCTCTCCCTGGCTCTAAACAGCTCCATTCTGGCCGCAATACAACGCTGAAATGCGCGCAAGCAAGATGGCCGCCGTTTATATAGCACTGTGACGTCACCGGGGTTCCTGGCTGCTGATAGGCTGCATGTGACCTTCCCATGATACCTTGCCCCAGGGGATATGTCAAGACATGTGCATCCACCATTTTACAATGCCTGTAATTGAAGTAAATGGAGTTTAAAGGAAAAATGTGATCGATCGTATCGCAGGGAAATTCAGATTCATTCAGAATCGAATATTTCCTGAAATTCAGAACAAATACGAGTTCGTCCGGATCGATTCGCTCATCTCTAGAAAATATGTTAAAAAAACCCCAAAAAACATTTTTTGCTCTCCTTGCGGTTTTTCAACCAAAACACCACTTTTCACTTAAAATACCCCCCACAAACCATATGTTCCCTGGAAGTACACACCTCAAGCATTCTAAGCATACCAGGCTCGTTGTTGTAGCTGCAGCTTTCTGGATGAAAGCCTTCCCGTAACTCACTGGTTGTACCAGATTTCCCTAAAAAAATTCAGCATTAAGACCAAATTTACCGTATTTCCCTAAAAAAATAGCAAAAATGCAGCATTAAGACCAAATTTTCCTATAAAAAACATGCGCTAACCAAAAAAGAACCAAACCAAATCTGAAACGGCAAGGTCCTCTGAACAGAACAATTCCCAACATGCATAGCTACCTCCAAGGGTAGGGTTGCCAATTACCCCAAAGCAAAGCGTATGCATAACAGGCATTTCATTTGAAATTTCCTGCTCTGCAGACAAAGTGTGCACCTTGCACTTTTTCAACTAAAACACCATTTTTCAATTAACCCTTTCGCTGCCAGCCTACCTGCAGCATTTGCCACTCCCTGTTGCCAGACGATGTTTCACTATTTTGCGCTACACATGTTCAACTGTCATTTTTGAAAGGATTTCCAGGGATTTCCCAGGAAAATTATATATTGTTTTTTTCAACAGTCTGGGCTTTAACATGAAATGTCTTGTTTGTATTTTTTAGGTGTATTCTCAATATTTTTGGGTGAAATGTGTGAAAAAAAATAAAAAAAAAATATTTTTTTACAATTTGTAGAGTTTTTTTGTAATAAAAAATGTAAGTTTGTCAATAAAATCTTATTGCGTGAGAAACCCCAATTTCTCCCGGTTACAGCGATACCACATATGTATAGGTAGACACCCTTTCCTGCCCAGAAGCCTTTTATAGCTGCTGGATGACAAATGGTTAATTTAAAAAAAAAATGACATAGGGTCCCCCTTCCCGGGGAGGGGGACCCCATTAAAAATCCAAAAAAAAAAAATGACGTTGGGCCCCCTTACCCAAAGTAACCAGCCCGGGACCAGCTATGGGGGCTTGTAGGCACAGAGTGGGGGGGGCCAGCTTTGGTGGCCCCCCCACCCTGCAGCCTACGAGCCCACATAGCCTATGTGGGCCCGGGCTCTTCTGCCCCCCCCTGGCCTTTGGGGAGGCAGGTAATGGGGGTGCGGGGGTTAATGGCAAGTCACCCGCTAGGGCAGGTGACTTGCCACCCCCCCAGTCTTGTGAACTGGTATAAGGGGTCTCATGGACCCCTTACCAGCTCACAAAGGGTTAACTGTTAAAAAAAACCACCACACAATAATAAAAAGTATTTTATTAGAAAAAAAAAATTTTTTTTTTACTGTACTTACCTTCGATTGCAAGCTCTTGTCCCTCGCCGCTCAGCTGACAGATGCCGGTGATCGGCATCCAGAGAAGGAGAAGGCAGGAGATCAGAGGATCTCCTGTCACCTCCTTCCCCAGCGCCGATCACCGGCATCTGAGAAGCTGAGAAAGCTGAAGCCCGTTCGGGGCCGGGATGACTTCATAAGCCCCGCCCCCAAGGGAAGAAGAGAGGAGAGAGCCTCCCAGGCTCTCTCCTGAAGATCGGTAAGTCCTGGGGGGGGATCGGAGGCCCCCCAGGTGAAGAGGAGGGACAGTGGGAGCCAGCGCACACACAGGTAAGTGAATGTCATTTTTATTTTTTATTTTTTTTACAGTTAGAAGCTGCTGCTGCAGAAGCGGGGGGGGCGGCCTATTCCGGGGGCTCTCCTGGAGCCATCCGACCCCCCACGGGGGATCGGATGGCACCAAATTAAAGAGGAGACCCGGCCGGATCCAACAAGGGGTCAGGTGAGTATTTTTTATTTTTATTTTTTAAACTAGAAGCGAGGAAAGTCAAGCACGTAACACCTACGGGCTTGGCACTTAAGGCCCAGCCAAGCCAGCACGTAGGTGTTACGGGCTTGGCAACAAAAGGGTTAAAATACCCCCCACAAACCATATGTTCCCTGAAAGTACACACCTCAAGCGTTCTAGGCATATCAGGCTTGTTGTTGTAGCTGCAGCTTTCTGGACGCAAGCTGTAAAGGGAAAAATATGATTTAATAATTAATATTTGCTTCACACTAACCTCCAATATCTCTACTAGAGATCAATATGATAAATATCGCTAATACCAACAATCATATCAGCCCAGCGGCCACTAATCTGATTCACAACAATGGCCGCTAAGGCTCTCCCAACACAACCTGTGACCTGTCCCAAGAAAGAAATATATTAATACCTTAAATACTTTGCACCTACAAACTATTGTGTGAGAAATTATCCACTACACACACAGTAATATGTATTTATAAAACAGGTTTAATTAGCAGCACAGTAATTAACCTTACTAACCCAATATGTTCCTAGAGTCCCCCAGATAACCTTATATTACAGGCAGTCCTTATATAAATGAATGATAACGTTACAGTAAGATAAGGTACAATATATGTTATAATGGATATAGAATGTGACAAAGCAGAGACAGATACATAGAGATACTTATGTTTCATGGGCATTCATGTCCATCCATTCATCCCCCCGCCATCTATCGACTGCCGGGCCCCCAGCACAAAGCTTACTAATGTATGAACAATAGAGGGAGTGACCAGCATTCCCCTTCTCGTGGGAGTGTCTGCCAAGCTCGGCCCCCCATCAGGACTCCTAAGAATTAGATGTATATCTCATAAAGGCTATAACTCTCACAATATGCATGCTATCAACTTGTATCCAAGAAATTCATGATCCCCATAAATGTCTTAGTTAAATGAGCCTAAACACCAAATGTATATCATCCAGGGTCCAATACTATGTGGATTGTCAGGCCCTGGACAATATATGTACGCCATGTTTGATATCAAATGAAAGGTCTAATAGTTCTGAATGAGAATCTCTCATTAATATCGGCATGAGTGACATATTACAAGAGTTACAATACTTCCCAGAAACAATAGCCAATGCTCAGGTGTCCAATGTATATTGGCCGTCTGGACTTTTCAAGGCAAAACACCCCAGCAGTTTGAGGCAGCTTCCTGACAGCTAGGTGTGATTAGGTGTCTATTGTTCTTATAGGCATGGCAGGATGTGGGACCACTATTTGAATGTTAATTAGGGACAGCGCCCTGTAACACAAGCCTTCCCAAAACTCACTGGTTGTACCGGATTTCCCCCAAAAAATAGCAAAAATGCAGCATTAAGACCAAATTTACCTATAAAAAACATGCGCTAACCAAAAAAAGCAAACCAAATCTGAAACGGCAAGGTCCTCTGAACAGAAAAATACCCAACATGCATAGCTACCTCCAAGGGTAGGGTTACCAATTACCCCAAAGCAAAGCGTATGCATAACAGGCATTTCATTTGAAATTTCCTGCTCTGCAGACAAAGTGCACACCTTGCACTTTTTCAACTAAAACACCGCTTTTCAATTAAAATACCCCCACAAACCATATGTTCCCTGAAAGTACACACCTCAAGCGTTATAGGCGTATCAGGCTTGTTGTTGTAGCTGCAGATTTCTGGACGCAAGCCTTCCCAAAACTCACTGGTTGTACCGGATTTCCCCCCCCAAAATAGCAGAAATGCAGCATTAAGACCAAATTGTCCTATAAAAAACATGCGCTAACCAAAAAAAACAAACCAAATCTGAAATGGCAAGGTCCTCTGGATAGAACAATACCCAACATACATAGCTACCTCCAAGGGTAGGGTTGCCAATTACCCCAAAGCAAAGCGTATGCATAACAGGCATTTCACTTGAAATGTCCTGCTCTGCAGACAAAGTGCGCACCTTGCGCTTTCTAAACGAAAACACCACTTATCAATTAAAATACCCCCCACAAACCATATGTTCCCTGAAAGTACACACCTCCAGGGTTCTAGGCGTAGCAGGCTTGTTGTTGTAACTGCAGATTTCTGGAGGTAAGCCTTCCCGAAACTCACTGGTTGTACCGGATTTTCTTAAAAAATAGCAAAAATGCAGCATTAAGACCAAATTGTCCTATATAAAACATGCGCTAGCCAAAAAAATAAAAAAAAATCTGAAACGGCAAGGTCCTCTGAACAGAACAATACCCAACATGCATAGCTACCTCCAAGGGTAGGGTTGCCAATTACCCCAAAGCAAAGCGTATGCATAATGGGCATTTCACTTAAAAATTTCCTGCTCTGCAGACAAAGTGCGAACCTTGCGCTTTTTCAACGAAAACACCACTTATCAATTAAAATTCCCCCCACAAACCATATGTTCCCTGAAAGTACACACCTCCAGGTTTCTAGGCGTAGCAGGCTTGTTGTTGTAGCTGCAGATATCTGGAGGCAAGCCTTCCCGAAACTCACTGGTTTTACCGGATTTCCCTAAAAAAATAGCAAAAATGCAGCATTAAGACCAAATTGTCCTATAAAAAACATGCGCTAACCGAAAAAAAACAAACCAAATCTGAAACGGCAAGGTCCTCTGAACAGAACAATCCCCAACATGCATAGCTACCTCCAAGGGTAGGGTTGCCAATTACCCCAAAGCAAAGCGTATGCATAACAGGCATTTCACTTAAAAATTTCCTGCTCTGCAGACAAAGTGTGCACCTTGTGCTTTTTCAACTAAAACACCACTTATCAATTAAAATTCCCCCCACAAACCATATGTTCCCTGAAAATACACACCTCCAGGGTTCTAGGCGTAGCAGGCTCGTTGTTGTAGCTGCAGTTTTCTGGACGCAAGCCTTCCCAAAACTCACTGGTTGTACCGGATTTCCCCCAAAAAATAGCAAAAATGCAGCATTAAGACCAAATTTTCCTATAAAAAACACGCGCTAACTAGGGATGAGCGAATCGATCTGGACGAACCCGGATTCGATCCGAATTTCATGAAAAATTCGATTCGGATCGAATCCGAATTTCCCCGCGATTCGATCGCTCGAAGTTTTCCTTTAACATCCATTCATTTACATTACAGGCATTCTAAGATGGCGGACGGGACATGTCCAGACATCAACCCCGCGCCAGTGCAAGCTGGGACAGTCACATGCAGCCTATCAGCAGCCAGCAAGCCCGGTGACGTCACAGCGCTATTTAAGTCGGCCATCTTGGTTTTCCTTCCTCATTTCTCTATTGCATTCGTGAGAGACAGAACGCTGTAGTGAGGGAGACAGGCAGTTAGACAGGCAGGGACAGACAGGGACAGGCTGGAGACAGGCAGGAGACAGGCAGGAGAAAGACAGAAAGTCAGCGAAAAACAGGGAAAGTTAGGAAAAATCGGTGGCAGTCACAGGGAGATTTTTTTTTTTTCATCCAGCCTGAGTGTTTGTTACTGGCTGGCTGACTGGCTTTGTTAGCGTTTTCAGGCTGCTTATACTAACTAACTGTGCATATATACTGAACTGATCTTAAGTCTGCTGTGAGGCATCCCATTCTGTGACTACACCAGCCTCTATTTAAGACCATATAACCATTTGCACTTATTCTAATTGAAATTAGGCCTGATAAAGACACTTTTGCTGTGCATAGCACTACTGGTCCCTGCCAGGTGCACTCCTGTTTGGGGCATCCCATTCTGTGACTACAGCAGCCTCTATTTAAGACCATATAACCATTTGCACTTATTCTAATTGAAATTAGGCCTGATAAAGACACTTTTGCTGTGCATATTCTTACTGCTGCCTGCCAGGTGCACTCCTGTTGTGGCATCCCATTCTGTGACTACACCAGCCTCTATTTAAGACCATATAACCATTTGCACCTATTATAATTGAAATTAGGCCTGATAAAGACACTTTTGCTGTGCATAGCACTACTGGTCCCTGCCAGGTGCACTCCTTTTAGGGGCATCCCATTCTGTGACTACAGCAGCCTCTATTTAAGACCATATAAACATTTGCACCTATTATAATTGAAATTAGGCCTGATAAAGACACTTTTGCTGTGCATATTCTTACTGCTGCCTGCCAGGTGCACTCCTTTTTGGGGCATCCCATTCTGTGACTACAGCAGCCTCTATTTAAGACCATATAACCATTTGCACTTATTCTAATTGAAATTAGGCCTGATAAAGACACTTTTGCTGTGCATAGCACTACTGGTCCCTGCCAGGTGCACTCCTGTTGGGGCATCCCATTCTGTGACTACACCAGCCTCTATTTAAGACCATATAACCATTTGCACCTATTATAATTGAAATTAGGCCTGATAAAGACACTTTTGCTGTGCATATTCTTACTGCTGCCTGCCAGGTGCACTCCTTTTTGGGGCATCCCATTCTGTGACTACAGCAGCCTCTATTTAAGACCATATAACCATTTGCACTTATTCTAATTGAAATTAGGCCTGATAAAGACACTTTTGCTGTGCATATTCTTACTGCTGCCTGCCAGGTGCACTCCTGTTGTGGCATCCCATTCTGTGACTACACCAGCCTCTATTTAAGAACATAACCATTTGCACTTATTCTAATTGAAAATAGGCCTGATAAAGACACTTTTGCTGTGCATGCTACTACTGGTCCCAGGTGCACTCCTGTTGTGGCATCCCATTCTGTGACTACACCAGCCTCTATTTAAGACCATATAACCATTTGCACCTATTATAATTGAAATTAGGCCTGATAAAGACACTTTTGCTGTGCATAGCACTACTGGTCCCTGCCAGGTGCACTCCTTTTTGGGGCATCCCATTCTGTGACTACAGCAGCCTCTATTTAAGACCATATAACCATTTGCACTTATTCTAATTGAAATTAGGCTTGATAAAGACACTTTTGCTGTGCATAGCACTACTGGTCCCTGCCAGGTGCACTCCTGTTGGGGCATCCCATTCTGTGACTACACCAGCCTATATTTAAGACCATATAACCATTTGCACCTATTATAATTGAAATTAGGCCTGATAAAGACACTTTTGCTGTGCATATTCTTTCTGCTGCCTGCCAGGTGCACTCCTGTTGGGGCATCCCATTCTGTGACTACACCAGCCTCTATTTAAGACCATATAACCATTTGCACCTATTATAATTGAAATTAGGCCTGATAAAGACACTTTTGCTGTGCATAGCACTACTGGTCCCTGCCAGGTGCACTCCTGTTTGGGGCATCCCATTCTGTGACTACAGCAGCCTCTATTTAAGACCATATAACCATTTGCACTTATTCTAATTGAAATTAGGCCTGATAAAGACACTTTTGCTGTGCATATTCTTACTGCTGCCTGCCAGGTGAACTCCTGTTGGGGCATCCCATTCTGTGACTACACCAGCCTCTATTTAAGAACATAACCATTTGCACTTATTCTAATTGAAAATAGGCCTGATAAAGACACTTTTGCTGTGCATGCTACTACTGGTCCCAGGTGCACTCCTGTTGTGGCATCCCATTCTGTGACTACACCAGCCTCTATTTAAGACCATATAACCATTTGCACCTATTATAATTGAAATTAGGCCTGATAAAGACACTTTTGCTGTGCATAGCACTACTGGTCCCTGCCAGGTGCACTCCTTTTTGGGGCATCCCATTCTGTGACTACAGCAGCCTCTATTTAAGACCATATAACCATTTGCACTTATTCTAATTGAAATTAGGCCTGATAAAGACACTTTTGCTGTGCATAGCACTACTGGTCCCTGCCAGGTGCACTTCTGTTGGGGCATCCCATTCTGTGACTACACCAGCCTCTATTTAAGACCATATAACCATTTGCACCTATTATAATTGAAATTAGGCCTGATAAAGACACTTTTGCTGTGCATAGCACTACTGGTCCCTGCCAGGTGCACTCCTGTTTGGGGCATCCCATTCTGTGACTACAGCAGCCTCTATTTAAGACCATATAACCATTTGCACTTATTCTAATTGAAATTAGGCCTGATAAAGGCACTTTTGCTGTGCACATTCTTACTGCTGCCTGCCAGGTGCACTCCTGTTGGGGCATCCCATTCTGTGACTACACCAGCCTCTATTTAAGAACATAACCATTTGCACTTATTCTAATTGAAAATAGGCCTGATAAAGACACTTTTGCTGTGCATGCTACTACTGGTCCCAGGTGCACTCCTGTTGTGGCATCCCATTCTGTGACTACACCAGCCTCTATTTAAGACCATATAACCATTTGCACCTATTATAATTGAAATTAGGCCTGATAAAGACACTTTTGCTGTGCATAGCACTACTGGTCCCTGCCAGGTGCACTCCTTTTTGGGGCATCCCATTCTGTGACTACAGCAGCCTCTATTTAAGACCATATAACCATTTGCACTTATTCTAATTGAAATTAGGCCTGATAAAGACACTTTTGCTGTGCATAGCACTACTGGTCCCTGCCAGGTGCACTTCTGTTGGGGCATCCCATTCTGTGACTACACCAGCCTCTATTTAAGACCATATAACCATTTGCACCTATTATAATTGAAATTAGGCCTGATAAAGACACTTTTGCTGTGCATAGCACTACTGGTCCCTGCCAGGTGCCCTCCTGTTTGGGGCATCCCATTCTGTGACTACAGCAGCCTCTATTTAAGACCATATAACCATTTGCACTTATTCTAATTGAAATTAGGCCTGATAAAGACACTTTTGCTGTGCATATTCTTACTGCTGCCTGCCAGGTGCACTCCTGTTGGGGCATCCCATTCTGTGACTACACCAGCCTATATTTAAGACCATATAACCATTTGCACCTATTATAATTGAAATTAGGCCTGATAAAGACACTTTTGCTGTGCATATTCTTTCTGCTGCCTGCCAGGTGCACTTCTGTTGGGGCATCCCATTCTGTGACTACACCAGCCTCTATTTAAGACCATATAACCATTTGCACCTATTATAATTGAAATTAGGCCTGATAAAGACACTTTTGCTGTGCATAGCACTACTGGTCCCTGCCAGGTGCCCTCCTGTTTGGGGCATCCCATTCTGTGACTACAGCAGCCTCTATTTAAGACCATATAACCATTTGCACTTATTCTAATTGAAATTAGGCCTGATAAAGACACTTTTACTGTGCATATTCTTACTGCTGCCTGCCAGGTGCACTCCTGTTGGGGCATCCCATTCTGTGACTACACCAGCCTCTATTTAAGAACATAACCATTTGCACTTATTCTAATTGAAAATAGGCCTGATAAAGACACTTTTGCTGTGCATGCTACTACTGGTCCCAGGTGCACTCCTGTTGTGGCATCCCATTCTGTGACTACACCAGCCTCTATTTAAGACCATATAACCATTTGCACCTATTATAACTGAAATTAGGCCTGATAAAGACACTTTTGCTGTGCATAGCACTACTGGTCCCTGCCAGGTGCACTCCTTTTTGGGGCATCCCATTCTGTGACTACAGCAGCCTCTATTTAAGACCATATAAACATTTGCACTTATTCTAATTGAAATTAGGCCTGATAAAGACACTTTTGCTGTGCATAGCACTACTGGTCCCTGCCAGGTGCACTTCTGTTGGGGCATCCCATTCTGTGACTACACCAGCCTCTATTTAAGACCATATAACCATTTGCACCTATTATAATTGAAATTAGGCCTGATAAAGACACTTTTGCTGTGCATAGCACTACTGGTCCCTGCCAGGTGCCCTCCTGTTTGGGGCATCCCATTCTGTGACTACAGCAGCCTCTATTTAAGACCATATAACCATTTGCACTTATTCTAATTGAAATTAGGCCTGATAAAGACACTTTTGCTGTGCATATTCTTACTGCTGCCTGCCAGGTGCACTCCTGTTGGGGCATCCCATTCTGTGACTACACCAGCCTCTATTTAAGACCATATAACCATTTGCACTTATTCTAATTGAAATTAGGCCTGATAAAGACACTTTTGCTGTGCATATTCTTACTGCTGCCTGCCAGGTGCACTCCTGTTGTGGCATCCCATTCTGTGACTACACCAGCCTCTATTTAAGAACATAACCATTTGCACTTATTCTAATTGAAAATAGGCCTGATAAAGACACTTTTGCTGTGCATGCTACTACTGGTCCCAGGTGCACTCCTGTTGTGGCATCCCATTCTGTGACTACACCAGCCTCTATTTAAGACCATATAACCATTTGCACCTATTATAATTGACATTAGGCCTGATAAAGACACTTTTGCTGTGCATAGCACTACTGGTCCCTGCCAGGTGCACTCCTTTTTGGGGCATCCCATTATGTGACTACAGCAGCCTCTATTTAAGACCATATAACCATTTGCACTTATTCTAATTGAAATTAGGCTTGATAAAGACACTTTTGCTGTGCATAGCACTACTGGTCCCTGCCAGGTGCACTCCTGTTGGGGCATCCCATTCTGTGACTACACCAGCCTATATTTAAGACCATATAACCATTTGCACCTATTATAATTGAAATTAGGCCTGATAAAGACTTTTTTGCTGTGCATATTCTTACTGCTGCCTGCCAGGTGCACTCCTGTTGGGGCATCCCATTCTGTGACTACACCAGCCTCTATTTAAGACCATATAACCATTTGCACCTATTATAATTGAAATTAGGCCTGATAAAGACACTTTTGCTGTGCATAGCACTACTGGTCCCTGCCAGGTGCATTCCTGTTTGGGGCATCCCGTTCTGTGACTACAGCAGCCTCTATTTAAGACCATATAACCATTTGCACTTATTCTAATTGAAATTAGGCCTGATAAAGACACTTTTGCTGTGCATATTCTTACTGCTGCCGGCCAGGTGCACTCCTGTTGGGGCATCCCATTCTATGACTACACCAGCCTCTATTTAAGAACATAACCATTTGCACTTATTCTAATTGAAAATAGGCCTGATAAAGACACTTTTGCTGTGCATGCTACTACTGGTCCCAGGTGCACTCCTGTTGTGGCATCCCATTCTGTGACTACACCAGCCTCTATTTAAGACCATATAACCATTTGCACCTATTATAATTGAAATTAGGCCTGATAAAGACACTTTTGCTGTGCATAGCACTACTGGTCCCTGCCAGGTGCACTCCTTTTTGGGGCATCCCATTCTGTGACTACAGCAGCCTCTATTTAAGACCATATAACCATTTGCACTTATTCTAATTGAAATTAGGCCTGATAAAGACACTTTTGCTGTGCATAGCACTACTGGTCCCTGCCAGGTGCACTCCTGTTTGGGCATCCCATTCTGTGACTACACCAGCCTCTATTTAAGACCATATAACCATTTGCACTTATTCTAATTGAAATTAGGCCGGATAAAGACACTTTTGCTGTGCATAGTAGTACTGCTCACAGGTGCACTGCTGGCTGTTGGGGCATCCCATTCTGTAACATAGCATACCCCTCTTTATTTACACTAAGCAGCTCTCTTATTTACACTAAGCAGGCCTGTTGGAGGCTGAGTGTTACTGCTCACTTTTGGTGTGCATTATATTCTGTTTCATATAGACCCACCGCTGCCCGGGGGTTCTTAAAATATCACCTACTACCACGCCAGTTAGACTATGTCGGGCAGACAAGTGCCTGGAAGTGAAAAGAGGAGTGGCAGAGGGCAAGATTCCGCAGGCAGAGCTCGCATCAGACTGGGGGCCAGTAGCAGCAGGAGTCACGCTGAGAGACCTAATCTGCCAGTATCTGCTAGCGGTCGGGTCTCCACCAGTAACGCATCTGCCGTGGTAGATTGGTTGACGCGCTCATCAACAACATCATCACAACTTACGTCTGAGACCCCCAGTCTAGGGTCGGTAGGTTCCTCTGACACAACCCTGAGTTGGCATGCCCCGAGAGCAGTCCCTGTCCTCCCATTGCCTCTGTCCTACGCCGTTCCCTCCCCCAGCGACGTATCCTATGCTTTGGGTTCAGCTCCACTCTTTTGTGAGGAGGACGATCAGATACAGGAGGACAGTCAGCAGCTACTGCCCAGCCAAGAAATGGAGGTGGCTTCTTTAGCTAGGCAGACAAATAGTGATGTGGACAGTGTCGTGGGTGCTGCGAGCGTTCCAGCTCCTCGCCAGACACTGTTGACGAATCCACGAACATCAGTGACGTACAGCCACAACTCGGTGATAATGATGATGACGATGAAGCCGATCGCACTTGGGAGCCGGGTGATGAAGGGGCTTCATCGTCATCATCAGGAGAAGAGGATCATCAAAAAATACTGGGCCCTAGACCGGCCCAAATAGTCCCTAAACAATTATACTGCACACCAAAAATATATGAAATATAAAAATAAAAATTTATTAAATCATCCCTAGAACAACAAAGGACATCACAGGACTAGATTAAAAAACATATACACAAAAATTGAGGAAAAGGGTTTATCCTATTATGAGCTATTAAAAAAATGAATATATACTATATAATACTCAGTGCATAATAATATAACATGTCAAATACATATTACATACCTCAAATTGGCTAGATATGCAGGCGTACTGAAGTGAAAAAGTGAACATGCATCAAGATAAAGGGTGAAAGGAAGATTAAAGTAAGAACAAGTGTACAAAGTGCCTAGGTGATAATAGTGCACAGTGAAAAGGATTAAGTGCTGTGGTATTAAATCCACAGTATACACATGCAAAGACTGAAACTAATGTTGTGCAAACAGTATATACGCCAGCATAACAGCCAAAGGTATACAATGACAATTAATCTAACAATGTAAACATCACCACATCCAGGAGCTCAGGAACCCAAAGCCGCAACTAGCCACCGACGCGTTGCGTGGCCTTATGCCACTCACCCTGGCGAAGTGGCATAAGGCCACGCAACGCGTCGGTGGCTAGTTGCGGCTTTGGGTTCCTGAGCTCCTGGATGTGGTGATGTTTACATTGTTAGATTAATTGTCATTGTATACCTTTGGCTGTTATGCTGGCGTATATACTGTTTGCACAACATTAGTTTCAGTCTTTGCATGTGTATATTGTGGATTTAATACCACAGCACTTAATCCTTTTCACTGTGCACTATTATCACATAGGCACTTTGTACACTTTTTCTTACTTTAATCTTCCTTTCACCCTTTATCTTGATGCATGTTCACTTTTTCACTTCAGTACGCCTGCATATCTAGCCAATTTGAGGTATGTAATATGTATTTGACATGTTATATTATTATGCACTGAGTATTATATAGTATATATTCATTTTTTTAATAGCTCATAATAGGATAAACCCTTTTCCTCATTTTTTGTGTATATGTTTTTTAATCTAGTCCTGTGATGTCCTTTGTTGTTCTAGGGATGATTTAATAAATTTTTATTTTTATATTTCATATATTTTTGGTGTGCAGTATAATTGTTTAGGGACTATTTGGGCCGGTCTAGGGCCCAGTATTTTTTGATGTTCCATGGGTTGGTGTCCCTATTTTACTAGCACCCTTTGATAATCATAAGCATACTTTAGTTGTGCAGACCCCCATCAGCCTCTTTTCCCCTTTGGTCTTTTTACATCAGGAGAAGAGGGGCGCAGGTTGCCCCGGAGTCAGCAGCTGAGGCAGCAAGGTGGTAGCAGTCAGCATGGGGGCACAATTCCAAAGGCTGGAGCCGGCCAGGGCCGGAGCCGGGGTAGAGCACCTGCTGTGCGGCAGTCTACCTTATCGGGAGGTAGTGGAGCAGGGGTTCCTGGAGTTGGCAACAGCAGCAGTGAATCAGTGAGGCCAGGGGGTGGGAAAAGTAGCTACTCGGCAGTGTGGCAGTTTTTCCTGAAGCATCCGCAGGAGGGTAACATGGCCACATGCAAGATATGTAGGCAAAAGGTGAAGCGTGGCCAGGGTCCAAATGTTGGCACCACGGCCCTGCGTCAACATATGATGTGTCACCATAAAGCGACCTGGGAGAACCAAGGCTCCCAAGGGGTGGTCCAGTCTGCTTCCTCACCAAGTGAGCTCCCAATTTCTGCCAGCCAAGGCTCCAGCACCTCAGCCGAAGGCAGCTGTGCGTCATACCCATCCTCTGTCGCTCCTGCTCCTCCTCCTCCAAGTCATGCATCCCGCCAGCAATCCATCAGCGAAGCCATGTCCAAGAGACAGCAGTATGCGCCCACTCATCCTACGGCGCAGAAGCTGAATGTGCTCCTGTCCAAGTTGCTGGTGCTGCAGTCGCTCCCTTTTCAGGTGGTGGAATCTGCACCTTTCAGAGAACTGATGGCTTGTGCCGAGCCGATGTGGAGAGTCCCAAGCCGTCATTTCTTTGCCAAGAAGGCAGTACCAGCGCTGCACACTTTTGTTGAACAGAAGGTGGGCCAGTCCTTGAGCCTGTCGGTGTGTAGCAAAGTGCATGGCAGCGCCGACATCTGAAGCTGTAACTACGGTCAGGGACAGTACATGTCGTTTACGGCCCACTGGGTGAATGTGGTCTCTTTGCAGCAGCAGCAGCAACTTGGACAGGTCATGCCGCTTCGGCCTCCGCGCTCCCTGCCCGTTGGGCCTGTGACACTGTGCGACTCGGCCTCCTCATCCTCCGCCATCTCCTCACCCTCCACTGTAGGCTCAAGTCTCAGTGCCCCTCCAGTCTACCATGTGTGCAGGGCACGGAGGTGTCACGCAGTGCTTCACATGGTTTGTCTTGGCGAACGGAGTCACACAGGGGAGGAACTGCTTAAATGTATTCATCAGGAAATCCAAACATGGCTTACTCCAAGAAAACTTAAAATGGGAATCATGGTTACCGACAATGGGAAGAACATTTTGTCTGCGCTGCGCCAAGGAAGCCTGACCCATGCCCCCTGCATGGCTCACGTCTTCAATCTGGTTGTCAAGCGGTTTCTGAAGTGTTCCCCCCATCTGCAAGACATCCTAACAACTTCAAGGAAACTTTGCATGCACTTCAGCCACTCATACACCGCCAAACACACCCTTCTTGAGCTACAGCGTCAGAATGGTATCCCCCAACATAGTCTGATTTGCGATGTTTCCACCCGTTGGAATTCCACCCTTCACATGTTGGACCGATTATATGAACAGAGAAAAGCCATCACGGATTTCCTGATGATCCAAGCAGATAGGGGGACTCCCCTGTGTAACTTCAATGTCAACCAGTGGCAGCTCATACGTGACACCTGTCGTTTGCTCAGGCCCTTTGAGGAAGCCACTTTATTTGTCAGTCGGCAGGATTACGGGATGAACGACGTGATTCCACTGCTTCATGTACTACAGCACATGTTGGAAACCATGGCTGGTCAGGGCACTGGAGACATGGCGTTTACATCTTACGGCCACATGAACCCCGTTGGAGCTGAACTGGAGGAGGAGGAGGAAGAGGAGGAGGAGGAGTTGCCCAGCGAAACACAGTTTAGGCTTGGCGAAATGGCTGGTTTATCTAGTCAGCGGACAGGAGAGGAGGAGCAGGAGCAGCCAGAGGAGCTAGAGGTTTTTGAGGAAGGCGAGACAGAGGACCCGGGCACACGGTAGCAGTATGCAGTGGAGATGGAGACAGGTAGTCCATCCGAGTCACTTCCGCAAATGGCACGAAGCATGCTCACGTGCTTGCGTAGTGACCCCAGAATTGTTTCCATCTGTCGGCGGGATGACTTCTGGCTGTCCACCTTATTGGACCCTTGCTTCCGGCACAAAATGGGGGCATTTTTTAAACCCACCGAGAGGGAGGACAAACTGAACTACTACAAAGACATTCTACGTAGGCAGTTGGCCGATGCCTATCTGCGCCATGGTCCATACTCTCGCAGGTCTGACTCGAGGGGACCTCTGCGCTCACCTTCCACTGCCATGGCCGCTGGGGGGGTTGGCAGGAGCAGCAGCAGCAGCTCCATCAGCAGCAGCCTCAGTCTTCAGTCGCTAATGAGTAGCTTTCTACACCCGCATAGTGAGGCTACTCATGAGCAGCAGGAAGACCTGGAGCAGGACCTGAACCAGCAGGTCATGTCATACTTTGACATGACCATGCCAACACACCTTGAGGATCCGCTGGACTTCTGGGCAGCCAAACTTGATTTGTGGCCGCAACTAGCAGAGTTTGCCCTGGAAAAGCTGTCCTGCCCGGCAAGTAGCGTGCCATCTGAGCGGGTGTTTAGTGCGGCGGGGGCCATAGTTACGGCGAGGAGAACTCGTCTGTCAACTAAAAATGTGGAGAGACTCACCTTTGTCAAAATGAATCAGGGATGGATCAGCCAGGATTTCCACCCACCAATGCCTGATGCATGCGACTAGATTCAGCATGGTGCCACGTTTTACACTTTTCAAATGGTGCAAAACATATTTATGTCTTTAGGCCAATTTTTGGGCTCCTGCTGATGTCAACTCCGGGGTGTGAATCATCCAATTTTTGGGCTCCTGAAGCCAACCCCAGGGTCTCTTTAAAGTAATGTTTGGGCTCCTGCTGCTGCTGCCAACTCCAGGGTGTGATTCATCCAATTTTTGGGCTCCTGAAGCCAACCCCAGTGTCTCTTTAAAGTAATATTTGGGCTGCTCCTGCTGTTGCTGCCAACTCCAGGGTGTGATTTATCCAATTTTTGGGCTCCTGAAGCCAACCCCAGTGTCTCTTTAAAGTAATATTTGGGCTCCTGCTGCTGCTGCTGCCAACTCCAGGGTGTGATTCATCCAATTTTTGGCCTCCTGAAGCCAACCCCAGTGTCTCTTTAAAGTAATGTTTGGGCTCCTGCTGCTGCTGCCAACTCCAGGGTGTGATTCATCCAATTTTTGGCCTCCTGAAGCCAACCCCAGTGTCTCTTTAAAGTAATATTTGGGCTGCTCCTGCTGCTGCTGCCAACTTCAGGGTGAGATTCATCCAATTTTTGGGCTCCTGAAGCCAACTCCAGTGTCTCTTTAAAGTAATATTTGGGCTCCTGCTGCTGCTTGCGACTCCAGGGTGTGATTCATCCAATTTTCGGGCTCCTGAAGCCAACCCCAGTGTCTCTTTAAAGTAATATTTGGGCTCCTGCTGCTGCTGATGCCAACTCCAGGGTGTGATTCATCCAATTTTTGGGCTCCTGAAGCCAACCCCAGTGTCTCTTTAAAGTAATATTTGGGCTGCTGCTGCTGCCAACTCCAGGGTGTGATTCATCCAATTTTTGGGCTCCTGAAGCCAACCCCAGTGTCTCTTTAAAGTAATATTTGTGCTCCTGCTGCTGCTGCTGCCAACTCCAGGGTGTGATTCATCCAATTTTTGGGCTCCTGAAGCCAACTCCAGTGTATATTTGGGCTGCTCCTGCTGCTGCTGCCAACTCCAGGGTGTGATTCATCCAATTTTTGGGCTCCTGAAGCCAACCCCGGTGTCTCTTTAAAGTAATGTTTGGGCTCCTGCTGCTGCTGCCAACTCCAGGGTGTGATTCATCCAATTTTTGGGCTCCTGAAGCCAACCCCAGTGTCTCTTTAAAGTAATATTTGGGCTGCTCCTGCTGCTGCTGCCAACTCCAGGGTGTGATTCAGCCAATTTTTGGGCTCCTGAAGCCAACCCCAGTGTCTCTTTAAAGTAATGTTTGGGCTGCTCCTGCTGCTGCTGCCAACTCCAGGGTGTGATTCATCCAATTTTTGGCCTCCTGAAGCCAACCCCAGTGTCTCTTTAAAGTAATATTTGGGCTCCTGCTGCTGCTGCTGCCAACTCCAGGGTGTGATTCATCCAATTTTTGGGCTCCTGAAGCCAACTCCAGTGTCTCTTTAAAGTAATGTTTGGGCTCCTGCTGCTGCTGCCAACTCCAGGGTGTGATTCATCCAATTTTTGGGCTCCTGAAGCCAACTCCAGTGTCTCTTTAAAGCAATGTTTGGGCTCCTGCCCCTCATAGTGATGCCACTTCAACTCTCTTGAATTCAATTGTGCCGCTCTGCGATTCTATTAGCGATGCCTCTGATCTGCATGTGATATTTATTCAAAGTATTATTTAACTAACCCAGCACGCATCCTGTGTGTGTTACAGCAAGGCAGAATGGTTTACAACCCTATTGAGGCTCTAGGAGGCTCAGAAATAGCCGTTTTTAATAGCGATTCGTCGCGAATTAATTCGGGTCGAAACGATTTTTGTCTGAAAAATTCGGCGAATCAGTCGAATCGAATTTTTCAAAAGTTCGCTCATCTCTAGCGCTAACCAAAAAAGCAAACCAAATCTGAAACGGCAAGGTCCTCTGAACAGAAAAATACCCAACATGCATAGCTACCTCCAAGGGTAGGGTTACCAATTTCCCCAAAGCAAAGCATATGCATAACAGGCATTTCACTTGAAATTTCCTGCTCTGCAGACAAAGTGCGCACCTTGCGCTTTCTCAACGAAAACACCACTTTTCAATTAAAATACCCCCCACAAACCGTTGGCCTGATGCAGAGCCTCCCCCGGTCTGACCTTAAAACCTTCCGATTGTCCGGGGCTCCCGTTTGAATCGTGGCTCAAATGTGATGCAGAGCCTCCGTCGGAATGGCTCCCTAACTGATCCGTCAATTTGACTTCACTCGGGAAGTATTTTTGCCTCTCTGGGGTGCCTTCAATTTGATCGGGGCTTCCGTTCCCTTTCACACGGGCGGCCCGTTTTTCCCTGCTTTTCCTTGCTTTTTGAACGTACCTGCTTGGTTTCCGTCGTATTTGACCTTCAATTTTGTTGTTTTTTCAAGTATACTTACATCTCCATGGCTCTTCAGTTGCCAATCTGGCTACACGCAAGCGCACATCCCTCAAACTCCATAGGAATATGCATATGGCAACAACTGCCAATTAGAAACATATAAATATTGGCATTTTTTGGGGGGGGTCTTCCTTGTCCTTAATGCATACCTTAATCATCTTGTAGTTCCATCTTCCTTGGCTTTAATGCATACCTTAATCATCTTGTAGTTCCTTCTCCCTTGGCTTTAATGCATACCTTAATTGTTTGGGTTTTTTTCTGTTTTATTGTCCCATATCTAAACCTTTTGTGTGTCATGTAAATGTGTGCTGATGTTGTGTGATGGTACTTTTGCAGGAAAGACAACTCTCGAAATATTAATAATTATTTATTCTTACATTTTTTTTTTTTTCCTTTAGTTTGGTATTTTTTTTAAATTCTTTGTAAAAACATAAAAATAATTATATTTACATTTTTAAATGAAAAAACAAAAATTAGGCCTCGGGGTCTGTAGCCTGTTGTTTTTTTTTTGGTCTGTGAATGAAAAACAACATTACTTTAGCATTGTTTTTTGTTTTTTTTGGTGCACTTTTTAAACCGGACCTTCTGCGTGATTTAATGAAAAGCCCAAACTCTTAAAAAAATTTTCCACAGCATCTTAAACTAATATATATTAATTTTTGAGTCAATCAATTATTATTCTTTCCCCCACTGGGCTGCAACTCAGTTCAGGAATTTAGGATACGTGCAACGCCATGTTGACTCTGAAGCATCACACTTACTGAGGAGAGGAGAGTGGGATAAGGTACAGGGGGTGGGTTATAGCTGTGCTTTGCTCACACAGAGCAGAGCTGTGCTCTGGAAAAAGTTGGTAAGATGATTTGTAAGGTGGACAATCTGTATGTACAGGGTGTGGGAAATATGTAAGATAGCCTCTTAGCGCTCTGGGGTTTAAACAAGCATTTCACAGCGCAAGAATTTTTGGAGCATGATTTGTTAATGAATATGCTGGGAGCCGTTCGCTCTGGCCATTCGCTGTCAGGCGCACCCATACAGCGCGGAACCCGGGAAACAGCGACTCCTAACCCCGTATTCAACATTACCGCACACCGACTGAGTCGCTGTCAACAAGCGAACAACGGCCAAGCACAGCGAATACCAGCGGGTGCTGTGAAAATCACGCTACTGGCGCTCATCTGTCGCTACCTGGCGCTATTAATGAATCGGCCTCCCCGTCTTCTAGGTATCAATCTACTCACCTTTCCCAGCAACCTCTTCCTCCTCGCCCCCTTCTTCACTCATCCCTTGGGATGTTCCAGCGACGTCTGAATCTACAACAATAGTGCACATGAGTATCTGTATTTAATGCATGTATTTCCACATATCTAACTATATTTCCCTTACCGGAGTCAGGTTGAGGCTCTGTTCTGCTAGACTCCCTGCCGTCAGATCCCCCCCTCCCCTGCATGCTTACGGTCCAGCGGCTCCTCCGAGTCACTTACAGAGGAGGGGGTGGCCGTTGACCCTGGCGGTGGGCCACCTACACCTTCACCTGTTTCGCCCAACACTGGGCTGCGTGTCCTGGTCCGGGTGGGGTTTATTTCCATTCATGGGCTGAAATACAAACACAATCATTAAACCACGCCCAGGCGATGCCAGGGTTATAGGTGCATTTACATTTTCAACACTTACATGGGAAATGTTTGGCGAAGTACCGCCTCACCCGGGGCTTATGCCTTCTTTTTAAATCAGACCAGTGTTGGGCGATCTGGGTGAAGGTATAGGTGGTTTGGGATCGGCGTTCTATCGCCTCCACCACCTCCAGGGCCAACGTCCGTTTGGCATAATTTGACGGCAGGAAGTCGTAGCGATTCCTCAGCATCATCTGTTATTAAAAAATACAAGGACACACCATTAATCCACCAAATACATTAACAAGTTTCCTGGCCTAACTCAAGTCACTTTATTAACCTCTTGCTGCCTCACATTGCCCTAGTTCTGCTATCTGCATGTAGGCTAGTTTGTTGCTGCGTACATGTGTTAAACTAAGGTGGGCTGGTATGTAACGTGACAAACTAAGTTGTTTTTTTTTTTTTTTTTTTAATTACAAGGTATGTGTGAGCGCACATAAACGCACGCTCGCATACTCACATCCATGATGATGTCTTCCTGCTCCGGGGTAAAGATGGCGGGCGACATCTTGTCTCCTTTCCAAGCTATAGCTCTGACGTTCCCCCGCGTTGACGTGCGTGCGTGCGCGCAGGCGCGCACTCGCTGTTGTGCACGCCCACACGGGAAACATATTTAAAGAACAAGCCACTCCGCTCGGTGTAGGATACCATATCAATATGGGCAGACCTAAAGTGATCAAAAATAGCCAAGCAAGGCCAAAGGCACATAGCAGCCGCACACATGCCTCATTCTAAATAAAACAGAAGAGCAGGCACAACACACATGCAGAACATGCACCAACTAAAACGGTGGGTACTCCACAGACACAGGCACATTCCCAAAAACGCAGGAGCAAGGAGACATTAATCCATTCACCCCCGCCAGAAAAAAACAAACAAACACACCAGGGTGCTAAATCTAGTAAGACCCTGCAGCATACTCAACCTCAACACACCAAGCATACTCACAAAACCAAACACATCAGCAAGGGTAAGCGTATTGGCAAAACAAACACCCCACCAAGGTCAACCACCCCTCCACCTCAACACTCTGGTACTCACAATTCCAGTACCTCAGATAACACATGCAGCTCAACATCTGATAGCTCACCAGGAACTCAGACATTAACCCAGAACAGCACATACACACCCTCAACCTCCCCCCTAAGCCCAAAAACCACACACGACTCCCCAGATAGCCAACCATCTATTTCAAGTGATGCAGGGGACAACACACACCCATGTGGGCGCTAACGACGCTGTGGGTCCCTAAAAGGCCATTTTGGCTAAGCACAAAGCATGGCTGTTGCCAATGCTGTTTGGGTACATTATGGGGTTCTGTCCGTCGAGATACTAAACAAATCAAGCGGACAGTTGTGGACCTGAAATCATATAGTTGTACAAAAATGGACATGCGCCGGCAGCAGAGGTAAAGCCCAAATGCATTTAGAGTTGCTTTTTGACCAGCATGTAACACTTCTTAGGTGTGATTTAATCTTCCCCAGCCTGCAGACAGGGGGTGGTTTCAAGAAAATACATTGGCCACAAGGTGGGCACGGATTGTGTGTGCTGGCCCACTTTGTGTACCAGTGTAAGGAGGGGTCTGCTCGTCAGAAATACTTAAAGATTCTGCACCCAGGTCAGTATATCGAGCAATCCTGCTTCTAATGGCAAGGTTGTGCAGGACCCCACAAGCAATAATTATTTTGATAACCTTGCCAGGCTGATACTGAAGAGAACCCCCACTCTGATCCAGACATCGGAAACGCATCTTCAACAACCCAAAGGCACGTTCCACCACAGAGCGAGACCTCCTATGGGCTGTGTTGTAGCGCTCCTGTGCCTGGGAAGATGGGTGCAGGATGGGTGTGAGCAGCCACGGTAACAAGGGATAGCCTGAGTCACCTGCAAAAATCCAAAAGACAAACATAAGGTGGATGGCTAAAAAAAGGTTTAGGTGTGCATAGAAACATTAGTACACAGGGACAAATCGGTGAGCTAGGTATGGTGGGAGTAATTGACATTTTTAATGAGCCTACAAACACATGCAACCTGTACACTCATTAAAAATCTCTGTGTAATGCTACTTAGATAAGAGTGCCAAAACATAAACCAATAGTGGTGAATACTTTCACCCATTAATTTGTAAACAAACTAAATAAAAAACATTTTCAAGTTTCAAGGAAAGGTCTCACAGATTAGTGGGGTAGTGGCAAATCCACATTCAAACCTGGGGGCCAACAAATACAACTTTAATACACATACCCAGTAACCGTCCTCCAGAAATATCTCCAGATTGAAACCGTTGATAGAGGCTGGAGTTCCTCAAAATGTGCGCATCATGCGTGGAACCAGGAAAGCCAGCAAACAGACTGAAAAATTGAAGATCAGGGCCCGCCACTGCCTGAACATTGATGGAATGGCCCATCTTCCTGTTCCTGCACCAAGCAAAACAACAGTGGAATTAGTGAGAGGCTTAAAATATGTTTGTTAACCTGAAAAAAGCAGACCCAAACCACATACCTGAACAGATATTCCTGGTCCACAGGGGGGATGAGCGAGACATGTGTGCAATCGATTGCACCAAGGACGTTGGGCATGTCGGCTATGTTATAAAAGCCCAACTTAACCGCATTCCAGGCTTCCCCTGTTTGAGGGAAAAAAATGTAATTCTGTGCCAGGGTAGCCATGCCATCCAAAAACTTGGTTAGGCTGCGGCTCAGCGTAGACTGGGACATCCCCAGGGAGAAGGCACCCAGTCTCTGGAACGAGCCGTTCGCCAAAAATTGCAGGCAGCCAACCAATTTGGTCATACCTGCAATTGCATGCCCCTTTCTTGTGGTGGGGGCTAACCATGGCCGCAGGTCACTATACAAGGCATGGAGAGAAACACGGTTAAGGCGGGTGAGCTCGAATAGGTCAACGTCACTCATACCATCGATGTCCAAAGGCGTGCGCTGCAGCCTGGTTTCTGCCATACTCAGAACTATCAGACGGCGTAGCTGGCGCCTTTGATGTTGGCCCACAGAGGAATGCATTCCCAAAAAGCACGGAGCTCCAATACGGCTGGTCAGACTGGCCGTAAGTGAAGGCTCGGCGGCCCCGTTTTATTAGGCTGATTTCATTCGGAAATCAAGGCTCTGCATCACTGGAAAAAACGGGCCAATGAACGAGGCGTCCGTTTTCCCGGGAAACAGCCTCGTGCGAGCCGACAATCGGAAAGGCGGCTGAGAGCACACCTGAGCACATAAGCACACACTAAAATCAACGTAGCACCCTTTCCTGACCCGATCAAAGCCCAAAACCAACGGGTAAACGCACGGGAGAGCTGAACGGGGAGGCTCTGCATCAAGCCACATATGTTCCCTGAAAGTACACACCTCCAGGGTTCTAGGCGTACCAGGCTTGTTGTTGTAGCTGCAGATTTCTGGACGCAAGCCTTCCCGAAACTCACTGGTTTTACCGGATTTCACTAAAAAAATAGTAAAAATGCAGCATTAAGATCAAATTGTCCTATAAAAAACATGCGCTAACAAAAAAAAAACAAACTAAATCTGAAATGGCAAGGTCCTCTGGATAGAACAATACCCAACATGCATAGCTACCTCCAAAGGTAGGGTTGCCAATTACCCCAAAGCACAGTGTATGCATAACGGGCATTTCACTTGAAAATTTCCTGCTCTGCAGACAAAGTGCGCACCTTGCGCTTTTTCAACGAAAACACCACTTATCAATTAAAATACCCCCCACAAACCATATGTTCCCTGAAAGTACACACCTCAAGCGTTCTAGGCGTATCAGGCTTGTTGTTGTAGCTGCAGCTTTCTGGACGCAAGCCTTCCCGAAACTCACTGGTTTTACCGGAATTCCCTAAAAAAATAGCAAAAATGAAGCATTAAGACCAAATTTTCCTATAAAAAACATGCGCTAACCAAAAAAAAAAACAAACCAAATCTGCAACGGCAAGGTCCTCTGAACAGAACAATTCCCAACATGCATAGTTACCTCCAAGGGTAGGGTTGCCAATTACCCCAAAGCAAAGCGTATGCATAACAGGCATTTCATTTGAAATTTTCTGCTCTGCAGACAAAGTGCGCACCTTGCACTTTTTCAACTAAAACACCGCTTTTCAATTAAAATACCCCCACAAACCATATGTTCCCTGAAATTAAACACCTCAAGCGTTCTAGGCGTATAAGGCTTGTTGTTGTAGCTGCAGCTTTCTGGACGCAAGCCTTCCCAAAACTCACTGGTTGTACCGGATTTCCCCCCAAAAAATAGCAAAAATGCAGCATTAAGACCAAATTTTTCTATAAAAAACATACGCTAACCAAAAAAAGCAAACCAAATCTGAAACGGCAAGGTCCTCTGAACAGAACAATACCCAACATGCATAGCTACCTCCAAGGGTAGGGTAACCAATTACCCCAAAGCAAAGCGTATGCATAACGGGCATTTCACTTAAAAAATTCCTGCTTTGCGACAAAGTGCGCACCTTGCGCTTTTTCAACTAAAACACCACTTATCAATTAAAATAACCCCCACAAACCATATGTTCCCTGAAAGTACACACCTCCAGGGTTCTAGGCGTACCAGTCTTGTTGTTGTAGCTGCAGATTTTTGGACGCAAGCCTTCCCGAAACTCACTGGTTTTACCGGATTTCCCTAAAAAAATAGCAAAATTGCAGAATTAAGACTAAATTTTCCTATAAAAAATATGCGCTAACCCAAAAAAAAAAAAAAATTCAGAAACGGCAAGGTCCTCTGAACAGAACAATACCCAACATGCATAGCTACCTCCAAGGGTAGGGTAACCAATTACCCCAAAGCAAAGCGTATGCATAACGGGCATTTCACTTAAAAAATTCCTGCTTTGCGACAAAGTGCGCACCTTGCGCTTTTTCAACTAAAACACCACTTATCAATTAAAATAACCCCCACAAACCATATGTTCCCTGAAAGTACACACCTCCAGGGTTCTAGGCGTACCAGTCTTGTTGTTGTAGCTGCAGATTTCTGGACGCAAGCCTTCCCGAAACTCACTGTTTTTACCGGATTTCCCTAAAAAAATAGCAAAAATGCAGAATTAAGACCAAATTGTCCTATAAAAAACATGCGCTAACAAAAAAAAACAAACTAAATCTGAAATGGCAAGGTCCTCTGGATAGAACAATACCCAACATGCATAGCTACCTCCAAAGGTAGGGTTGCCAATTATCCCAAAGCACAGCGTATGCATAACAGGCATTTCATTTGAAATGTTCTGCTCTGCAGACAAAGTGCGCACCTTGCACTTTTTCAACGAAAACACCACTTATCAATTAAAATACCCCCCACAAACCATATGTTCCCTGAAAGTACACACCTCAAGCGTTCTAGGCGTATCAGGCTTGTTGTTGTAGCTGCAGCTTTCTGGACGCAAGCCTTCCCGATGCTCACTGGTTGTACCGGATTTCCCTAAAAAAATAGCAAAATTGCAGAATTAAGACCAAATTTTCCTATAAAACATATGCGCTAACCCCCCCAAAAAAAAAAAATTCAAAAACGGCAAGGTCCTCTGAACAGAACAATACCCAACATGCATAGCTACCTCCAAGGGTAGGGTAACCAATTACCCCAAAGCAAAGCGTATGCATAACAGGCATTTCACTTGAAATTTTCTGCTCTGCAGACAAAGTGCGCACCTTGCGCTTTTTCAACTAAAACACCGCTTTTCAATTAAAATACCCCCCACAAACCATATTTTCTCTGAAAGTACAAACCTCAAGCGTTCTAGGTGTAACCAGGCTTGTTGTTGCAGCTGCAGCTTTCTAGACGCAAGCCTTCCCGAAACTCACTGGTTGTACTGGATTTCCCTAAAAAATAGCAAAAATGCAGCATTAAGACCAAGTTTTCCTATAAAAAACATGCTCTAACAAAAAAACAAAAAACAAATCTGAAACGGCAAGGTCCCCTGAACAGAACAATACCCAACATGCATAGCTACCTCCAAGGGTAGGGTTGCCAATTTCCCCAAAGCAAAGCGTATGCATAACAGGCATTTCACTTGAAATTTCCTGCTCTGCAGACAAAGTGCGCACCTTGCACTTTTTCAACTAAAACAACCCTTTTCAATTAAAATACCCCCCACAAACCATATGTTTCCTGAAAGTACACACCTCAAGCGTTCTAGGCGTATCAGGCTTGTTGTTGTAGCTGCAGCTTTCTGGACGCAAGCCTTCCCGAAACTCACTGGTTTTACCAGATTTCCCTAAAAAAATAGCAAAGCAAGACCAAATTATCCTATAAAAAACATGCGCTAACCCAAAAAAAAAAACAAACCAAATCTGAAACGGCGAGGTCCTCTGAACAGAACAATAGAGATGAGCGAACTTTTGAAAAATCGCTATTAAAAACGGCTATTTCTGAGCCTCCTAGAGCCTCAATAGGGTTGTAAACCATTCTGCCTTGCTGTAACACGCATAGGATGCGTGCTGGGTTAGTTAAATAATACTTTGAATAAATATCACATGCAGATCAGAGGCATCGCTAATAGAATCGCAGAGCGGCACAATTGCAGAGAGTTGAAGTGGCATCACTATGAGGGGCAGGAGCCCAAACATTGCTTTAAAGAGACACTGGAGTTGGCAGCAGCAGGAGCCCAAAAATTGGATGAATCACACCCTGGAGTTGGCAGCAGAAGCAGCAGCCCAAACATTACTTTAAAGAGACACTGGGGTTGGCTTCAGGAGCCCAAAAATTGGATGAATCACACCCTGGAGTTGGCAGCAGCAGGAGCCCAAATATTACTTTAAAGAGACACTGGAGTTGGCTTCAGGAGCCCAAAAATTGGATGAATCACACCCTGGAGTTGGCAGCAGCAGCAGCAGGAGCCCAAATATTACTTTAAAGAGACCCTGGGGTTGGCTTCAGGAGCCCAAAAATTGGATGAATCACACCCTGGAGTTGGCAGCAGCAGGAGCCCAAATATTACTTTAAAGAGACCCTGGGGTTGGCTTCAGGAGCCCAAAAATTGGATGAATCACACCAAGGAGTTGGCAGCAGCAGCAGCCCAAACATTACTTTAAAGAGACCCTGGGGTTGGCTTCAGGAGCCCAAAAATTGGATGATTCACACCCTGGAGTTGGCAGCAGCAGCAGCAGGAGCCCAAATATTACTTTAAAGAGACCCTGGGGTTGGCTTCAGGAGCCCAAAAATTGGATGAATAACACCTTGGAGTTGGCAGCAGCAGCAGTAGGAGCCCAAATATTACTTTAAAGAGACCCTGGGGTTGGCTTCAGGAGCCCAAAAATTGGATGAATCACACCCTGGAGTTGGCAGCAGCAGCAGCAGGAGCCCAAATATTACTTTAAAGAGACCCTGGGGTTGGCTTCAGGAGCCCAAAAATTGGATGAATCACACCCTGGAGTTGGCAGCAGCAGCAGGAGCCCAAACATTACTTTAAAGAGACCCTGGGGTTGGCTTCAGGAGCCCAAAAATTGGATGAATCACACCCAGGAGTTGGCAGCAGCAGCAGCCCAAACATTACTTTAAAGAGACACTGGGGTTGGCTTCAGGAGCCCAAAAATTGGATGATTCACACCCTGGAGTTGGCAGCAGCAGGAGCCCAAATATTACTTTAAAGAGACCCTGGGGTTGGCTTCAGGAGCCCAAAAATTGGATGATTCACACCCTGGAGTTGGCAGCAGCAGCAGCAGGAGCCCAAATATTAATTTAAAGAGACCGTGGGGTTGGCTTCAGGAGCCCAAAAATTGGATGAATCACACCCTGGAGTTGGCAGCAGCAGCAGGAGCAGCCCAAACATTACTTTAAAGAGACACTGGGGTTGGCTTCAGTAGCCCAAAAATTGGATGAATCCCACCCTGGAGTTGGCAGCAGCAGCAGCAGGAGCCCAAATATTACTTTAAAGAGACCCTGGGGTTGGCTTCAGGAGCCCAAAAACTGGATGAATCACACCCTGGAGTTGGCAGCAGCAGCAGCAGCAACAGGAGCCCAAACATTACTTTAAAGAGACACTGGGGTTGGCTTCAGAAGCCCAAAAATTGGATGAATCACACCCTGGAGTTGGCAGCAGCAGCAGCAGGAGCCCAAATATTACTTTAAAGAGACCCTGGGGTTGGCTTCAGGAGCCCAAAAATTGGATGAATCACACCCTGGAGTTGGCAGCAGCAGGAGCAGCAGGAGCCCAAACATTACTTTAAAGAGACACTGGGGTTGGCTTCACGAGCCCAAAAATTGGATGAATCACACCCTGGAGTTGGCAGCAGCAGCAGCAGCAGCAGGAGCCCAAACATTACTTTAAAGAGACACTGGGGTTGGCTTCAGGAGCCCAAGAATTGGATGATTTACACCCTGGAGTTGGCAGGAGTTGGCAGCAGCAGCAACAGGAGCCCAAACATTACTTTAAAGAGACACTGGGGTTGGCTTCAGGAGCCCAAAAATTGGATGAATCACACCCTGGAGTTGGCAGCAGCAGGAGCCAAAACATTATTTTAAAGAGACACTGGAGTTGGCTTCAGGAGCCCAAAAATTGGATGATTCACACCTTGGAGTTGGCATCAGCAGGAGCCCAAAAATTGGCCTAAAGACATAAATATGTTTTGCACCATTTGGAAAGTGTAAAACGTGGCACCATGCTGAATCTAGTCGCATGCATCAGGCATTGGTGGGTGGAAATCCTGGCTGATCCATCCCTGATTCATTTTGACAAAGGTGAGTCTCTCCACATTTTTAGTTGACAGACGAGTTCTCCTCGCCGTAACTATGGCCCCCACCGCACTAAACACCCGCTCAGATGGCACGCTACTTGCCGGGCAGGACAGCTTTTCCAGGGCAAACTCTGCTAGTTGCGGCCACAAATCAAGTTTGGCTGCCCAGAAGTCCAGCGGATCCTCAAGGTGTGTTGGCATGGTCATGTCAAAGTATGACATGACCTGCTGGTTCAGGTCCTGCTCCAGGTCTTCCTGCTGCTCATGAGTAGCCTCACTATGTGGGTGTAGAAAGCTACTCATTAGCGACTGAAGACTGAGGCTGCTGCTGATGGAGCTGCTGCTGCTGCTCCTGCCAACCCCCCCAGCGGCCATGGCAGTGGAAGGTGAGCGCAGAGGTCCCCTCGAGTCAGACCTGCGAGAGTATGGACCATGGCGCAGATAGGCATCGGCCAACTGCCTACGTAGAATGTCTTTGTAGTAGTTCAGTTTGTCCTCCCTCTCGGTGGGTTTAAAAAATGCCCCCATTTTGTGCCGGAAGCGAGGGTCCAATAAGGTGGACAGCCAGAAGTCATCCCGCCGACAGATGGAAACAATTCTGGGGTCACTACGCAAGCACGTGAGCATGCTTCGTGCCATTTGCGCAAGTGACTCGGATGGACTACCTGTCTCCATCTCCACTGCATACTGCCACGGTGTGCCCGGGTCCTCTGTCTCGCCTTCCTCAAAAACCTCTAGCTCCTCTGGCTGCTCCTGCTCCTCCTCACCTGTCCGCTGACTAGATAAACCAGCCATTTCGCCAAGCCTAAACTGTGTTTCGCTGGGCAACTCCTCCTCCTCCTCTTCCTCCTCCTCCTCCAGTTCAGCTCCAACGGGGTTCATGTGGCCGTAGGATGTAAACGCCATGTCTCCAGTGCCCTGACCAGCCATGGTTTCCAACATGTGCTGTAGTACATGAAGCAGTGGAATCACGTCGTTCATCCCGTAATCCTGCCGACTGACAAATAAAGTGGCTTCCTCAAAGGGCCTGAGCAAACGACAGGTATCACGTATGAGCTGCCACTGGTTGACATTGAAGTTACACAGGGGAGTCCCCCTATCTGCTTGGATCATCAGGAAACACGTGATGGCTTTTCTCTGTTCATATAATCGGTCCAACATGTGAAGGGTGGAATTCCAACGGGTGGAAACATCGCAAATCAGACTATGTTGGGGGATACCATTCTGACGCTGTAGCTCAAGAAGGGTGTGTTTGGCAGTGTATGAGTGGCTGAAGTGCATGCAAAGTTTCCTTGAAGTTGTTAGGATGTCTTGCAGATGGGGGGAACACTTAAGAAACCGCTTGACAACCAGATTGAAGACGTGAGCCATGCAGGGGGCATGGGTCAGGCTTCCTTGGCGCAGCGCAGACAAAATGTTCTTCCCATTGTCGGTAACCATGATTCCCATTTTAAGTTTTCTTGGAGTAAGCCATGTTTGGATTTCCTGATGAATACATTTAAGCAGTTCCTCCCCTGTGTGACTCCGTTCGCCAAGACAAACCATGTGAAGCACTGCGTGATACCTCCGTGCCCTGCACACATGGTAGACTGGAGGGGCACTGAGACTTGAGCCTACAGTGGAGGGTGAGGAGATGGCGGAGGATGAGGAGGCCGAGCCGCACGGTGTCACAGGCCCAACGGGCAGGGAGCGCAGAGGCCCAAGCGGCGTGACCTGTCCATCTGCGCCGTAGGATGAGTGGGCGCATACTGCTGTCTCTTGGACATGGCTTCGCTGATGGATTGCTGGCGGGAAGCATGACTTGGAGGAGGAGGAGCAGGAGCGACAGAGGATGGGTATGACGCACAGCTGCCTTCGGCTGAGGTGCTGGAGCCTTGGCTGGCAGAAATTGGGAGCGGCGTGCCACTCGGTGAGGAAGCAGTCTGGCCCACCTCTCCGGAGCCTAGGTTCTCCCAGGCCGCTTTATGGTGACGCTGCATATGTTGACGCAGGGCCGTGGTGCCAACATTTGGACCCTGGCCACGCTTCACCTTCTGCCTACATATCTTGCATGTGGCCATGTTACCCTCCTGCGGATGCTTCAGGAAAAACTGCCACACTGCCAAGTAGCTACTTTTCCCACACCCTGGCCTCACTGATTCGCTGCTGCTGTTGCCAACTCCAGGAACCCCTGCCCCACTTCCTCCCGATAAGGTAGCCTGCCGCGCAGCAGGTGCTCTACCCCGGCCCCGGCCCCGTTTGGCTCCAGGCTTTACAATTGTGCCCCCATGCTGCCTGCCAACCATGCTGCTAACACCTTGCTGCCTGAGCTGCTGACTCCGGGGCAACCTGCGCCCCTCTTCTCCTGATGATGACGATGAAGCCCCTTCTTCACCCGGCTCCCAAGTGCGATCGGCTTCATCGTCATCATCATTATCACCGAGTTGTGGCTGTACGTCACTGATGTTCGTGGATTCGTCAACAGTGTCTGGAGCAGGAGCTGGAACGCTCGCAGCACCCACGACACTGTCCACATCACTATTTGTCTGCCTATCTAAAGAAGCCACCTCCATTTCTCTCCACATAAATATTTGTCTGCCTAGCGAAGGAAGCCACCTCCATTTCTTGGCTGGGCAGTAGCTGCTGACTGTCCTCTATCTGATCGTCCTCCTCACTAAAGAGTGGAGCTGAACCCAAAGCATAGGATACGTCGCTGGGGGAGGGAACGGCGTAGGACAGAGGCAATGGGAGGACAGGGACTGCTCTCGGGGCATGCCAACACAGGGTTGTGTCAGAGGAACCTACCGACCCTAGACTGGGGGTCTCAGACGTAAGTTGTGATGATGTTGTTGATGAGCGCATCAACCAATCTACCACGGCAGATGCGTTACTGGTGGAGACCCGACCGCTAGCAGATACTGGCAGATTAGGCCTGCTGCTACTGGCCCCCAGTCTGCTGCGAGCTCTGCCTGCGGAATCTTGGCCTCTGCCACTCCTCTTTTCACTTCCAGGCACTTGTCTGCCCGACATAGTCTAACTGGCGTGGTAGTCGGTGATATTTTAAGAACCCCCAGGCAGCGGTGGGTCTATATGAAACAGAATATAATGCACACCAAAAGTGAGCAGTAACACTCAGCCTCCAACAGGCCTGCTTAGTGTAAATAAGAGAGCTGCTAAGTGTAAATAAAGAGGGGTATGCTATGTTACAGAATGGGGTGCCCCAACAGCCAGCAGTGCACCTGGCAGCAGTACTACTATGCACAGCAAAAGTGTCTTTATCAGGCCAAATTTCTATTAGAATAAGTGCAAAGGGTTATAGTATTAAATAGAGGCTGGTGTAGTCACAGAATGGGATGCCCCAAAAACCAGAGAGCACCTGGCAGCAGTACTACTATGCACAGCAAGTGTCTTTATCAGGCCAAATTTCTATTAGAATAAGTGCAAATGGTTATGGTATTAAATAGAGGCTGGTGTAGTCACAGAATGGGATGCCCCAAAAACCAGAGATCACCTGGCAGCAGTACTACTATGCACAGCAAAAGTGTCTTTATCAGGCCATATTTCTATTAGAATAAGTGCAAATGGTTATGGTATTAAATAGAGGCTGGTGTAGTCACAGAATGGGATGCCCCAAAAACCAGAGAGCACCTGGCAGCAGTACTACTATGCACAGCAAAAGTGTCTTTATCAGGCCTAATTTCTATTAGAATAAGTGCAAATGGTTATGGTATTAAATAGAGGCTGGTGTAGTCACAGAATGGGATGCCCCAAAAACCAGAGAGCACCTGGCAGCAGTACTACTATGCACAGCAAGTGTGTTTATCAGGCCTAATTTCAATTAGAATAAGTGCAAATGGTTATGGTCTTAAATAGAGGCTGGTGTAGTCACAGAATGGGATGCCCCAAAAACCAGAGAGCACCTGGCAGCAGTTCTACTATGCACAGCAAGTGTGTTTATCAGGCCAAATTTCTATTAGAATAAGTGCAAATGGTTATGGTATTAAATAGAGGCTGGTGTAGTCACAGAATGGGATGCCCCAAAAAACAGACAGCACCTGGCAGCAGTACTACTATGCACAGCAAAAGTGTCTTTATCAGGCCAAATTTCTATTGGAATAAGTGCAAATGGTTATGGTATTAAATAGAGGCTGGTGTAGTCACAGAATGGGATGCCCCAAAAACCAGAGAGCACCTGGCAGCAGTACTACTATGCACAGCAAGTGTGTTTATCAGGCCAAATTTCTATTAGAATAAGTGCAAATGGTTATGGTATTAAATAGAGGCTGGTGTAGTCACAGAATGGGATGCCCCAAAAACCAGAGAGCACCTGGCAGCAGTACTACTATGCACAGCAAGTGTGTTTATCAGGCCAAATTTCTATTAGAATAAGTGCAAATGGTTATGGTATTAAATAGAGGCTGGTGTAGTCACAGAATGGGATGCCCCAAAAACCAGAGAGCACCTGGCAGCAGTACTACTATGCACAGCAAGTGTGTTTATCAGGCCAAATTTCTATTAGAATAAGTGCAAGTGGTTATGGTATTAAATAGAGGCTGGTGTAGTCACAGAATGGGATGCCCCAAAAACCAGAGAGCACCTGGCAGCAGTACTACTATGCACAGCAAAAGTGTCTTTATCAGGCCTAATTTCTATTAGAATAAGTGCAAATGGTTATGGTTAGAGATGAGCGAACTTTTGAAAAATTCGATTCGACTGATTCGCTGAATTTTCCGTCAAAAATCGTTTCGATCCGAATTTATTCGCGACGAATTGCTATTAAAAACGGCTATTTCTGAGCCTCCTAGAGCCTCAATAGGGTTGTAAACCATTCGGCCTTGCTGTAACACGCACAGGATGCGTGCTGGGTTAGTTAAATAACACTTTGAATAAATATCACATGCAGATCAGAGGCATCGCTAATAGAATCGCAGAGCGGCACAATTGCAGAGAGTTGAAGTGGCATCACTATGAGGGGCAGGAGCCCAAACATTGCTTTAAAGAGACACTGGAGTTGGCAGCACCAGGAGCCCAAAAATTGGATGAATCACACCCTGGAGTTGCAAGCAGCAGCAGGAGCCCAAACATTGGCTGAAAGAGACACTGGAGTTGGCAGCAGCAGGAGCCCAAAAATTGACTGACACACCCTGGAGTTTCAAGCAGTAGCAGCAGGAGCCAAAACATAGCTTGAAAGAGACACTGGAGTTGGCTGCAGGAGCCCAAAGATTGGATGAATCACACCCTGCAGTTGCAAGCAGCAGCAGCAGGAGCCCAAATATTACTTTAAAGAGACACTGGATTTGGCAGCAGGAGCGCAAAATTGGATGAATCACACCCTGGAGTTGGCAGCAGGAGCCCAAACATTACTTTAACCCTTTCGCTGCCAGCCTACCTGCAGCATTTGCCACTCCCTGTTGCCAGACTGAGTTTGACTGTTTTGCGCTACACATGTTCAACTGTCATTTTCGAAGGGATTTCCAGGGATTTCCCAGGAAAATTATATATTGTTTTTTTTAACAGAGTCTGGGCTTTAACATGAAATGTCTTGTTTGTGTTTTTTAGGTGTATTCTCAACATTTTTGGGTGAAATGTGTGAAAAAAAATAAAAAAAAAATATTTTTTTACAATTTGTAGAGTTTTTTTGTAATAAAAAATGTAAGTTTGTCAATAAAATCTTATTGCGTGAGAAACCCCAATTTCTCCCGCTTACAGCGATACCACATATGTATAGGTAGACACCCTTTCCTGCCCAGAAGTCTTTTATAGCTGCTGGATGACAAATGGTTAATTAAAAAAAAAAATGACATAGGGTCCCCCTTCCCGGGGAGGGGGACCCCATTTTTTTTTGGATTTTTAAGGGTTAAAAACCCTTAAAAATCCAAAAAAAAAAATGACGTGGGGTCCCCCTTACCCAAAGTAACCAGCCCGGGACCAGCTATGGGGGCTTGTAGGCACAGAGTGGGGGGGCCAGCTTTGGTGGCCCCCCCACCCTGCAGCCTACGAGCCCACATAGCCTATGTGGGCCCGGGCTCTTCTGCCCCCCCCTGGCCTTTGGGGAGGCAGGTAATGGGGGTGCGGGGGTTAATGGCAATGCCACCCCCCCAGCCATGTGAACTGGTATAAGGGGTCTCATGGACCCCTTACCAGCTCACAAAGGGTTAACTGTAAAAAAAAAAAACACCACACAATAAAAAAAAGTATTTTATTAAAAAAAAATATTTTTTTTTTACTGTACTTACCTTCGATTGCAAGCTCTTGTCCCTCGCCGCTCAGCTGACAGATGCCTGTGATCGGCATCCAGAGAAGGAGAAGGCAGGAGATCAGAGGATCTCCTGTCACCTCCTTCCAGGGCACCGATCACCGGCATCTGAGAAGCTGAGAAAGCTGAAGCCGGTGATCGGGACCGGGATGACGTCATAAGCCCCGCCCCCAAGGGGGCGGGGCTTAGAGGCAAGATGGCGGTCGCCATCTTGAAGAAGAGAGGAGAGAGCCTCCCAGGCTCCCTCCTGAAGATCGGTAAGTCCTGGGGGGGGATCGGAGGCCCCCCAGGTGAAGAGGAGGGACAGCGGGAGCCAGCGCACATGGAGGTAAGTGAATGTCATTTTTATTTTTTTATTTTTTTTACAGTTAGCAGCTGCTGCTGCAGAAGCGGGGGGGGGGGCGGCCTATTCCGGGGGCTCTCCTGGAGCCATCCGACCCCCCACGGGGGATCGGATGGCACCAAATTAAAGAGGAGACCCGGCCGGATCCAACAAGGGGTCAGGTGAGTATTTTTATTTTTTAAACTAGAAGCGATCAAAGTCAAGCACGTAACACCTACGGGCTTGGCACTTAAGGCCCAGCCAAGCCAGCACGTAGGTGTTACGTGCTTGGCAACAAAAGGGTTAAAGAGACACTGGGGTTGGCTTCAGGAGCCCAAAAATTAGATGAATCACACCCTGGAGATGGCAGCAGCAGCAGCAGGAGCCCAAATATTACTTTAAAGAGACACTGGGGTTGGCTTCAGGAGCCCAAAAATTGGATGAATCCCACCCTGGAGTTGGCAGCAGCAGGAGCAGCAGCAGCAGGAGCCCAAATATTACTTTAAAGAGACCCTGGGGTTGGCTTCAGGAGCCCAAAAATTGGATGATTCACACCCTGGAGTTGGCAGCAGCAGCAGCAGGAGCCCAAATATTACTTTAAAGAGACCCTGGGGTTGGCTTCAGGAGCCCAAAAATTGGATGAATCACACCCTGGAGTTGGCAGCAGCAGGAGCAGCAGCAGCAGGAGCCCAAATATTACTTTAAAGAGACCCTGGGGTTGGCTTCAGGAGCCCAAAAATTGGATGAATCACACCCTGGAGTTGGCAGAAGCAGCAGCAGGAGCCCAAATATTACTTTAAAGAGACCCTGGGGTTGGCTTCAGGAGCCCAAAAATTGGATGAATCACACCCTGGAGTTGGCAGCAGCAGCAGGAGCCCAAACATTACTTTAAAGAGACACTGGGGTTGGCTTCAGGAGCCCAAAAATTGCATGAATCACACCCTGTGGAGAGTCATGTGGAGAAAAAGTAGCTTAGTTAGTAATATTTACATAAAATTATGAATAAACAAATGCAAAAGTATTGCCAAAGTGAAGTTTTGTTTGAGGGTGTGTTTCCACCTTTTAATTAAATCAGAAACAAGAAGGTATCATTGCCTCTGACTAATTAGCCCTTAAAAATTCTTGGAATTTTTAATCTGGAATCATGTCTGATCCGTCTTATCCGAAGAATATTAATAAAAAGTAAGAGTAACGTAAAGGATTTTTTATCAATACTTACTTGTGGTCCGATGCGGAGGAATGTCTGTAACTGGAGAGCAGCGCCTTAAATCTGTTTTGCACGATCCATCTTTCTTTAGTGTTGGTCTGGCCCCGTCATCAATCTACTGGAATACATCAGGCATTGTTGGGAGGAAAGCTTGGCTGATCCATGCGCCATTCATTTCCACGCAGGGCAGTCTCTGGAAAAAAAAAGTATGTATAAACCAGGGTCTTTTTCATATAAAAACAAATGGTTATTCTTGCTTTTCAACCATATGTTCCACAGCTTTACCAGTCATTGTGTCAGCCAATGAAGCAACTTTGTCTCGAAGTGCTGCAAAAGCAGTCCACTGCATCACAAGTGGCATCTGACACCCCCAGTCAACTGTCTGTCTGTTATGCTTTGGGTTCAGCTCCACTATCCATTGATGAAGATCTGATAATCATAAAATTCAGCAGCTACTGCCCAGCCAAGAAGTGGAGGAGACACTCGCCTCTTCTTCCACTAGCCGGCAATTAGTGATGAGGAGAGTGTCGTGGGAGGAGGTGTTGCAAGCCGAGGTAGTGGAAGAGGGTCCCTGGAGTCTGCGGCGGTGGCGGCGGCAGCAGCAGCAGCAGCAGCAGTGAATTATTGCGGACTGTTGGTAGGAAAAATCAGCTACTCAGCGATGTGGCAGTGTTTCATGCAGCATCCTGTGGAGAAAAAGTAGGTTAGTTAGTGTATATACATAAAATTATGAATAGACAAATGCAATAGTATTGCCAAAGTGAAGTTTTGTTTGAGGGTGTGTTTCCACCTAGTAATTAAATCAGAAACAACTAGCTAGCATTTGCCTCTGAATAATTAGCCCTCAAAAATTCTTGGAATTTTTAATCTTGATGTCTGAGGGATTTCTCCTCTCAGACAGCGTCACCATAAGTCCAGCCTGCTGCATTACACTTGGAAGAACATCTTGTTTGCGCTGCGACAAGGAAGCCAGAGTCATCCGTCCTGGTATGGCAGACGTGTTCAGTCTAGTTTTGAAGTCTTGCCCCCATCTGAAAGACATCCGAACAACAGGAAAGAAAGTTAGCATGCACTTCTGGCACTCCTACACCACCAAGCACAACCTTATTGAGCCTCAGCGTCACAACGGTGTACCCCACCATTGTCTGATTTGCGATGTTTCCACCCGTTGGAATTCCACCCTCCATATGCAGGATCCACTATAGCAGTGGTCCCCAACCCTGTCCTCAAGGCCCACCAACAGGCCAGGTTTTGCAGATCTCCACAAAGATGCACAGGTGGAGTAATTAGTGCAGCTGCAGAGCAATAGAGCTGGCTATTTGGAGATCCAAAAAACATGACATGTTGGTGGGCCTTGAGGACAGGGTTGAGGACCACTGCACTATAGGAACAAAGAAAAGCCATCACGGATTTCTGGATGATCCAAACGGATAGGGGGACACCCCTGTGTAAATTCAATGTAAACCATTGGCAGCTCATACGTGACACCAACCGTTTGCTCAGGCCCTTTGAGGAAGCTACGTTATTAGTCAGTTGCCAGGACTATGAGATGAACGATGAGATTCCACTGCTTCATGTACTACAACACATGTTGGAAAGCATGGCTGGTCAGGGCACTGGAGACATGGCACATACATTTCACAGCCACATGAAGCCTGTGGGGGCTGAAGTGGAGGAGGAGGAGGGTGTGGGGCACAGCAAACCACAGTTTAGGTTTCACAAAATGACCATTTTATCTAGTCATCTGGCAGGAGAGGAGGAGCAGGAGCAGCCACAGGAGCTAGAGGGTTGTGAGGAAGGCGAGACAGAGGACCCAGACACACCGTGGCAGTTTACAGTGGAGATGGAGACTGGTAGTCCCTCCGAGTCACTTGCACAAATGGCACGATGCATGCTCACATGCTTGCGTACTAGTGAGCGCAGAATTGTCTCCATTTGTCAGCGGGAAGACTTCTGGCTCTCCAACTTATTGGACCCTCGCTTCCGGCACAAAATGGGGGCATTTTTTACGCCCACTGAGAGGGAGGACAAACTGACCTACTACAGAGACATCCCACGTAGTCAGTTGGGCGATGTCTATCTGCGCCATGGCCCATACTCCCGCAGGTCTGACTCGGGGGGACCTCTGCGATCACCTTCCACTGCCATGGCTGCTGGGGGGGTGGAAGGAGCAGCAGCAGCTCCATCAGCAGCAGCCTCAGTCTTCAGTCGCTAGTGAGTAGCTTTCTACACCCGCATAGTGAGTCTACTCATGAGCAGCAGGAAGACCTGGAGCTGGACCTCAAACAGCAGGTCATGTCATACCTTGACATGACCATGCCAACACACCTTCAGGATCCACTGGATTTGCTTGACTTGTGTCCGCAACTAGCAGAGTTTGCCCTGGAAAAGCTGTACTGGCCGGACTGTAGTTGATTTAGATGGCAACTGGGCTGCTCTATATAATGAAGAAAAATGGCAAATTTACCTCACTATATAAGCTATTGCCCCTCAGATTTACACAGGGCCTGCTCCATATAATGGTGCAAAACCATGAATTTACCTCATAATATAAACTATTGCCCCTCACAGGGGCTGCTCTATATTATGCTGCAAAATGGCAAATTTACCTCACAATATAAGCTATTGCCCCTCAGATTTACACAGGGGCTGCTCTATATTATGCTGCAAAATGGCAAATTTACCTCACAATATAAGCTATTACAGCGCTATATAAATAAAAATAAATAAATAAAAAAAGGGCCTGTAGAAGCTTATTTAGTATAACAGATAGGGTGACATGTGCTGGTTTGGGATGCCCATATGGGCTAGTGTTTTGGCAGCAGTACAAAAACCAATGCAAAATGCAATAGCTTAATAAAGCTGATGCTGATCAACGCTTATTTAGTATAACAGATGGGGTGCAACATGCAGGTTTGGGATGCCCTGCGGCCTGGTGTATTTAAAGCAGACCAAAACCAATTCAAAATGCAATAACTTAATAAAGCTGAGGCTGTAGATGCTTATTTAGTATAAACAGGTAGGGTGCAAGGTGCAGCTTTGGGGTGCCCTGCGGCCTGGTTAAATGAAAGCAGTCAAAAAGGAAGTGCAAACTGAAGTAGCTTAATGAAGCTGATGCTGATCAACGCTTATGTTGTATACCAGATAGGGTGCAAGGTGCAGCTTTGGGGTGCCCTGCGGCCTGGTTTATTAAAAGCAGTCAAAAACAAGTGCAAACTGAAGTAGTTTAATAAAGCAGCTGATGCTGATCAACGCTTATGTTGTATAACAGATAGGGTTAAAATAGCATGTGCCTTGGGATGCCCGTGTGGCCTGGTATATTTCAAGCTGAACAAAAAGTAACAATAATCCAAGTATGAGACATAATTTTGACCTTCTTTACAGCGCCATACTTTGAAAAAAAAAACCTTAATTTCATGCCGATCAATCCAAAGGTCAATGCCCCTAACAAAAATAGTGTTCGGCATAAGTTTTCCTTCTGGAAGGACGTAACCTTTAGTTTACATGGTTGGGGTAGGTTATCTTACAAATTGGGATACCCCAGGCAGCAGTGTCATTGAAAGAGACAGATTGTAATGCAGGCCATACGCAAGCAGAGAAACTCAGGCTGCAACAGGCCTATTTAGTTTACATGGTTGGGGTAGGTTATCTTACAAATTGGGATACCCCACTGTATATGAAACTGAATATAAATGCACACCCAAAAGTGGACAATCAGCCTCCAAGAGGCCTGCTTAGTTTAAATAAGAGAGCTGCTTAGTGTAAATAAGAGGCCTGCTTAGTTTAAATAAGAGAGCTGCTTAGTGTAAATAAGAGAGGTAGGTTATGTTATGTTACAGAATGGGATGCCCCCACAGCAGACCTGAGATCAGTATATATGCACAGCAACAGTGGATAAGCAGGCTCCAACAGGCCAAATTACGTGTGCAGCTTAGAGTAAATACAGAGGCTAATGGGATGTTACAGAATGGGATGCCCCAAAGCTGACTTGAGATCAGTATATATGCACACAGCAGCAGTGTGTAAGCAGGCTCATACAGGCCAAATTTCTTTAAATAACTGTGCAGCTTACAGTAAATGCAGAGGCTAATGCGATGATACAGAATGGGATGCCCCAACAGGAGTGCACCTGGCAGCAGTACTACTATGCACAGCAAAAGTGTCTTTATCAGGCCTAATTTCAATTAGAATAAGTGCAAATGGTTATATGGTCTTAAATAGAGGCTGCTGTAGTCACAGAATGGGATGCCCCAAACAGGAGTGCACCTGGCAGGCAGTAGTGCTATGCACAGCAAAAGTGTCTTTATCAGGCCTAATTTCAATTATAATAGGTGCAAATGGTTATGGTCTTAAATAGAGGCTGCTGTAGTCACAGAATGGGATGCCCCAAACAGGAGTGCACCTGGCAGGGACCAGTAGTGCTATGCACAGCAAAAGTGTCTTTATCAGGCCTAATTTCAATTAGAATAAGTGCAAATGGTTATATGGTCTTAAATAGAGGCTGCTGTAGTCACAGAATGGGATGCCCCAAACAGGAGTGCACCTGGCAGGGACCAGTAGTACTATGCACAGCAAAACTGTCTTTATCAGGCCTAATTTCAATTATAATAAGTGCAAATGGTTATGGTCTTAAATAGAGGCTGCTGTAGTCACAGAATGGGATGCCTCACAGCAGACTTAAGATCAGTTCAGTATATATGCACAGTTAGTTAGTATAAGCAGCCTGAAAACGCTAACAAAGCCTGTCAGCCAGCCAGTAACACTCAGGCTGGATGAAAAAAAAAAAATCTCCCTGTGACTGCCTCCGATTTTTCCTAACTTTCCCTGTTTTTCGCTGACTTTCTGTCTGTCTCCTGCCTGTCTCCTGCCTGTCTCCTGCCTGTCTCCAGCCTGTCCCTGTCTGTCCCTGCCTGTCTAACTGCCTCTCCCTCACTACAGCGTTCTGTCTCTCACGAATGCAATAGAGAAATGAGGAAGGAAAAGCAAGATGGCCGACTTAAATAGCGCTGTGACGTCACCGGGCTTGCTGGCTGCTGATAGGCTGCATGTGACTGCCCCAGCTTGCACTGGAGAGGGGTAGATGTCCAGACAAGTCCCGTCCGCCATCTTAGAACGCCTGTATGTAAATGAATGGATGTTAAAGGAAAACTTCGAGCGATCGAATCGCGGGGAAATTCGGATTCGATCCGAATCGAATTTTTCATGAAATTCGGATCGAATCCGGGTTCGTCCGGATCGATTCGCTCATCCCTGGTTATGGTATTAAATAGAGGCTGGTGTAGTCACAGAATGGGATGCCCCAAAAACCAGAGAGCACCTGGCAGCAGTACTACTATGCACAGCAAGTGTGTTTATCAGGCCAAATTTCTATTAGAATAAGTGCAAATGGTTATGGTATTAAATAGAGGCTGGTGTAGTCACAGAATGGGATGCCCCAAAAACCAGAGAGCACCTGGCAGCAGTACTACTATGCACAGCAAGTGTGTTTATCAGGCCAAATTTCTATTAGAATAAGTGCAAATGGTTATGGTATTAAATAGAGGCTGGTGTAGTCACAGAATGGGATGCCCCAAAAACCAGAGAGCACCTGGCATCAGTACTACTATGCACAGCAAAAGTGTCTTTATCAGGCCTAATTTCTATTAGAATAAGTGCAAATGGTTATGGTATTAAATAGAGGCTGGTGTAGTCACAGAATGGGATGCCCCAAAAACCAGAGAGCACCTGGCAGCAGTAATACTATGCACAGCAAGTGCGTTTATCAGGTCAAATTTCTATTAGAATAAGTGCAAATGGTTATGGTATTAAATAGAGGCTGGTGTAGTCACAGAATGGGATGCCTGACAATAGACTTGAGATCAGTTCAGTATATATGCACAGTTAGTGTATAAGCAGCCTGAAAACGCTAACAAAGCCAGTCAGCCAGCCAGTAACACTCAGGCTGGATGAAAAAAAAAAAATCTCCCTGTGACTGCCTCCGATTTTTCCTAACTTTCCCTGCTTTTCGCTGACTTTCTGTCTGTCTCCTGCCTGTCTCCAGCCTGTCCCTGTCTGTCCCTGTCTGTCTAACTTTCTCTCCCTGCCTACAGCAGCGTCCTGTCTCTCACAAATGCAATAGAGAAATGAGGAAAAGCAAGATGTCCGCCGACTTAAATAGCGCTGTGACGTCACCGGGCTTGCTGGCTGCTTGTGACTGTCCCAGCTTGCACTGGCGGGGGGTTGATGTCTGGACATGTCCTGTCCGCCATCTTAGAATGCCTGTAATGTAAATGAATGGATGTTAAAGGAAAACTTCGAGCGATCGAATCGCGGGGAAATTCGGATTCGATCCGAATCTAATTTTTCATGAAATTTGGAACGAATCCGGGTTCGTCCGGATCGATTCGCTCATCCCTACAGAACAATACCCAACATGCATAGCTACCTCCAAGGGCAGGGTTGCCAATTACCCCAAAGCAAAGCGTATGCATAACGGGCATTTCACTTAAAAATTTCCTGCTCTGCAGACAAAGTGCGCACCTTGCGCTTTTTCAACTAAAACACCACTTATCAATTAAAATTCCCCCCACAAACCATATGTTCCCTGAAAATACACACCTCCGGGGTTCTAGGGGTACCAGGCTTGTTGTAGCTGCAGCTTTCTGGACGCAAGCCTTCCCGAAACTCACTGGTTGTACCAGATTTCCCCCCAAAAATAGCAAAAATGCAGCATTAAGACCAAATTTTCCTATAAAAAACACGCACTAACCAAAAAAAGCAAACCAAATCTGAAATGGCAAGGTCCTCTGGATAGAACAATACCCAACATGCATAGCTACCTCCAAGGGTAGGGTTGCCAATTACCCCAAAGCAAAGCGTATGCATAACGGGCATTTCACTTGAAAATTTCCTGCTCTGCAGACAAAGTGCGCACCTTGCGCTTTTTCAACGAAAACACCACTTATCAATTAAAATACCCCCCACAAACCATATGTTCCCTGAAAGTACACACCTCAAGCATTCTAGGCGTATCAGGCTTGTTGTTGTAGCTGCAGCTTTGTGGACGCAAGCCTTCACGAAACTCACTGGTTTTACCGGATTTCCCTAAAAAAATAGCAAAAATGCAGCATTAAGACCAAATTTTCCTATAAAAAACATGCGCTAACCAAAAAAAAACAAACCAAATCTGAAACGGCAAGGTCCTCTGAACAGAACAATACCCAACATGCATAGCTACCTCCAAGGGTAGGGTTGCCAATTTCCCCAAAGCAAAGCGTATGCATAACGGGCATTTCACTTAAAAATTTCCTGCTCTGCAGACAAAGTGCGCACGTTGTGCTTTTTCAACTAAAACACCACTTATCAATTAAAATTCTCCCCACAAACCATATGTTCCCTGAAAATACACACCTCCAGGGTTCTAGGCGTACCAGGCTCGTTGTTGTAGCAGCAGCTTTCTGGACGCAAGCCTTCCCAAAACTCACTGGTTGTACCGGATTTCCCCCCAAAAATAGCAAAAATGCAGCATTAAGACCAAATTTTCCTATAAAAAACATGCGCTAACCAAAAAAAGCAAACCAAATCTGAAACGGCAAGGTCATTTGAACAGAAAAATACCCAACATGCATAGCTACCTCCAAGGGTAGGGTTACCAATTACCCCAAAGCAAAGCGTATGCATAACAGGCATTTCATTTGAAATTTCCTGCTCTGCAGACAAAGTGCGCACCTTGCACTTTTTAAACTAAAACACCGCTTTTCAATTAAAATACCCCCACAAACCATATGTTCCCTGAAAGTACACACCTCAAGCGTTCTAGGCGTATCAGGCTTGTTGTTGTAGCTGCAGATTTCTGGACGCAAGCCTTCCCAAAACTCACTGGTTGTACCGGATTTCCCCCAAAAAATAGCAAAAATGCAGCATTAAGACCAAATTGTCCTATAAAAAACATGCACTAACCAAAAAAAACAAACCAAATCTGAAATGGCAAGGTCCTCTGGATAGAACAATACCCAACATGCATAGCTACCTCCAAGGGTAGGGTTGCCAATTACCCCAAAGCAAAGCGTATGCATAACAGGCATTTCACTTGAAATTTCCTGCTCTGCAGACAAAGTGCACACCTTGCGCTTTCTCAACGAAAACACCACTTTTCAGTTAAAATACCCCCCACAAACCATATGTTCCCTGAAAGTACACATCTCCAGGGTTCTAGGCGTACCAGGCTTGTTGTTGTAGCTGCAGATTTCTGGACGCAAGCCTTCCCGAAACTCACTGGTTGTACCGGATTTTCCTAAAAAATAGCAAAAATGCAGCATTAAGACCAAATTGTCCTATAAAAAACATGCGCTAACCAAAAACAACAAACCAAATCTGAAACGGCAAGGTCCTCTGAACAGAACAATACTCAACATGCATAGCTACCTCCAAGGGTAGGGTTGCCAATTACCCCAAAGCAAAGCGTATGCATAACGGGCATTTCACTTAAAAAATTTCTGCTCTGCGACAAAGTGGGCACCTTGCGCTTTTTCAACTAAAACACCACTTATCAATTAAAATACCCCTCACAAACCATATGTTCCCTGAAAATACACACCTCCAGGGCTCTAGGCGTACCAGGCTTGTTGTTGTAGCTGCAGATTTCTGGACGCAAGCCTTCCCAAAACTCACTGGTTGTACCGGATTTCCCTAAAAAAATAGCAAAAATGCAGAATTAAGACTAAATTGTCCTATAAAAAATATGCGCTAACCAAAAAAAAAAAAACAAATCAGAAACGGCAAGGTACCCTGAACAGAACAATACCCAACATGCATAGCTACCTCCAAGGGTAGGGTTGCCAATTTCCCCAAAGCAAAGCGTATGCATAAAAGGCATTTCACTTGAAATTTCCTGCTCTGCAGACAAAGTGCGCACCTTGCGCTTTTTCAATGAAAACACCACTTATCAATTAAAATACCCCCCACAAACCATGTTCCCTGAAAATACACACCTTGAGCGTTCTAGGCGTACCAGACTTGTTCCAGTGGCCAAAATTTTCAACACATTAACGGGTTTCACGTGTTTCCACATTTTACTAAAAAAATCTATATTCAAACAGGAATTAAAAGTTAAATCTGAAACAGCAGGGTCCGCCGAACCGGACGATACCCAAAAGTACACCCGAAAGTAAAGCATGTGCTATGAAAGCGCACAAAACAGATCTTTACATTTCTTAATGGTACAAACAGCTGAAATAAGAATTAGACTTGTGAGGCGCAGATAGGCTACATTAGCTGTGGCATCAGATTATATGATCAGTGAACCGGGTCAGGTATTACAATGCTGAAAAGGGGGGCTCACGTTTTAATCATCACGCGCCACAAGTAACCGGCTGCTCCTCCTCCAGTACATCCCATCGCATCTGTAAACATATCAAAAGGAATGAAAAGGAAAACACATTGACAACAAAAAAAAGGGGTCCACCTACAGTCTAAACGTAAAGAAAAATTAACCCAGTACTAATTAGTAGTTTACCTGGGTGTGGTATGCTTCAAAGCAATGTTCGAAGCATAAACCAGGTTGGCTGGGGCAAGTCTGGCAGTAGTACCACACATCCTTTCTAATACCATGGCTTCTACATACCCTACAAGCCTTCTGGGATACCTTTTACCACCCATGTCGGGAATGCACTTTATAAAGTGCTTCCCCACTAATCTAGCCTGGTTGTCATTAGCTGTCATTTCTGTGGCCTCCTCGGTATCCCCAAACAACAGAGCAGAGAGTAGCTGTTGCTGATACTTTATAAAAGTCAGATTAGAGCCTGGTACTGCTGCCTTGAAGACAACAAAGGAGTTAAAAGTTGCCAGTTGGACCAAATGAATCGCAACTTTTTGTACCAGGCTCTGGATTTGCGGGCAGCATTGTAGTAGGTTAGTATTTGGTCCGTCTTATCAACGCTACCCATGAATTTATTATAATCCTTAATACAAGGTGGCTTTTGGTAGGGGGGGTCGGGGACCACGTTGTCGTACAGTCATGACTGACTCATCGTGGATTGTCGTCAGCATGATTATATTTTTCTCGTCCATATATTTCATGGCCAGGAGCTCATCGCTTCTTAAAGCATAGGACTCTCCACGATTCAGTTTTTTTTGCAGCATTGACCTGGGCAAGCCTGTTCGATTGCGGTTGATGGTGCCACAGGCCGGTGTGTCCAATGAGTAGAGGGCTCTAAATAAGGGGATGCTGCTGTAGAAGTTGTCCACATATAAGTGGTAACCTCTTCCCAGTAGAGGAGTCATGAGCTCCCAAAGATTTTTCCACTGATGGTCAAATTAAGGGGACAACCAGGGGGGTCCAGATGTGTGTCCCTTCCTTCATAAATCCGAAAAAATTTGGTATAGCCAGTCACACTGTCACATAATTTGTAAAATTTAATCTCATGGCGGGCACGCTTGCTAGGGATGTACTGACGAAATACAATGCGCCCTTTAAATAGCAGAGGTGACTCGTCAATACTTAAATTTTGGGAGGGGGTTTACACTTCCGCAAAGCGCTCCGACAGGCTATTTATCAGGGGTATTAATTTATGCAGCCTGTCGTGACTGGGCTGACCACGGGGAAGAGCAGTGGAATTATCATTGAAGTGCAGAAACCGCAGTAAAATTTCGTAACGATTTCTGGACATTATGGCTGTAAACAATGGGGTTGCCAATAAGGATTGGGTATCCCAGTAGGACTCAATGCTAAATTTTTTTATGATACCCATCGCTAGAGTGAGCTTCCAAAATTTTTTTATCTCACTCAAATTTGTTGGTTGCCATGCATGAGCTCCGGCGTGCCTCTGTGCGGGATTTTGGGTGAGGACCTGCTCAGCATAGAGATTAGTGTAATGGACCATATCCAGTAGGATGGCCTCTGAAACAAATAAATTGAAGTAGTCAATAAGACGGAAGTTTGTGGTGTCAACATTGACCCCGGGGACCAAATCAAATGGGGGAATTTTGGGGGAATAATTATTAGAAGGCCTCCACGCAGGCTCTCCTTCAGCTACAGCACTCCCACCCTGCCCTACACTTTCCTCCAGCATGGCCTCTTCTTGTGCGGTACCATCCCTTCTAGGATGCCTAGTACTGGTGCTACTGCACTAGAGGAGACACTGTCGGACTCGCTACAGGGCACATACTCTGACCCTGACTCGCTAAATTCTTCTGAGTCCGACTCCATCAGATAAACCGCTGCTTCCTGAGCAGTGTACCTTCTCCCAGCCATTTGTAAATCTGATATTCCAGAGTTAAAGATTGGTAATCGGCACACCAAAGAATAGATATAATAGACAGGGTGCTATGCACGATCCAGAGTGCCTCACCACCTGACACTCAAAAAAGGTATCTATTAAATAGGTTGGTTGGATCAAAAGCACACCACAAACACAAAAGCTTAATATGCAATTAAAATTGTATTAGGGTATCATATATATATACAGTGGTAACAGCAGTTCTCTTGATCATATGCATCTGAAAAAAAGGATACAATGAATCATTCTGTGGATAAGGGGTTCTGGGTGTCATCAGGAGCGTTTGTTCACCTCAGTGTAAAGAGAGAGTCAGAAGGTTAACACTAACATATAAACCATACTAATGCTCTATATAAGGTAACCATGCATTACCATAGGAGGCTATCGGGTGAACCTGTCACGATCCTGATGAGGGAGCAGGGGATGCAGGCTGGAGTTTTTAGTCAAGGAGAGAACCATACACAGTATATACACCAGGTAATGAAACATTGAAAACAGTTCTGGTCAGTACAGTCATATAAATCCGCCCTGCATCATCCCAGAAGTCACCCAATAAACATATACAGCAAATTATATATGCAAAATCCTGACGGCAAAAAAGTGATAATATCAGTATATGGACATATTACCAAGCGGTAGCAAATTAGTCAGTGATCACAGTTAGGGATGAGCGAATCGATCCGGACGAACCCGGATTCGATCCGAATTTCATGAAAAATTTGATTCGGATCGAATCCGAATTTCCCCGCGATTCGATCGCTCGAAGTTTTCCTTTAACATCCATTCATTTACATACAGGCATTCTAAGATGGCGGACGGGACATGTCCAGACATCTACCCCGCGCCAGTGCAAGCTGGGGCAGTCACATGCAGCCTATCAGCAGCCAGCAAGCCCGGTGACGTCACAGCGCTATTTAAGGCCGGCGGCCATCTTGGTTTTCCTCATTTCTCTATTGCATTCGTGAGAGACAGAACGCTGCTGTAGGCAGGGAGAGAGACAGTTAGACAGACAGGGACAAACAGGGACAGGCTGGAGACAGGCAGGAGACAGGCAGGAGACAGACAGAAAGTCAGCGAAAAACAGGGAAAGTTAGGAAAAATCGGAGGCAGTCACAGGGAGATTTTTTTTTTTTTCATCCAGCCTGAGTGTTTGTTACTGGCTGGCTGACTGGCCTTGTTAGCGTTTTCAGGCTGCTTATACTAACTAACTGTGCATATATACTGAACTGATCTTAAGTCTGCTGTGAGGCATCCCATTCTGTGACTACACCAGCCTCTATTTAAGACCATAACCATTTGCACCTATTCTAATTGAAATTAGGCCTGATAAAGACACTTTTGCTGTGCATGGTACTACTGCCTGCCAGGTGCACTCCTGTTTGGGCATCCCATTCTGTGACTACACCAGCCTCTATTTAAGACCATAACCATTTGCACCTATTCTAATTGAAATTAGGCCTGATAAAGACACTTTTGCTGTGCATAGTACTGCTGCCTGCAAGGTGCACTCCTGTTGGTTTTTGGGGCATCCCATTCTGTGACTACACCAGCCTCTATTTAAGACCATAACCATTTGCACCTATTATAATTGAAATTAGGCCTGATAAAGACAATTTTGCTGTGCATAGTACTACTGCCTGCCAGGTGCACTGCTGTTGGTTTTTGGGGCATCCCATTCTGTGACTACACCAGCCTCTATTTAAGACCATAACCATTTGCACTTATTCTAATTGAAATTAGGCCTGATAAAGACACTTTTGCTGTGCATGCTCTCTGGTTTTTGTGGCATCCCATTCTGTGACTACACCAGCCTCTATTTAAGACCATAACCATTTGCACTTATTCTAATTGAAATTAGGCCTGATAAAGACACTTTTGCTGTGCATAGTACTGCTGCCTGCCAGGTGCACTCCTGTTGGGGCATCCCATTCTGTGACTACACCAGCCTCTATTTAAGACCATAACCATTTGCACCTATTCTAATTGAAATTAGGCCTGATAAAGACACTTTTGCTGTGCATAGTACTGCTGCCTGCCAGGTGCACTCCTGTTGGTTTTTGTGGCATCCCATTCTGTGACTACACCAGCCTCTATTTAAGACCATAACCATTTGCACTTATTCTAATTGAAATTAGGCCTGATAAAGACACTTTTGCTGTGCATGCTCTCTGGTTTTTGTGGCATCCCATTCTGTGACTACACCAGCCTCTATTTAAGACCATAACCATTTGCACCTATTCTAATTGAAATTAGGCCTGATAAAGACACTTTTGCTGTGCATAGTACTACTGCCTGCCAGGTGCACTCCTGTTTGGGCATCCCATTCTGTGACTACACCAGCCTCTATTTAAGACCATAACCATTTGCACCTATTCTAATTGAAATTAGGCCTGATAAAGACACTTTTGCTGTGCATAGTACTGCTGCCTGCCAGGTGCACTCCTGTTGGTTTTTGGGGCATCCCATTCTGTGACTACACCAGCCTCTATTTAAGACCATAACCATTTGCACCTATTATAATTGAAATTAGGCCTGATAAAGACACTTTTGCTGTGCATAGTACTACTGCCTGCCAGGTGCACTCCTGTTGGTTTTTGGGGCATCCCATTCTGTGACTACACCAGCCTCTATTTAAGACCATAACCATTTGCACTTATTCTAATTGAAATTAGGCCTGATAAAGACACTTTTGCTGTGCATGCTCTCTGGTTTTTGTGGCATCCCATTCTGTGACTACACCAGCCTCTATTTAAGACCATAACCATTTGCACTTATTCTAATTGAAATTTGGCCTGATAAAGACACTTTTGCTGTGCATAGTACTGCTGCCTGCCAGGTGCACTCCTGTTGGTTTTTGGGGCATCCCATTCTGTGACTACACCAGCCTCTATTTAATACCATAACCATTTGCACTTATTCTAATTGAAATTAGGCCTGATAAAGACACTTTTGCTGTGCATGCTCTCTGGTTTTTGTGGCATCCCATTCTGTGACTACACCAGCCTCTATTTAAGACCATAACCATTTGCACCTATTCTAATTGAAATTAGGCCTGATAAAGACACTTTTGCTGTGCATAGTACTACTGCCTGCCAGGTGCACTCCTGTTGTGGCATCCCATTCTGTGACTACACCAGCCTCTATTTAAGACCATAACCATTTGCACCTATTATAATTGAAATTAGGCCTGATAAAGACACTTTTGCTGTGCATGCTCTCTGGTTTTTGTGGCATCCCATTCTGTGACTACACCAGCCTCTATTTAAGACCATAACCATTTGCACCTATTCTAATTGAAATTAGGCCTGATAAAGACACTTTTGCTGTGCATAGTACTGCTGCCTGCCAGGTGCACTCCTGTTGGGGCATCCCATTCTGTGACTACACCAGCCTCTATTTAAGACCATAACCATTTGCACTTATTCGAATTGAAATTAGGCCTGATAAAGACACTTTTGCTGTGCATAGTACTGCTGCCTGCCAGGTGCACTCCTGTTGGGGCATCCCATTTTGTGACTACACCAGCCTCTATTTAAGACCATAACCATTTGCACCTATTCTAATTGAAATTAGGCCTGATGAAGACACTTTTGCTGTGCATGCTCTCTGGTTTTTGTGGCATCCCATTCTGTGACTACACCAGCCTCTATTTAAGACCATAACCATTTGCACCTATTCTAATTGAAATTAGGCCTGATAAAGACACTTTTGCTGTGCATAGTACTACTGCCTGCCAGGTGCACTCCTGTTTGGGCATCCCATTCTGTGACTACACCACCCTCTATTTAAGACCATAACCATTTGCACCTATTCTAATTGAAATTAGGCCTGATAAAGACACTTTTGCTGTGCATAGTACTGCTGCCTGCCAGGTGCACTCCTGTTGGTTTTTGGGGCATCCCATTCTGTGACTACACCAGCCTCTATTTAAGACCATAACCATTTGCACCTATTATAATTGAAATTAGGCCTGATAAAGACACTTTTGCTGTGCATAGTACTACTGCCTGCCAGGTGCACTCCTGTTGGTTTTTGGGGCATCCCATTCTGTGACTACACCAGCCTCTATTTAAGACCATAACCATTTGCACTTATTCTAATTGAAATTAGGCCTGATAAAGACACTTTTGCTGTGCATGCTCTCTGGTTTTTGTGGCATCCCATTCTGTGACTACACCAGCCTCTATTTAAGACCATAACCATTTGCACTTATTCTAATTGAAATTAGGCCAGATAAAGACACTTTTGCTGTGCATAGTACTGCTGCCTGCCAGGTGCACTCCTGTTGGGGCATCCCATTCTGTGACTACACCAGCCTCTATTTAAGACCATAACCATTTGCACCTATTCTAATTGAAATTAGGCCTGATAAAGACACTTTTGCTGTGCATAGTACTGCTGCCTGCCAAGTGCACTCCTGTTGGTTTTTGGGGCATCCCATTCTGTGACTACACCAGCCTCTATTTAAGACCATAACCATTTGCACTTATTCTAATTGAAATTAGGCCTGATAAAGACACTTTTGCTGTGCATGCTCTCTGGTTTTTGTGGCACCCCATTCTGTGACTACACCAGCCTCTATTTAAGACCATAACCATTTGCACCTATTCTAATTGAAATTAGGCCTGATAAAGACACTTTTGCTGTGCATAGTACTACTGCCTGCCAGGTGCACTCCTGTTGTGGCATCCCATTCTGTGACTACACCAGCCTCTATTTAAGACCATAACCATTTGCACCTATTATAATTGAAATTAGGCCTGATAAAGACACTTTTGCTGTGCATGCTCTCTGGTTTTTGTGGCATCCCATTCTGTGACTACACCAGCCTCTATTTAAGACCATAACCATTTGCACCTATTATAATTGAAATTAGGCCTGATAAAGACACTTTTGCTGTGCATAGTACTACTGCCTGCCAGGTGCACTCCTGTTTGGGCATCCCATTCTGTGACTACACCAGCCTCTATTTAAGACCATAACCATTTGCACCTATTCTAATTGAAATTAGGCCTGATAAAGACACTTTTGCTGTGCATAGTACTGCTGCCTGCCAGGTGCACTCCTGTTGGTTTTTGGGGCATCCCATTCTGTGATTACACCAGCCTCTATTTAAGACCATAACCATTTGCACTTATTCTAATTGAAATTAGGCCTGATAAAGACACTTTTGCTGTGCATAGTACTGCTGCCTGCCAGGTGCACTCCTGTTGGGGCATCCCATTCTGTGACTACACCAGCCTCTATTTAAGACCATAACCATTTGCACCTATTCTAATTGAAATTAGGCCTGATAAAGACACTTTTGCTGTGCATGCTCTCTGGTTTTTGTGGCATCCCATTCTGTGACTACACCAGCCTCTATTTAAGACCATAACCATTTGCACTTATTCTAATTGAAATTAGGCCTGATAAAGACACTTTTGCTGTGCATGGTACTACTGCCTGCCAGGTGCACTCCTGTTTGGGGCATCCCATTCTGTGACTACACCAGCCTCTATTTAGGACCATAACCATTTGAACTTATTCTAATTGAAATTAGGCCTGATAAAGACACTTTTGCTGTGCATAGTACTACTGCCTGCCAGGTGCACTCCTGTTTGGGCATCCCATTCTGTGACTACACCAGCCTCTATTTAAGACCATAACCATTTGCACTTATTCTAATTGAAATTAGGCCTGATAAAGACACTTTTGCTGTGCATAGTACTGCTGCCTGCCAGGTGCACTCCTGTTGGTTTTTGGGGCATCCCATTCTGTGACTACACCAGCCTCTATTTAAGACCATAACCATTTGCACTTATTCTAATTGAAATTAGGCCTGATAAAGACACTTTTGCTGTGCATGCTCTCTGGTTTTTGTGGCATCCCATTCTGTGACTACACCAGCCTCTATTTAAGACCATAACCATTTGCACTTATTCTAATTGAAATAGGCCTGATAAAGACACTTTTGCTGTGCATAGTACTACTGCCTGCCAGGTGCACTCCTGTTTGGGCATCCCATTCTGTGACTACACCAGCCTCTATTTAAGACCATAACCATTTGCACTTATTCTAATTGAAATTAGGCCTGATAAAGACACTTTTGCTGTGCATAGTACTGCTGCCTGCCAGGTGCACTCCTGTTGGTTTTTGAGGCATGCCATTCTGTGACTACACCAGCCTCTATTTAAGACCATAACCATTTGCACTTATTCTAATTGAAATTAGGCCTGATAAAGACACTTTTGCTGTGCATAGTACTGCTGCCTGCCAGGTGCACTCCTGTTGGTTTTTGTGGCATCCCATTCTGTGACTACACCAGCCTCTATTTAAGACCATAACCATTTGCACTTATTCTAATTGAAATTAGGCCTGATAAAGACACTTTTGCTGTGCATAGTACTACTGCCTGCCAGGTGCACTCCTGTTTGGGCATCCCATTCTGTGACTACACCAGCCTCTATTTAAGACCATAACCATTTGCACTTATTCTAATTGAAATTAGGCCTGATAAAGACACTTTTGCTGTGCATAGCACTACTGGTCCCAGGTGCACTCCTGTTGGGGCATCCCATTCTGTAACATACCATTAGCCTCTGTATTTACTCTAAGCTGCACAGTTATTTAAAGAAATGTGGCCTGTATGAGCCTGCTTACACACTGCTGCTGTGTGCATATATACTGATCTCAAGTCAGCTTTGGGGCATCCCATTCTGTAACATACCATTAGCCTCTGTATGTACTCTAAGCTGCACAGTTATTTAAAGAAATTTGGCCTGTATGAGCCTGCTTACACACTGCTGCTGTGTGCATATATACTGATCTCAAGTCAGCTTTGGGGCATCCCATTCTGTCACATAACATACATAACCTACCTCTCTTATTTACACTAAGCAGGCCTCTTATTTACACTAAGCAGCTCTCTTATTTAAACTAAGCAGGCCTCTTGGAGGCTGATTGTCCACTGTTGGGTGTGCATTTATATTCGGTTTCATATACAGTGGGGTATCCCAATTTGTAAGATAACCTACCCCAACCATGTAAACTAAATAGGCCTGTTGCAGCCTGAGTTTCTCTGCTTGCGTATGGCCTGCATTACAATCTGTCTCTTTCAATGACACTGCTGCCTGGGGTATCCCAATTATCCCAAGATAACCTACCCCAACCATGTAAACTAAAGGTTACGTCCTTCCAGAAGGAAAACTTATGCCGAACACTATTTTTGTTAGGGGCATTGACCTTTGGATTGATCGGCATGAAATTAAGGTTTTTTTTTCAAAGTATGGCGCTGTAAAGAAGGTCAAAATTATGTCTCATACTTGGATTATTGTTACTTTTTGTTCAGCTTGAAATATACCAGGCCACACGGGCATCCCAAGGCACATGCTATTTTAACCCTATCTGTTATACAACATAAGCATCAGCTGTTTTATTAAGCTACTTCAGTTTGCACTTGTTTTTGACTGCTTTTAATAAACCAGGCTGCAGGGCACCCCAAAGCTGCACCTTGCACCCTATCTGGTATACAACATAAGCGTTGATCAGCATCAGCTTCATTAAGCTACTTCAGTTTGCACTTCCTTTTTGACTGCTTTCATTTAACCAGGCCGCAGGGCACCCCAAAGCTGCACCTTGCACCCTACCTGTTTATACTAAATAAGCATCTACAGCCTCAGCTTTATTAAGTTATTGCATTTTGAATTGGTTTTGGTCTGCTTTAAATACACCAGGCCGCAGGGCATCCCAAACCTGCATGTTGCACCCCATCTGTTATACTAAATAAGCGTTGATCAGCATCAGCTTTATTAAGCTATTGCATTTTGCATTGGTTTTTGTACTGCTGCCAAAACACTAGCCCATATGGGCATCCCAAACCAGCACATGTCACCCTATCTGTTATACTAAATAAGCTTCTACAGGCCCTTTTTTTATTTATTTATTTTTATTTATATAGAGCTGTAATAGCTTATATTGTGAGGTAAATTTGCCATTTTGCAACATTATATGGAGCAGGCCCTGTGTAAATCTGAGGGGCAATAGCTTATATTGTGAGGTAAATTTGCCATTTTGCAGCATAATACAGAGCAGCCCCTGTGTAAATCTGAGGGGCAATAGCTTATATAGTGAGGTAAATTTGCCATTTTGCTTCGTTATATAGAGCAGGCCCTGTGTAAATCTGAGGGGCAATAGCTTATATTGTGAGGTAAATTTGCCATTTTGCTTCATTATATAGAGCAGCCCAGTTGCCATCGAAATCAACTACTGTCCGGCCAGTACAGCTTTTCCAGGGCAAACTCTGCTAGTTGCGGACACAAATCAAGTTTGGCTTCCCAGCAAATCCAGTGGATCCTGAAGGTGTGTTGGCATGGTCATGTCAAGGTATGACATGACCTGCTGTTTGAGGTCCAGCTCCAGGTCTTCCTGCTGCTCATGAGTAGACTCACTATGCGGGTGTAGAAAGCTACTCACTAGCGACTGAAGACTGAGGCTGCTGCTGATGGAGCTGCTGCTGCTGCTGCTCCTTCCACCCCCCCAGCAGCCATGGCAGTGGAAGGTGATCGCAGAGGTCCCCCCGAGTCAGACCTGCGGGAGTATGGGCCATGGCACAGATAGACATTGCCCAACTGACTACGTGGGATGTCTCTGTAGTAGGTCAGTTTTTCCTCCCTCTCAGTGGGCGTAAAAAATGCCCCCATTTTGTGCCGGAAGCGAGGGTCCAATAAGTTGGAGAGCCAGAAGTCTTCCCGCTGACAAATCAAGACAATTCTGCGCTCACTAGTACGCAAGCATGTGAGCATGCATCGTGCCATTTGTGCAAGTGACTCGGAGGGACTACCTGTCTCCATCTCCACTGTAAACTGCCACGGTGTGTCTGGGTCCTCTGTCTCGCCTTCCTCACAACCCTCTAGCTCCTGTGGCTGCTCCTGCTCCTCCTCTCCTGTCAGATGACTAGATAAAATGGTCATTTTGTGAAACCTAAACTGTGGTTTGCTGTGCCCCACCCCCTCCTCCTCCTCCACTTCAGCCCCCACAGGCTTCATGTGGCTGTGAAATGTATGTGCCATGTCTCCAGTGCCCTGACCAGCCATGCTTTCCAACATGTGTTGTAGTACATGAAGCAGTGGAATCTCATCTTTCATCTCATAGTCCTGGCAACTGACTAATAACGTAGCTTCCTCAAAGGGCCTGAGCAAACGGTCGGTGTCACGTATGAGCTGCCAATGGTTTACATTGAATTTACACAGGGGTGTCCCCCTATCCGTTTGGATCATCCAGAAAACCGTGATGGCTTTTCTCTGTTCCTATAGTGCAGTGGTCCTCAACCCTGTCCTCAAGGCCCACCAACATGTCATGTTTTTTGGATCTCCAAATAGCCAGCTCTATTGCTCTGCAGCTGCACTAATTACTCCACCTGTGCATCTTTGTGGAGATCTGCAAAACCTGGCCTGTTGGTGGGCCTTGAGGACAGGGTTGGGGACCACTGCTATAGTGGATCCTGCATATGGAGGGTGGAATTCCAACGGGTGGAAACATCGCAAATCAGACTATGTTGGGGTACACCATTGTGACGCTGAGGCTCAATAAGGTTGTGCTTGGTGGTGTAGGAGTGCCAGAAGTGCATGCTAACTTTCTTTCCTGTTGTTCGGATGTCTTTCAGATGGGGGCAAGACTTCAAAACTAGACTGAACACGTGTGCCATGTCAGGACACATGACTCTGGCTTCCTTGTCGCAGCGCAAACAAGATGTTCTTCCAAGTGTCAGTCACCATGGGTCCAAATTTGCAGTTTTCATGGATTAAGCAATGCTTTCATGGATTGAGTTCTCATTTTTAGTAGTTCCTCCCATGTGTGACTCTGATGGTCAAGGAAAACCATGTGAAGAACAGCGTGAAACCACAATCACCAAGGGGGCCTAAAAGGATATATATTGTCCACCATGAGTCCATAGTTACAGCTCCAGACGTAGACAACACTGTGCACTTTGGTACACACTGACAGGCTAAAGGACTGGCCCACCTTCTGTTCAACAACCATGCCATGGGACTCTCCACCTCGGCTCGGCACAAGCCATCAGTTCTCTGAAAGGTCCACCACTGGGTAATGCAGCAGGCTGGACTTATGGTGACGCTGTCTGAAAGGAGAAATCCCTCAGACATCAAGATTAAAAATTCCAAGAATTTTTGAGGGCTAATTATTCAGAGGCAAATGATAGCTAGTTGTTTCTGATTTAATTACAAGGTGGAAACACACCCTCAAACAAAACTTCACTTTGGCAATACTATTGCATTTGTCTATTCATGATTTTATGTATATACACTAACTAACCTACTTTTTCTCCACAGGATGCTGCATGAAACACTGCCACATCGCTGAGTAGCTGATTTTTCCTACCAACAGTCCATAATAATTCACTGCTGCTGCTGCTGCCGCCGCCACCGCCGCAGACTCCAGGGACCCTCTTCCACTACCTCGGCTTGCAACACCTCCTCCCACGACACTCTCCTAATCACTAATTGCCAGATAGTGGAAGAAGAGGCGAGTGTCTCCTCCACTTCTTGGCTGGGCAGTAGCTGCTGAATTTTATGATTATCAGATCTTCATCAATGGATAGTGGAGCTGAACCCAAAGCATAACAGACAGACAGTTGACTGGGGGTGTCAGATGCCACTTGTGATGCAGTGGACTGCTTTTGCAGCACTTCGAGACAAAGTTGCTTCATTGGCTGACACAATGACTGGTAAAGCTGTGGAACATATGGTTGAAAAGCAAGAATAACCATTTGTTTTTATATGAAAAAGACCCTGGTTTATACATACTTTTTTTTTCCAGAGACTGCCCTGCGTGGAAATGAATGGCGCATGGATCAGCCAAGCTTTCCTCCCAACAATGCCTGATGTATTCCAGTAGATTGATGACGGGGCCAGACCAACACTAAAGAAAGATGGATCGTGCAAAACAGATTTAAGGCGCTGCTCTCCAGTTACAGACATTCCTCCGCATCGGACCACAAGTAAGTATTGATAAAAAATCCTTTACGTTACTCTTACTTTTTATTAATATTCTTCGGATAAGACGGATCAGACATGATTCCAGATTAAAAATTCCAAGAATTTTTGAGGGCTAATTAGTCAGAGGCAATGATACCTTCTTGTTTCTGATTTAATTAAAAGGTGGAAACACACCCTCAAACAAAACTTCACTTTGGCAATACTTTTGCATTTGTTTATTCATAATTTTATGTAGATATTACTAACTACGCTACTTTTTCTCCACATGACTCTCCACAGGGTGTGATTCATCCAATTTTTGGGCTCCTGAAGCAAACTCCAGTGTCTCTTTAAAGTAATGTTTGGGCTCCTGCTGCTGCTGCCAACTCCAGGGTGTGATTCATCCAATTTTTGGGCTCCTGAAGCCAACCCCAGGGTCTCTTTAAACTAATGTTTGGGCTCCTGCTGCTGCTGCTGCCAACTCCAGGGTGTGATTCATCCAATTTTTGGGCTCCTGAAGCCAACTCCAGTGTCTCTTTAAAGTAATATTTGGGCTCCTGCTGCTGCTGCTCCTGCCAACTCCAGGGTGTGATTCATCCAATTTTTGGGCTCCTGAAGCCAACTCCAGTGTCTCTTTAAAGTAATGTTTGGGCTCCTGCTGCTGCTGTGTCACGCTCCCGGAACCACAATTTACCACTTGGACAACTCCAGCTCTCTTGGTAAGGACCTCAACCCCCAATCTCCGCAGCCAGCTTCACCTATAGGAGCCCCCGCTTGCCGAGACGCAGAACACGCCTGCTCGGGATCGGTTGCCCCCAGGACTTTATGGCTCAGAGGATGAGATCTTACGGTACAGAGAACTGGAGAGCCCGCGGCTGGAAGTGGAATCGGGTAGCCGGTATGTGAGCGTAAGGTGGAAGTCCAACGGACAGGCAAGGGTCGGCAATAGGGATGAGCGAATCGATCCGGACGAACCCGGATTCGATCCGAATTTCAGGAAAAATTCGATTCGGATCGAATCCGAATTTCCCCGCGATTCGATCGCTCGAAGTTTTCCTTTAACATCCATTCATTTACATTACAGGCATTCTAAGATGGCGGACGGGACATGTCCAGACATCAACCCCGCGCCAGTGCAAGCTGGGACAGTCACATGCAGCCTATCAGCAGCCAGCAAGCCCGGTGACGTCACAGCGGTATTTAAGGCCGGCCATCTTGCTTTCCAGCCTCATTTCTCTATTGCATTCGTGAGAGACAGAACGCTGTGTAGCTGAGGGAAAGACAGACAGTTAGACAGGCAGGGACAGACAGGGACAGGCTGGAGACAGGCAGGAGACAGACAGAAAGTAAGCGAAAAACAGGGAAAATCGGAGGCTGTCAGTTTTTTTTTTTTTTTCATCCAGCCTGCTTTGTTAGCGTTTTCAGGCTGCTTATACTAACTAACTGTGCATATATACTGAACTGATCTTAAGTCTGCTGTGAGGCATCCCATTCTGTGACTACACCAGCCTCTATTTAATAGCATAATAACCATTTGCACTTATTCTCATAGAAATCAGGCCTGATAAAGACACTTTTGCTGTGCATGCTCTCTGGTTTTTGTGGCATCCCATTCTGTGACAACACCAGCCTCTATTTAATAGCATAATAACCATTTGCACTTATTCTCATAGAAATCAGGCCTGATAAAGACACTTTTGCTGTGCATGCCCTCTGGTTTTTGTGGCATCCCATTCTGTGACAACACCAGCCTCTATTTAATAGCATAATAACCATTTGCACTTATTCTCATAGAAATTTGGCCTGATAAAGACACTTTTGCTGTGCATGCTCTCTGGTTTTTGTGGCATCCCATTCTGTGACAACACCAGCCTCTATTTAATAGCATAATAACCATTTGCACTTATTCTCATAGAAATCAGGCCTGATAAAGACACTTTTGCTGTGCATGCTCTCTGGTTTTTGTGGCATCCCATTCTGTGACAACACCAGCCTCTATTTAATAGCATAATAACCATTTGCACTTATTCTCATAGAAATCAGGCCTGATAAAGACACTTTTGCTGTGCATGCTCTCTGGTTTTTGTGGCATCCCATTCTGTGACAACACCAGCCTCTATTTAATAGCATAATAACCATTTGCACTTATTCTCATAGAAATCAGGCCTGATAAAGACACTTTTGCTGTGCATGCTCTCTGGTTTTTGTGGCATCCCATTCTGTGACTACACCAGCCTCTATTTAATAGCATAATAACCATTTGCACTTATTCTCATAGAAATCAGGCCTGATAAAGACACTTTTGCTGTGCATGCTCTCTGGTTTTTGTGGCATCCCATTCTGTGACTACACCAGCCTCTATTTAATAGCATAATAACCATTTGCACTTATTCTCATAGAAATCAGGCCTGATAAAGACACTTTTGCTGTGCATGCTCTCTGGTTTTTGTGGCATCCCATTCTGTGACAACACCAGCCTCTATTTAATAGCATAATAACCATTTGCACTTATTCTCATAGAAATTAGGCCTGATAAAGACACTTTTGCTGTGCATGCTCTCTGGTTTTTGTGGCATCCCATTCTGTGACAACACCAGCCTCTATTTAATAGCATAATAACCATTTGCACTTATTCTCATAGAAATTAGGCCTGATAAAGACACTTTTGCTGTGCATGCTCTCTGGTTTTTGTGGCATCCCATTCTGTGACAACACCAGCCTCTATTTAATAGCATAATAACCATTTGCACTTATTCTCATAGAAATTAGGGCTGATAAAGACACTTTTGCTGTGCATGCTCTCTGGTTTTTGTGGCATCCCATTCTGTGACTACTGACTACACCAGCCTCTATTTAATAGCATAATAACCATTTGCACTTATTCTCATAGAAATTAGGGCTGATAAAGACACTTTTGCTGTGCATGCTCTCTGGTTTTTGTGGCATCCCATTCTGTGACAACACCAGCCTCTATTTAATAGCATAATAACCATTTGCACTTATTCTCATAGAAATTAGGCCTGATAAAGACACTTTTGCTGTGCATGCTCTCTGGTTTTTGTGGCATCCCATTCTGTGACAACACCAGCCTCTATTTAATAGCATAATAACCATTTGCACTTATTCTCATAGAAATTAGGCCTGATAAAGACACTTTTGCTGTGCATGCTCTCTGGTTTTTGTGGCATCCCATTCTGTGACTACTGACTACACCAGCCTCTATTTAATAGCATAATAACCATTTGCACTTATTCTCATAGAAATTAGGCCTGATAAAGACACTTTTGCTGTGCATGCTCTCTGGTTTTTGTGGCATCCCATTCTGTGACAACACCAGCCTCTATTTAATAGCATAATAACCATTTGCACTTATTCTCATAGAAATTAGGCCTGATAAAGACACGTTTGCTGTGCATGCTCTCTGGTTTTTGTGGCATCCCATTCTGTGACAACACCAGCCTCTATTTAATAGCATAATAACCATTTGCACTTATTCTCATAGAAATTAGGCCTGATAAAGACACTTTTGCTGTGCATGCTCTCTGGTTTTTGTGGCATCCCATTCTGTGACAACACCAGCCTCTATTTAATAGCATAATAACCATTTGCACTTATTCTCATAGAAATTAGGCCTGATAAAGACACTTTTGCTGTGCATGCTCTCTGGTTTTTGTGGCATCCCATTCTGTGACAACACCAGCCTCTATTTAATAGCATAATAACCATTTGCACTTATTCTCATAGAAATTAGGGCTGATAAAGACACTTTTGCTGTGCATGCTCTCTGGTTTTTGTGGCATCCCATTCTGTGACAACACCAGCCTCTATTTAATAGCATAATAACCATTTGCACTTATTCTCATAGAAATTAGGCCTGATAAAGACACTTTTGCTGTGCATGCTCTCTGGTTTTTGTGGCATCCCATTCTGTGACTACACCAGCCTCTATTTAATAGCATAATAACCATTTGCACTTATTCTCATAGAAATCAGGCCTGATAAAGACACTTTTGCTGTGCATGCTCTCTGGTTTTTGTGGCATCCCATTCTGTGACTACACCAGCCTCTATTTAATAGCATAATAACCATTTGCACTTATTCTCATAGAAATTAGGCCTGATAAAGACACTTTTGCTGTGCATGCTCTCTGGTTTTTGTGGCATCCCATTCTGTGACAACACCAGCCTCTATTTAATAGCATAATAACCATTTGCACTTATTCTCATAGAAATTAGGGCTGATAAAGACACTTTTGCTGTGCATGCTCTCTGGTTTTTGTGGCATCCCATTCTGTGACAACACCAGCCTCTATTTAATAGCATAATAACCATTTGCACTTATTCTCATAGAAATTAGGCCTGATAAAGACACTTTTGCTGTGCATGCTCTCTGGTTTTTGTGGCATCCCATTCTGTGACAACACCAGCCTCTATTTAATAGCATAATAACCATTTGCACTTATTCTCATAGAAATTAGGCCTGATAAAGACACTTTTGCTGTGCATGCTCTCTGGTTTTTGTGGCATCCCATTCTGTGACAACACCAGCCTCTATTTAATAGCATAATAACCATTTGCACTTATTCTCATAGAAATTAGGCCTGATAAAGACACTTTTGCTGGGCATAGCACTACTGGATCTTTTTTGGGGGCATCCCATTCTGTGACTACAGCAGCCTCTGTTTAAGACCATATAACCATTTGCACTTATTATAATTGAAATTAGCCCTGATAAACACACTTTTGCTGGGCATAGGCTTACTGCTGCCTGCCAGGTGCACTTCTGTTGAGGCATCCCATTCTGTAACATAGCATACCCCTCTTTATTTACACTAAGCAGCTCTCTTATTTACACTAAGCAGGCCTGTTGGAGGCTGAGTGTTACTGCTCACTTTTGGTGTGCATTATATTCTGTTTCATATAGACCCACCGCTGCCCGGGGTTTTTTTAAATATCACCTACTACCACGCCAGTTAGACTATGTCGGGCAGACAAGTGCCTGGAAGCGAAAAGAGGAGTGGCAGAGGCCAAGATTCCGCAGGCAGAGCTCGCATCAGACTGGGGGCCAGTAGCAGCAGGAGTCACGCTGAGAGACCTAATCTGCCAGTATCTGCTAGCGGTCGGGTCTCCACCAGTAACGCATCTGCCGTGGTAGATTGGCTGACGCGCTCATCAACAACATCATCACAACTTACATCTGAGACCCCCAGTCTAGGGTCGGTAGGTTCCTCTGACACAACCCTGAGTTGGCATGCCCCGAGAGCAGTCCCTGTCCTCCCATTGCCTCTGTCCTACACCGTTCCCTCCCCCAGCGACGTATCCTATGCTTTGGGTTCAGCTCCACTCTTTAGTGAGGAGGACGATCAGATACAGGAGGACAGTCAGCAGCTACTGCCCAGCCAAGAAATGGAGGTGGCTTCTTTAGCTAGGCAGACAAATAGTGATGTGGACAGTGTCGTGGGTGCTGCGAGCGTTCCAGCTCCTGCGCCAGACACTGTTGACGAATCCACGAACATCAGTGACGTACAGCCACAACTCGGTGATGATGATGATGACGATGAAGCCGATCGCACTTGGGAGCCGGGTGAGGAAGGGGCTTCATCGTCATCATCAGGAGAAGAGGGGCGCAGGTTGCCCCGGAGTCAGCAGCTGAGGCAGCAAGGTGGTAGCAGTCAGCATGGGGGCACAATTCCAAAGGCTGGAGCCGGCCGGGGCCGGGGTCGGGGTAGAGCACCTGCTGTGCGGCAGTCTACCTTATCAGGAGGTAGTGGAGCAGGGGTTCCTGGAGTTGGCAACAGCAGCAGTGAATCAGTGAGGCCAGGGGGTGGGAAAAGTAGCTACTCGGCAGTGTGGCAGTTTTTCCTGAGGCATCCGCAGGAGGGTAACATGGCCACATGCAAGATATGTAGGCAAAAGGTGAAGCGTGGCCAGGGTCCAAATGTTGGCACCACGGCCCTGCGTCAACATATGATGCGTCACCATAAAACGACCTGGGAGAACCGAGGCTCCCAAGGGGTGGTCCAGTCTGCTTCCTCACCAAGTGAGCTCCCAATTTCTGCCAGCCAAGGCTCCAGCACCTCAGCCGAAGGCAGCTGTGCGTCATACCCATCCTCTGTCGCTCCTGCTCCTCCTCCTCCAAGTCATGCATCCCGCCAGCAATCCATCAGCGAAGCCATGTCCAAGAGACAGCAGTATGCGCCCACTCATCCTACGGCGCAGAAGCTGAATGTGCTCCTGTCCAAGTTGCTGGTGCTGCAGTCGCTCCCTTTTCAGGTGGTGGAATCTGCACCTTTCAGAGAACTGATGGCTTGTTGTGGCCTAGAGGTAAGGGGAGCGGACTTGTGACTGGAGGGTTGCAGGTTCGAATCCCGGTCCTGGGACATGACTGAAGTGCTCTTGAGCAAGGCACCTAACCCCCCAACTGCTCCCCGGGCGCCGTAATTAGGGCAGCCCACCGCTCCGGGCACGTGTACACACACTGCACGGATGGGTTAAATGCGGAGGACGAATTCCTATGTGTGCGCAAGCATACAATGGCCATCTATGCATTAAAATTAAAAAATTATTAAAAAATTGTGCCGAGCCGAGGTGGAGAGTCCCAAGCCGTCATTTCTTTGCCAAGAAGGCAGTACCAGCGCTGCACACTTTTGTTGAACAGAAGGTGGGCCAGTCCTTGAGCCTGTCGGTGTGTAGCAAAATACATGGCAGCGCCGACATCTGGAGCTGTAACTACGGTCAGGGGCAGTACATGTCGTTTACGGCCCACTGGGTGAATGTGGTCCCTTTGCAGCAGCAGCAGCAACTTGGACAGGTCACGCCGCTTCGGCCTCCGCGCTCTCTGCCCATTGGGCCTGTGACACCGTGCGACTCGGCCTCCTCATCCTCCGCCATCTCCTCACCCTCCACTGTAGGCTCAAGTCTCAGTGCCCCTCCAGTCTACCATGTGTGCAGGGCACGGAGGTGTCACGCAGTGCTTCACATGGTTTGTCTTGGCGAACGGAGTCACACAGGGGAGGAAATGCTTAAATGTATTCATCAGGAAATCCAAACATGGCTTACTCCGAGAAAACTTAAAATGGGAATCATGGTTACCGACAATGGGAAGAACATTTTGTCTGCGCTGCGCCAAGGAAGCCTGACCCATGCCCCCTGCATGGCTCACGTCTTCAATCTGGTTGTCAAGCGGTTTCTGAAGTGTTCCCCCCATCTGCAAGACATCCTAACAACTTCAAGGAAACTTTGCATGCACTTCAGCCACTCCTACACCGCCAAACACACCCTTCTTGAGCTACAGCGTCAGAATGGTATCCCCCAACATAGTCTGATTTGCGATGTTTCCACCCGTTGGAATTCCACCCTTCACATGTTGGACCGATTATATGAACAGAGAAAAGCCATCACGGATTTCCTGATGATCCAAGCAGATAGGGGGACTCCCCTGTGTAACTTCAATGTCAACCAGTGGCAGCTCATACGTGACACCTGCCGTTTGCTCAGGCCCTTTGAGGATGCCACTTTATTTGTCAGTCAGCAGGATTACGGGATGAACGACGTGATTCCACTGCTTCATGTACTACAGCACATGTTGGAAACCATGGCTGGTCAGGGCACTGGAGACATGGCGTTTACATCTTACGGCCACATGAACCCCGCTGGAGCTGAACTGGAGGAGGAGGAAGAGGAGGAGGAGGAGTTGCCCAGCAAAACACAGTTTAGGCTTGGCGAAATGGCTGGTTTATCTAGTCAGCGGACAGGAGAGGAGGAGCAGGAGCAGCCAGAGGAGCTAGAGGTTTTTGAGGAAGGCGAGACAGAGGACCCGGGCACACCGTGGCAGTATGCAGTGGAGATGGAGACAGGTAGTCCATCCGAGTCACTTGCGCAAATGGCACGAAGCATGCTCACGTGCTTGCGTAGTGACCCCAGAATTGTTTCCATCTGTCGGCGGGATGACTTCTGGCTGTCCACCTTATTGGACCCTCGCTTCCGGCACAAAATGGGGTCATTTTTTAAACCCACCGAGAGGGAGGACAAACTCAACTACTACAAAGACATTCTACGTAGGCAGTTGGCCGATGCCTATCTGCGCCATGGTCCATACTCTCGCAGGTCTGACTCGAGGGGACCTCTGCGCTCACCTTCCACTGCCATGGCCGCTGGGGGGGTTGGCAGCAGCAGCAGCAGAAGCTCCATCAGCAGCAGCAGCCTCAGTCTTCAGTCGCTAATGAGTAGCTTTCTACACCCGCATAGTGAGGCTACTCATGAGCAGCAGGAAGACCTGGAGCAGGACCTCAACCAGCAGGTCATGTCATACTTTGACATGACCATGCCAACACACCTTGAGGATCCGCTGGACTTCTGGGCAGCCAAACTTGATTTGTGGCCGCAACTAGCAGAGTTTGCCCTGGAAAAGCTGTCCTGCCCGGCAAGTAGCGTGCCATCTGAGCGGGTGTTTAGTGCGGCGGGGGCCATAGTTACGGCGAGGAGAACTCGGCTGTCAACTAAAAATGTGGAGAGACTCACCTTTGTCAAAATGAATCAGGGATGGATCAGCCAGGATTTCCACCCACCAATGCCTGATGCATGCGACTAGATTCAGCATGGTGCCACGTTTTACACTTTCCAAATGGTGCAAAACATATTTATGTCTTTAGGCCATTTTTTGGGCTCCTGCTGCTGCCAACTTCTGCCAACTCCAGGGTGTGATTCATCCAATTTTTGGGCTCCTGAAGCCAACCCCAGGGTCTCTTTAAAGTAATATTTGGGCTCCTGCTGCTGCTACTGCCAACTTCTGCCAACTCCAGGGTGTGATTCATCCAATTTTTGGGCTCCTGAAGCCAACCCCAGTGTCTCTTTAAAGTAATATTTGGGCTCCTGCTGCTGCTGCTGCCAACTCCAGGGTGTGATTCATCCAATTTTTGGGCTCCTGAAGCCAACCCCAGGGTCTCTTTAAAGTAATATTTGGGCTCCTGTTGCTGCTGCTGCCAACTCCTGCCAACTCCAGGGTGTGATTCATCCAATTTTTGGGCTCCTGAAGCCAACCCCAGGGTCTGTTTAAAGTAATATTTGGGCTCCTGCTGCTGCTGCTGTCAACTCCTGCCAACTCCAGGGTGTGATTCATCCAATTTTTGGGCTCCTGAAGCCAACCCCAGGGTCTCTTTAAAGTAATATTTGGGCTCCTGTTGCTGCTGCTGCCAACTCCTGCCAACTCCAGGGTGTGATTCATCCAATTTTTGGGCTCCTGAAGCCAACTCCAGTGTCTCTTTAAAGTAATATTTGGGCTCCTGCTGCTGCTGCTGCCAACTTCTGCCAACTCCAGTGTGTGATTCATCCAATTTTTGGGCTCCTGAAGCCAACCCCAGGGTCTCTTTAAAGTAATATTTGGGCTCCTGCTGCTGCTGCCAACTCCAGGGTGTGATTCATCCAATTTTTGGGCTCCTGGAGCCAACTCCAGTGTCTCTTTAAAGTAATATTTGGGCGGGGGCCATAGTTACGGCGAGGAGAACTCGGCTGTCAACTAAAAATGTGGAGAGACTCACCTTTGTCAAAATGAATCAGGGATGGATCAGCCAGGATTTCCACCCACCAATGCCTGATGCATGCGACTAGATTCAGCATGGTGCCACGTTTTACACTTTCCAAATGGTGCAAAACATATTTATGTCTTTAGGCCATTTTTTGGGCTCCTGCTGCTGCTGCCAACTCCAGGGTGTGATTCATCCAATTTTTGGGCTCCTGAAGCCAACTCCAGTGTCTCTTTAAAGTAATATTTGGGCTCCTGCTGCTGCTGCTGCCAACTTCTGCCAACTCCAGGGTGTGATTCATCCAATTTTTGGGCTCCTGAAGCCAACCCCAGGGTCTGTTTAAAGTAATGTTTGGGCTCCTGCTGCTGCTGCCAACTCCAGGGTGTGATTCATCCAATTTTTGGGCTCCTGAAGCCAACCCCAGGGTCTCTTTAAAGTAATGTTTGGGCTCCTGCTGCTGCTGCCAACTCCAGGGTGTGATTCATCCAATTTTTGGGCTCCTGAAGCCAACCCCAGGGTCTCTTTAAAGTAATGTTTGGGCTCCTGCTGCTGCTGCCAACTCCAGGGTGTGATTAATCCAATTTTTGGGCTCCTGAAGCCAACCCCAGGGTCTCTTTAAAGTAATATTTGGGCTCCTGCTGCTGCTGCCAACTCCAGGGTGTGATTCATCCAATTTTTGGGCTCCTGAAGCCAACTCCAGTGTCTCTTTAAAGTAATATTTGGGCTCCTGCTGCTGCTGCTGCCAACTGCTGCCAACTCCAGGGTGTGATTCATCCAATTTTTGGGCTCCTGAAGCCAACCCCAGGGTCTCTTTAAAGTAATATTTGGGCTCCTGCTGCTGCTGCCAACTCCAGGGTGTGATTCATCCAATTTTTGGGCTCCTGATGCCAACTCCAGTGTCTCTTTAAAGTAATATTTGGGCTCCTGCTGCTGCTGCTGCCAACTTCTGCCAACTCCAGGGTGTGATTCATCCAATTTTTGGGCTCCTGAAGCCAACCCCAGGGTCTCTTTAAAGTAATGTTTGGGCTCCTGCTGCTGCTGCCAACTCCAGGGTGTGATTCATCCAATTTTTGGGCTCCTGAAGCCAACCCCAGGGTCTCTTTAAAGTAATATTTGGGCTCCTGCTGCTGCTGCCAACTCCAGGGTGTGATTCATCCAATTTTTGGGCTCCTGAAGCCAACTCCAGTGTCTCTTTAAAGTAATGTTTGGGCTCCTGCTGCTGCTGCTGCCAACTCCAGGGTGTGATTCATCCAATTTTTGGGCTCCTGCTGCTGCCAACTCCAGTGTCTCTTTAAAGCAATGTTTGGGCTCCTTCTGCCCCTCATAGTGATGCCACTTCAACTCTCTGCAATTGTGCCGCTCTGCGATTCTATTAGCGATGCCTCTGATCTGCATGTGATATTTCTTCAAAGTATTATTTAACTAACCCAGCACGCATCCTGTGCGTGTTACAGCAAGGCAGAATGGTTTACAACCCTATTGAGGCTCTAGGAGGCTCAGAAATAGCCGTTTTTTAATAGCGATTCGTCGCGAATTTATTCGGGTCGAAACGATTTTTGTCGGAAAATTCGGCGAATCAGTCTAATCGAATTTTTCAAAAGTTCGCTCATCTCTAGTCGGCAACAGGAGTGGAGATCGAGGATGGTCAAAGGCAAGCAAGGGTCGGCAACAGGAGTGGAGAACGAGGATGGTCAAACAAGCGAGGGTCGGCAACAGGAATGGAGATCGAGGATGGTCAAAGGCAAGCAAGGGTCGGCAACAGGAGAGGAGATCGAGGATGGTCAAACAAGCGAGGGTCGGCAATAGGAATGGAGATCGAGGATGGTCAAACAAGCGAGGGTCGGCAACAGGAATCAGGATCAATATCAGGGATAAACAATTACTAGGGTCTAGGCGCTATAACAGGCAATGACCAACTGGCTGAAGAGGGGTTATATAGGAAGCAGGTATGATTGGGCCAGGGAAGAGAGCCTGATGATTGGTGCAACTAGAATCTTTAATTTAATTGGATAACACAGGGCGTACCGCCCAGGAGTCTGAAAAGGCTGATAGGAACATACAGATAGCGTCAGAAATCAGAAGGAGATTGGCCAGTAATAATATGAACACCCCTCTAACCCACAGCTGCACCTAATTAACTCTCCTCCGACCGACGCAGGCAGAGGCGCGTGCACGCCGGGCGGAAGAGAGGCCGCCGCCTGCCGCGGCCGCCGCACAGAACGCCGTGCGGCGGGACGGGGAGTGCCGCAGGAACGGGACGCAGGTAAGTGGATACTGACATTACCCCCCCCTCACGAGGGGCCTCCGGACCCTCACCCGGCTTCCCCGGATTGTCACGGTGGAATTTCTGTACAAGAGCCCTGGCATGGACATCACAAGAAGAAACCCAGCACCTCTCCTCAGGACCGTAACCAACCCACTCAATTGAATATTGTAACGTATTGCGAACCTTACGCGAATCCAGAATCTTGTTCACTTCATACTCTTGCACATTATCCACTAAAACAGGAGGCGGACCAGCAGGAGAAGAGTTTTTAGCTGGTTTCAACAGTGATACATGAAACGAGTTGGAAATTTTCATAGTAGGAGGGAGCTGAACTTTGAAGGTCACATTATTAAGTTTCCTGATAATGGGGTAAGGACCGATAAATTTAGGACCCAGTTTATAAGAAGGCTGACGGAGAGCAATATTCCTAGCTGAAACCCAAACAAGGTCTCCACACTGAAGGATAGGTTCCTGAGACCTGCGACGATCAGCAAACTTTTTATATTTAACGCGCATAGTTTCTAAATTTTCCTTGACGCGTGCCCAAACCTCTTTCCGTTTCTGAAGCCACTCTTCTAAGACCGGAAAATCAGAAGGTGCTGCAGAAATAGAAGAAGCTCTAGGATGCTTTCCATAATTACAAAAGAACGGGGATATTTTGGTACTGTCACTTGGCGCATTATTATACGCGAACTCGGCAAAGTCAATAAATTCCGACCACTGCTCCTGAGTGTCAGAGATGTAACATCTTAAATATTGTTCTAAGCTTTGATTTGTTCTTTCAGTCTGCCCATTAGACTGGGGATGATACGCGGAGGACAAAGAAACCTGAATCCCCAAACGTGAACAAAAATTTTTCCAAAATCGTGATATAAATTGCACACCCCGATCGGAAACAATATTTAATGGAATACCATGAAGACGAAAAATATGCGAGATGAACAAGCGCGAAAGTTCAGGAGCCGAGGGTAGCTTGGGTAAAGCAATAAAATGAGCCATCTTACTGAATCTATCGACGACTACCCAAACCACAGTGTTCCCATGCGAAAGAGGTAAATCAACAATAAAGTCCATTGAGATGTGAGACCATGGTTCTTTAGGGATCTCAAGCGGAATCAGATACCCACTAGGGGCCTTGTGTACCCCTTTACTTCGTGCACAAACAGGACATGCGTCGATAAGGGTAGTGATATCACGTCTCATAGAAGGCCACCATACGTGGCGCCGAGCAAAAATAAGAGTCTTACGAACTCCCAGATGCCCAGCAGTCTTTGCGTTGTGGAATTCGCGAATAACATCAGAACGCAAATGCGGCGGTACAAATTGACATCCTATAGGTGCGTTTACAGGCGATTCATCTTGGAACGGCGCCAAAACATTAGAGAGATCAGGGAGCAAGGCCCCGACTACACAACCTGCAGGTAAGATAGGCTCACCAGTATCCCCCCGATCCTTACACTCACCAAACATGCGCGACAGAGCATCGGCCTTAGTATTTTTCACGCCCGGCTTAAAGGTAATAATAAAATTGAAACGTGAAAAAAACAATGCCCAACGGGCCTGTCGAGAATTTAACCTCTTGGCGGCGCCTATATACTCGAGATTTTTGTGATCGGTATATACAGTGATAGGATGTAAGGAACCCTCCAACCAATGACGCCATTCATCAAATGCCAGTTTAATAGCTAATAGTTCCCTATTGCCGACATCACAATTTTGTTCTGCGGTATTAAATTTCCGGGAAAAATAGGCACATGGATGCATACGCTCAGGAAATCCGGAAAATTGCGATAAAACAGCTCCAACACCTAATTCAGACGCATCTACTTCAATAACAAAAGGTTTGTTGACGTCGGGGTGCACTAAAACTGGCGCCAAAGTAAAAGCCTGTTTTAGGACACGGAAGGCTTCAATAGCTGATGGTGACCAGTTAACAGTGAACGCGGCTTTGCGGGTGAGATTGGTGAGAGGCGCAACAATACTAGAAAAACCCTTGATAAAACGTCGATAGAAATTAGCAAATCCTAAAAAGCGTTGTAATTCTTTTAAGGATTTGGGTTGTACCCAATCCCGTACTGCCGAAACTTTTCCCCCATCCATCTCCAACCCCTGACTAGAAATAATATATCCCAAGAAGGGAACGGAGGCGACCTCAAACATACACTTAGAAATTTTAGCGTATAAATTATTCTCTCTCAATTTCTGAAGGACCAGTTTTACATGTTGCCTGTGTTCGGAAAGGTTCTTAGAGTAAATGAGGATGTCATCCAAATAAACCACAACGAAGTTACCCAAAAAGTCACGAAACACGTCATTAACGAAGTCTTGAAAGACCGCAGGAGCATTACAAAGGCCAAAAGGCATCACTAAATATTCATAATGACCATCTTTAACATTGAACGCCGTTTTCCATTCATCCCCTTGCCAAATACGGATCAGGTTGTAGGCCCCCTTTAGATCTAGTTTAGAAAAAATTCGAGCCCCCACTACCTGATTAAATAAATCACCTATTAAGGGAAGAGGATAACGATTTTTAACAGTGATCTTATTCAAGGCTCTATAATCTATGCAAGGCCTTAAACCTCCATCCTTCTTCTCAACAAAAAAGAAGCCGGCACCCGCCGGTGAAGTTGATGGGCGGATAAAGCCTTTACTCAGATTTTCAGAAATATATTCTTTCATGGCCTGCTCTTCAGCTCGATTCAGATTATAGATTTTGCCCCTAGGAGGAATAGTTCCAGGAAGTAGGTCGATGGGACAGTCATAGGGTCTGTGTGGGGGAAGATTATCAGCGGACCGCTCAGAAAAGACATCTGCCCAATCTATATAAGGCAGAGGCAGTTCTTGGGGCGAAATCTGCACACTCCTAAGGATAGTGGAGAAGCAATGTGATCTGCAGAAATTACTCCACTTAACCAGATCACCCGACTGCCAATTAAATACGGGGTTATGGAGCTTTAGCCATGGGTATCCCAAAACTACTGGTGTTTCCGGACAATCAAACACCAGGAATTCTATATGTTCAGTATGAGATGAGCCGGCCACCAATCTGAGAGGAGGGGTCTTGTGACTGACCGGCCCTCCCAGGATAGCCTTCCCATTTATGGCCAAAACCTGAAGAGACTTTTCAAGGAGTACCAGTGGAACCCCTAGGATGGAGATTATGCTCCGATCCAGGAAGTTACCTGCAGCTCCACTATCGACAAAAGCAGATACTGCCTGTTTGGAAAGACCCCAGAAAAGCTCCGTAGGGATTAACATTTTATCATGATGAGAGTAATGCTTCAACCCACCTAGATCAGTACCCTCTTCCTGATCTAGGCGAGAAAGTTTCCCGCCGGATACCCCTTATTCGGACAGGACCTGGCAAAATGACCCGGGGACCCACAATAGAGGCAAAGACCCAAAGACCGTCTCCGTTGTTTCTCATCCTGAGAAAGATGGGCTCTGCCAACCTGCATTGGCTCCTCTTGAGAGGGGGAGGAGGTGTTTCCCCCGCCAGGGGTTGAAGGGTTGGGAGTTTGTGGAGGTCTAAAGGGAGTGGTAACCCTAACCCTTTCTCTGGCTCTCTCCCTAAGACGTCTATCGATCCTGATGGAGACCTGCATAAGTTGATCCAAATCTTTTGGAGTGGGGAAATTGACCAAGGCATCTTTAATATTTTCAGAGAGACCCATACGGAATTGGCTACATAGGGCTGGATCATTCCAAGTAGACTCCACCGCCCAGCGCCGGAATTCGGCGCTGTAGTCCTCGGCGGAATTCCGACCCTGCTTCAGGGCCCGAAGCCTGTTTTCCGCCGTGGACTGACGATCTGGATCCGCATACAGCACTCCCATAGCTGAGAAAAAGGAAGTAACGGAGTGTAAGGCAGGATCTTCAGGAAGCAAGCTGAAAGCCCATGACTGGGGATCTCCTTGCAACAGAGAGATAATTAAACCCACCCGTTGGGTTTCAGTGCCAGAAGATAAAGGCCGCAGTCTTTAATTTAATTGGATAACACAGGGCGTACCGCCCAGGAGTCTGAAAAGGCTGATAGGAACATACAGATAGCGTCAGAAATCAGAAGGAGATTGGCCAGTAATAATATGAACACCCCCCTAACCCACAGCTGCACCTAATTAACTCTCCTCCGGCGGCCGTGCTGAGAGCAGCGCCGCCGGAGGGTATAAGTGAAGCGTGCTCGCGCGCCCGCGAGACCTAGAGCCGGGGCCGCCGGCCGACGCAGGCAGAGGCGCGTGCATGCCGGGCGGAAGAGAGGCCGCCGCCTGCCGCGGCCGCCGCACAGAACGCCGTGCGGCGGGACGGGGAGCGCCGCAGGAACGGGACGCAGGTAAGTGGATACTGACATGCTGCTGCTCCTGCTGCTGCTGCTGCCAACTCCAGGGTGTGATTCATCCAATTTTTGGGCTCCTGAAGCCAACCCCAGGGTCTCTTTAAAGTAATGTTTGGGCTCCTGCTGCTGCTGCCAACTCCAGGGTGTGAATTATCCAATTTTTGGCCTCCTGAAGCCAACCTCAGTGTCTCTTTAAAGTAATGTTTGGGCTCCTGCTGCTGCCAACTCCAGGGTGTGATTCATCCAATTTTTGGGCTCCTGAAGCCAACCCCAGGGTCTCTTTAAAGTAATGTTTGGGCTCCTGCTGCTGCTCCTGCTGCTGCTGCCAACTCCAGGGTGTGATTCATCCAATTTTTGGGCTCCTGAAGCCAACCCCAGGGTCTCTTTAAAGTAATGTTTGGGCTCCTGCTGCTGCTGCTGCTGCTGCCAACTCCAGGGTGTGAATCATCCAATTTTTGGGCTCCTGAAGCCAACCCCAGGGTCTCTTCAAAGTAATATTTGGGCTCCTGCTGCTGCTGCTGCCAACTCCAGGGTGTGAATCATCCAATTTTTGGGCTCCTGAAGCCAACCCCAGTGTCTCTTTAAAGTAATGTTTGGGCTCCTGTTGCTGCTGCTGCTGCTGCCAACTCCTGCCAACTCCAGGGTGTGATTCATCCAATTTTTGGGCTCCTGAAGCCAACCCCAGGGTCTCTTTAAAGTAATGTTTGGGCTCCTGCTGCTGCCAACTCCAGGGTGTGATTCATCCAATTTTTGGGCTCCTGAAGCCAACCCCAGTGTCTCTTTAAAGTAATGTTTGGGCTCCTGCTGCTGCTGCTGCCAACTCCAGGGTGTGATTCATCCAATTTTTGGCCTCCTGAAGCCAACCCCAGTGTCTCTTTAAAGTAATGTTTGGGCTCCTGCTGCTGCTGCCAACTCCAGGGTGTGATTCATCCAATTTTTGGGCTCCTGAAGCCAACTCCAGTGTCTCTTTAAAGTAATGTTGGGCTCCTGCTGCTGCTGCTGCTCCTGCTGCTGCTGCTGCCAACTCCAGGGTGTGATTCATCCAATTTTTGGGCTCCTGAAGCCAACCCCAGGGTCTCTTTAAAGTAATGTTTGAGCTCCTGCTGCTGCCAACTCCAGGGTGTGATTCATCCAATTTTTGGGCTCCTGAAGCCAACTCCAGTGTCTCTTTAAAGTAATGTTTGGGCTCCTGCTGCTGCCAACTCCAGGGTGTGATTCATCCAATTTTTGGGCTCCTGAAGCCAACCCCAGGGTCTCTTTAAAGTAATGTTTGGGCTCCTGCTGCTGCTGCCAACTCCAGGGTGTGATTCATCCAATTTTTGGGCTCCTGAAGCCAACTCCAGTGTCTCTTTAAAGTAATGTTGGGCTCCTGCTGCTGCTGCTGCTCCTGCTGCTGCTGCTGCCAACTCCAGGGTGTGATTCATCCAATTTTTGGGCTCCTGAAGCCAACCCCAGGGTCTCTTTAAAGTAATGTTTGAGCTCCTGCTGCTGCCAACTCCAGGGTGTGATTCATCCAATTTTTGGGCTCCTGAAGCCAACTCCAGTGTCTCTTTAAAGTAATGTTTGGGCTCCTGCTGCTGCCAACTCCAGGGTGTGATTCATCCAATTTTTGGGCTCCTGAAGCCAACCCCAGGGTCTCTTTAAAGTAATGTTTGGGCTCCTGCTGCTGCTGCTGCCAACTCCAGGGTGTGATTCATCCAATTTTTGGGCTCCTGAAGCCAACTCCAGTGTCTCTTTAAAGTAATGTTTGGGCTCCTGCTGCTGCTGCTGCCAACTCCAGGGTGTGATTCATCCAATTTTTGGGCTCCTGAAGCCAACCCCAGTGTCTCTTTAAAGTAATGTTTGGGCTCCTGCTGCTGCTCCTGCTGCTGCCAACTCCAGGGTGTGAATCATCCAATTTTTGGGCTCCTGAAGCCAACCCCAGGGTCTCTTTAACCCTTTAAATGCCAAGCACGTAACACCTACGTGCTGGCTTGGCTGGGCCTTAAGTGCCAAGCCCGTAGGTGTTACGTGCTTGACTTTGATCGCTTCTAGTTTAAAAAATAAAAATAAAAAATACTCACCTGACCCCTTGTTGGATCCGGCCGGGTCTCCCCTTTAATTTGGTGCCATCCGATCCCCCGTGGGGGGTCGGATGGCTCCAGGAGAGCCCCCGGAATAGGCCGCCCCCCCCCGCTTCTGCAGCAGCAGCTGCTAACTGTAAAAAAAAAAAAAAAATAAAAATGACATTCACTTACCTCCATGTGCGCTGGCTCCCGCTGTCCCTCCTCTTCACCTGGGGGGCCTCCGATCCCCCCCCAGGACTTACCGATCTTCAGGAGAGAGCCTGAGAGGCTCTCTCCCCTTTGATCCTCGATGGCGGCCGCCATCTTGCCGCTAAGCCCCGCCCCCTTGGGGGCAGGGCTTATGACGTCATCCCGGCCCCCGATATCTGGCTTCACCCTTCTCAACTTCTCAGATGCCGGTGATCGGCACAGGGTAAGGAGGTGGCAGGAGATCCTCTGATCTCATGCCTCCTCCTTCTCCTGTACCGATCACCGGCATCTGTCAGCTGAGCGGCGAGGGACAAGAGCTTGAAATCGAAGGTAAGTACAGTAAAAAAAAATTATTTTTTTTTAATAAAATACTTTTTTTTATTGTGTGGTGTTTTTTTTTTTACAGTTAACCCTTTGTGAGCTGGTAAGGGGTCCATGAGACCCCTTATACCAGTTCACATGGCTGGGGGGGTGGCATTGCCATTAACCCCCGCACCCCCATTACCTGCCTCCCCAAAGGCCAGGGGGGGGCAGAAGAGCCCGGGCCCACATAGGCTATGTGGGCTCGTAGGCTGCAGGGTGGGGGGGCCACCAAAGCTGGCCCCCCCACTCTGTGCCTACAAGCCCCCATAGCTGGTCCCGGGCTGGTTACTTTGGGTAAGGGGGACCCCACGTCATTTTTTTTTTTGGATTTTTAAGGGTTTTTAACCCTTAAAAATCCAAAAAAAAATGGGGTCCCCCTCCCCGGGAAGGGGGACCCTATGTCATTTTTTTTTTTAATTAACCATTTGTCATCCAGCAGCTATAAAAGGCTTCTGGGCAGGAAAGGGTGTCTACCTATACATATGTGGTATCGCTGTAAGCGGGAGAAATTGGGGTTTCTCACGCAATAAGATTTTATTGACAAACTTACATTTTTTATTACAAAAAAACTCTACAAATTGTAAAAAAATATATTTTTTTTATTTTTTTTCACACATTTCACCCAAAAATGTTGAGAATACACCTAAAAAACACAAACAAGACATTTCATGTTAAAGCCCAGACTCTGTTGAAAAAAACAATATATAATTTTCCTGGGAAATCCCTGGAAATCCCTTCGAAAATGACAGTTGAACATGTGTAGCGCAAAACAGTCAAACTCAGTCTGGCAACAGGGAGTGGCAAATGCTGCAGGTAGGCTGGCAGCGAAAGGGTTAAAGTAATATTTGGGCTCCTGCTGCTGCTAACTCCAGGGTGTGATTCATCCAATTTTTGGGCTCCTGAAGCCAACCCCAGGGTCTCTTTAAAGTAATATTTGGGCTCCTGCTGCTGCTGCTGCTGCTGCTGCCAACTCCAGGGTGTGATTCATCCAATTTTTGGGCTCCTGAAGCCAACCCCAGGGTCTCTTTAAAGTAATGTTTGGGCTCCTGCTGCTGCTGCTGCCAACTCCAGGGTGTGATCCATCCAATTTTTGGGCTCCTGAAGCCAACCCCAGGGTCTCTTTAAAGTAATGTTTGGGCTCCTGCTGCTGCTGCTGCCAACTTCAGGGTGTGATTCATCCAATTTTTGGGCTCCTGAAGCCAACCCCAGGGTCTCTTTAAAGTAATATTTGGGCTCCTGCTGCTGCTGCTGCTGCTGCCAACTCCAGGGTGTGAGTCATCCAATTTTTGGGCTCCTGAAGCCAACTCCAGTGTCTCTTTAAAGTAATATTTGGGCTCCTGCTGCTGCTGCTGCCAACTCCAGGGTGTGATTCATCCAATTTTTGGGCTCCTGCTGCTGCCAACTCCAGTGTCTCTTTAAAGCAATGTTTGGGCTCCTGCCCCTCATAGTGATGCCACTTCAACTCTCTGCAATTGTGCCGCTCTGCGATTCTATTAGCGATGCCTCTGATCTGCATGTGATATTTATTCAAAGTATTATTTAACTAACCCAGCACGCATCCTGTGCGTGTTACAGCAAGGCAGAATGGTTTACAACCCTATTGAGGCTCTAGGAGGCTCAGAAATAGCCGTTTTTAATAGCGATTCGTCGCAAATAAATTCGGGTCGAAACTATTTTTGTCGGAAAATTCGGCGAATCAGTCGAATCGAATTTTTCAAAAGTTCGCTCATCTCTAATCACAGTATACATGCCAATGTTTTGGGGCCTTCTGCCCCTTTGTCAAGGCCTGCGATACCCGAGAATACCTCACTGGTGCTTTTTCCCCCCTGGCCGGCCAGTGTGGCGTTTCCGGGCGTGCTCGTGGAGCGCTGGCCGGACCGTCACTTCCGGTTCCAGGGTCCCGACTGACATCACATCCGGTGTCTGGCTGGCAGGTGTAACGCCTGCCAATCAGCAGTGGAAGCGATGCCAGCGCACAGGGCTCCCGTCGCCAGAGGCTGCGCATCGCTGGAGCGTTTGACAGGTAATAGTATGAATAATGTAGTACACAGTACGCCGTGGAAGAGAGCGATGGCGCTGGGGGGTTTCAAAGCTCCTCATATCTTCAGGGGAAGGAAGCGCAGATAACAGCAAACTACAAGGCACCAGCTTGTCTTCTAAAAATAAACAAAGATTTGAACATTACACACATGTTAAAATAATACCATGAAAATAAAAGCAGCGGTCACTGCAAATGGAACCAATTCACCAATAGTCATCATTAAGTAGATTATGAAAGGGTATACGCCTCACAAAACAGGTTATGTGTGATTCTAATAAACTTATAATGCCTATCTATATATTAGGGGGGGTATCTTAATAAAATGGTTGAATATCCTATTATTGAAAAAAATCGCAGATACATTTACCATGACTAGAGTCAGAGGTCTAGGTATCCAGAAAGAATGAAGAGTGTATCGGCCTTGTGGGTACCAATTGCACGTGGGATCCCTTTGTTCAGTGGCTAAGGTCAAGGCATGGATATCTCAGAACGGGAAGGATAAAAAAGGATGGAAAGTTGTTTGACCCAGTGGGCACCATCCGACATGGGATGCCCTTTACGCGATGACTAGAGCTGGAGCGTGGAGATCTTTAAATGGAGAGTCGGATGACCCTGTGGGCACCAACAGACATGGGATGCCCTTTGTACGGTTGCTGGAGATAAAGTATAGAACTCAATAGATTAAAAGAACTGAGTCAATTGGCCAAGTGAGCCACACCCAGCGTGGCATGCCCTATGTCTGGTGATTATATTCAGAGGATAGTCTGGTATCATGTGATGTCACTTGTCTAAATTGCCTCATGCTCGTGTGCAGAGCCAATTGGACCATATCAGTAGTGTGGTTCCATAGACTTGGGTTTATTACAGAAGGGAAACTCCCGTTTGGAACTAATTACTGGAATGTAAAAAGAGTTTAGGGAGAGGTTCTAACGAGTATCCAGGGAGTGGGTCCAAGATGGTCCAGAGGAAGAAAAGGTGTGATAAGGTGGTAGTCATGGGGAAACTTAGATCCTATAAAATATTGATTAATAACGTATAGGGAATAGCTGTTTATAGAGGTCATACCAAGATACAAGAACACCCCTAATCGTGTTTAAACTGTATAATACAAGAAGTGTTGTGCCATATGGGGTACTGGGATTGTTATAGAAATGGGGTATAATCGACCTCTTCATTCAGGCCTCTTGGCGACCTTGTTTGAAGTGTCTGTATCCAGAATAGTTCACGTCTCATAAGTGTTTTATTTCTATCGACGCCTCTGGAGGGGGGAGGTACTTGGTCAAAGGCTTGGAAGTGAAGTTGTGATACCTGGTGGCCCATTTCAAGGAAATGATGGGTCAGTGGAGAATCTAGGTCACATCTGCGGATGGCGCTACGGTGTTCGCTGATGCATGAGCGTAATGCTCGGATGGTTTTACCCACATATGCTAGCCCGCAGGAACATTTAATCAGATAGATGACATGGTCAGAGCTGCAGTTGAGAAATGTCTTAATGGTGAATTTCTGTCCGGTGTGGGGATGTGTAAATTGGTTGCCTTTGGTCACAAAGCCACATTGGCCACATGGGAACATGCCCTTAATAGGAGGTAAGGCGCTAAGACACGTTCATGAGCCTGTGGATTCTGTAGGGTGCTTAAATTCAGCTCTAATCAGTCGGTCTCTCAGAATTTTGGGACGTTTGTGAACAAACATTGGTGGTGATTGAAAGATTGACTGTAGGCGTTCGGCACTTATCAATACGTGCCAATTAGAGATGAGCGAACTTTTGAAAAATTCGATTCGATTGATTCGCCGAATTTTCCGACAAAAATCGGTTCGACCCGAATTTATTCGCGACGAATCGCTATTAAAAACGGCTATTTCTGAGCCTCCTAGAGCCTCAATAGGGTTGTAAACCATTCTGCCTTGCTGTAACACGCATAGGATGTGTGCTGGGTTAGTTAAATAATACTGTAAATAAATATCACATGCAGATCAGAGGCATCGCTAATAGAATCGCAGAGCGGCACAATTGCAGAGAATTGAAGTGGCATCACTATGAGGGGCAGGAGCCCAAACATTGCTTTAAAGAGACACTGGAGTTGGCAGCAGCAGGAGCCCAAAAATTGGATGAATCACACCCTGGAGTTGCAAGCAGCAGCAGGAGCCCAAACATTGGCTGAAAGAGACACTGGAGTTGGCAGCAGCAGGAGCCCAAAAATTGACTGACACACCCTGGAGTTTCAAGGAGCAGCAGCAGCAGCAGCAGGAGCCCAAACATAGTTTGAAAGAGAAACTGGAGTTGGCTGCAGGAGCCCAAAGATTGGATGAATCACACCCTGCAGTTGCAAGCAGCAGCAGCAGGAGCCCAAATATTACTTTAAAGAGACACTGGATTTGGCAGCAGGAGCCCAAAATTGGATGAATCACACCCTGGAGTTGGCAGCAGCAGCAGTGGCAGGAGCCCAAACATTACTTTAAAGAGACACTGGGGTTGGCTTCAGGAGACCAAAAATTGGATGAATCACACCCTGGAGTTGGCAGCAGCAGCAGCAGGAGCCCAAACATTACTTTAAAGAGACACTGGAGTTGGCTTCAGGAGCCCAAAAATTGGATGAATCACACCCTGGAGTTGGCAGCAGCAGCAGCAGGAGCCCAAACATTACTTTAAAGAGACACTGGAGTTGGCTTCAGGAGCCCAAAAATTGGATGATTCACACCCTGGAGTTGGCAGCAGCAGCAGCAGGAGCCCAAACATGACTTTAAAGAGACACTGCGGTTGGCCTCAGGAGCCCAAAAATTGGACGAATCACACCCTGGAGTTGGCAGCAGCAGGAGCCCAAACATTACTTTAAAGAGACACTGGGGTTGGCTTCAGGAGCCCAAAAATTGGATGAATCACACCCTGGAGTTGGCAGCAGCAGCAGCAGGAGCCCAAACATTACTTTAAAGAGACACTGGGGTTGGCTTCAGGAGCCCAAAAATTGGATGAATCACACCCTGGAGTTGGCAGCAGCAGCAGTAGCCAAACATTACTTTAAAGAGACACTGGGGTTGGCTTCAGGAGCCCAAAAATTGGATGAATCACACCCTGGAGTTGGCAGCAGCAGCAGGAGCCCAAACATTACTTTAAAAAGACACTGGGGTTGGCTTGAGGAGCCCAAAAATTGGATGATTCACACCCTGGAGTTGGCAGCAGCACCAGCAGCAGGAGCCCAAACATTACTTTAAAGAGACACTGGAGTTGGCTGCAGGAGCCCAAAGATTGGATGAATCACACCCTGCAGTTGCAAGCAGCAGCAGCAGGAGCCCAAATATTACTTTAAAGAGACACTGGATTTGGCAGCAGGAGCCCAAAATTGGATGAATCACACCCTGGAGTTGGCATCAGCAGCAGCAGCAGCAGTAGCAGGAGCCCAAACATTACTTTAAAGAGACCCTGGGGTTGGCTTCAGGAGCCCAAAAATTGGATGAATCACACCCTGGAGTTGGCAGCAGCAGCAGGAGCCCAAACATTACTTTAAAGAGACACTGGAGTTGGCTTCAGGAGCCCAAAAATTGGATGAATCACACCCTGGAGTTGGCAGCAGCAGGAGCCCAAACATTACTTTAAAGAGACACTGGGGTTGGCTTCAGGAGCCCAAAAATTGGATGAATCACACTCTGGAGTTGCAAGCAGCAGCAGCAACAGGAGCCCAAACATTACTTTAAAGAGACACTGGGGTTGGCTTCAGGAGCCCAAAAATTGGATGAATCACACCCTGGAGTTGGCAGCAGCAGCAGCAGGAGCCCAAACATTACTTTAAAGAGACACTGGAGTTGGCTTCAGGAGCCCAAAAATTGGATGATTCACACCCTGGAGTTGGCAGCAGCAGCAGCAGCAGGAGCCCAAACATTACTTTAAAGAGACACTGGGGTTGGCTTCAGGAGCCCAAAAATTGGATGAATCACACCCTGGAGTTGGCAGCAGCAGCAGGAGCCCAAACATTACTTTAAAGAGACACTGGGGTTGGCTTCAGGAGCCCAAAAATTGGATGAATCACACCCTGGAGTTGGCAGCAGCAGCAGCAGGAGCCCAAACATTACTTTAAAGAGACACTGGGGTTGGCTTCAGGAGCCCAAAAATTGGATGATTCACACCCTGGAGTTGGCAGCAGCAGCAGGAACCCAAACATTACTTTAAAGAGACACTGGAGTTGGCAGCAGGAGCCCAAAGATTGGATGAATCACACCTTCTGATCAACAAAAGTGTGCAGCGCTGGTACTGCCTTCTTGGCAAAGAAATTACGGCTTGGGACTCTTCACCTCGGCTCGGCACAAGCCATCAGTTCTCTGAAAGGTGCAGAGTCCACCACCTGAAAAGGGAGCGACTGCAGCACCAGCAACTTGGACAGGAGCACATTCAGCTTCTGCGCCGTAGGATGAGTGGGTGCATACTGCTGTCTCTTGGACATGGCTTCGCTGATGGATTGCTGGTGGGATGCATGACTTGGAGGCGGAGGAGGAGGAGCAGGAGCGACAGAGGATGGGTATGACGCACAGCTGCCTTCGGCTGAGGTGCTGGAGCCTTGGCTGGCAGAAATTGGGAACGGCGTGCCACTTGGTGAGGAAGCGGACTGGACCACCCCTTGGGAGCCTCGGTTCTCCCAGGCCGCTTTATGGTGACGCATCATATGTTGACGCAGGGCCGTGGTGCCAACATTTGGACCCTGGCCACGCTTCACCTTCTGCCTACATATCTTGCATGTGGCCATGTTACCCTCCTGCGGATGCTTCAGGAAAAACTGCCACACTGCCGAGTAGCTACTTTTCCCACCCCCTGGCCTCACTGATTCACTGCTGCTGTTGCCAACTACAGGAACCCCTGCTCCACTACCTCCCGATAAGGTAGACTGCCGCACAGCAGGTGCTCTACCCCGGCCCCGGCCGGCTCCAGCCTTTGGAATTGTGCCCCCATGCTGACTGCTACCACCTTGCTGCCTCAGCTGCTGACTCCGGGGCAACCCGCGCCCCTCTTCTCCTGATGATGACGATGAAGCCCCTTCATCACCCGGCTCCCAAGTGCGATCGGCTTCATCGTCATCATCATTATCACCGAGTTGTGGCTGTACGTCACTGATGTTCGTGGATTCATCAACAGTGTCTGGCGCAGGAGCTGGAACGCTCGCAGCACCCATGACACTGTCCACATCACTATTTGTCTGCCTAGCTAAAGAAGCCACCTCCACTTCTTGGCTGGGCAGTAGCTGCTGACTGTCCTATATCTGATCGTCCTCCTCACTAAAGAGGGGAGCTGAACCCAAAGCATAGGATACGTCGCTGGGAGAGGGAACGGCGTAGTACAGAGGCAATGGGAGGACAGGGACTGCTCTCGGGGCATGCCAACTCAGGGTTGTGTCAGAGGAACCTACCGACCCTAGACTGGGGGTCTCAGACGTAAGTTGTGATGATGTTGTTAATGAGCGCGTTAACCAATCTACCACGGCAGATGCAGCAGATACTGGCAGATTAGGTCTCTCAGCGTGACTCCTGCTGCTACTGGCCCCTAGTCTGCTGCGACCTCTGCCTGCGGAATCTTGGCCTCTGCCACTCCTCTTTTCACTTCCAGGCACTTGTCTGCCCGACATAGTCTAACTGGCGTGGTAGTAGGTGATATTTTAAGAACCCCCAGGCAGCGGTGGGTCTATATGAAACAGAATATAATGCACACCAAAAGTGAGCAGTAACAATCCAACAGGCCTGCTTAGTGTAAATAAGAGAGCTGCTTAGTGTAAATAAAGAGGGGTATGGTATGTTACAGAATGGGATGCCCCAACAGCAGAGCACCTGGGAGCAGTAGTATTATGCACAGCAAAAGTGTCTTTATCAGGCCAAATTACTTTTAGAATAAGTGCAAAGGGTTAAAGTAAATAGAGGCTGGTGTAGTCACAGAATGGGATGCCCCAACCAGAGAGCACCTGGGAGCAGTACTACTATGCACAGCAAAAGTGTCTTTATCAGGCCAAATTACTTTTAGAATAAGTGCAAAGGGTTAAAGTAAATAGAGGCTGGTGTAGTCACAGAATGGGATGCCCCAACCAGAGAGCACCTGGGAGCAGTACTACTATGCACAGCAAAAGTGTCTTTATCAGGCCAAATTACTTTTAGAATAAGTGCAAAGGGTTATAGTAAATAGAGGCTGTTGTAGTCACAGAATGGGATGCCCCAACCAGAGAGCACCTGGGAGCAGTACTACTATGCACAGCAAAAGTGTCTTTATCAGGCCAAATTACTTTTAGAATAAGTGCAAAGGGTTATAGTAAATAGAGGCTGTTGTAGTCACAGAATGGAATGCCCCAACCAAAGAGCACCTGGGAGCAGTACTACTATGCACAGCAAAAGTGTCTTTATCAGGACAAATTACTTTTAGAATAAGTGCAAAGGGTTATAGTAAATAGAGGCTGGTGTAGTCACAGAATGGGATGCCCCAACCAGAGAGCACCTGGGAGCAGTACTACTATGCACAGCAAAAGTGTCTTTATCAGGCCAAATTACTTTTAGAATAAGTGCAAAGGGTTATAGTAAATAGAGGCTGGTGTAGTCACAGAATGGGATGCCCCAACCAGAGAGCACCTGGGAGCAGTACTACTATGCACAGCAAAAGTGTCTTTATCAGGCCAAATTACTTTTAGAATAAGTGCAAAGGGTTATAGTAAATAGAGGCTGGTGTAGTCACAGAATGGGATGCCCCAACCAGAGTGCACCTGGGAGCAGTACTACTATGCACAGCAAAAGTGTCTTTATCAGGCCAAATTACTTTTAGAATAAGTGCAAAGGGTTATAGTAAATAGAGGCTGGTGTAGTCACAGATTGGGATGCCCCAACCAGAGAGCACCTGGGAGCAGTACTACTATGCACAGCAAAAGTGTCTTTATCAGGCCAAATTACTTTTAGAATAAGTGCAAAGGGTTATAGTAAATAGAGGCTGTTGTAGTCACAGAATGGGATGCCCCAACCAGAGTGCACCTGGGAGCAGTACTACTATGCACAGCAAAAGTGTCTTTATCAGGCCAAATTACTTTTAGAATAACTGCAAAGGGTTATAGTAAATAGAGGCTGGTGTAGTCACAGAATGGGGTGCCCCAACCAGAGAGCACCTGGGAGCAGTACTACTATGCACAGCAAAAGTGTCTTTATCAGGCCAAATTACTTTTAGAATAAGTGCAAAGGGTTATAGTAAATAGAGGCTGGTGTAGTCACAGAATGGGATGCCCCAACCGGAGTGCACCTGGGAGCAGTACTACTATGCACAGCAAAAGTGTCTTTATCAGGCCAAATTACTTTTAGAATAAGTGCAAAGGGTTATAGTAAATAGAGAGTGTTGTAGTCACAGAATGGGATGCCCCAACCAGAGAGCACCTGGGAGCAGTACTACTATGCACAGCAAAAGTGTCTTTATCAGGCCAAATTACTTTTAGAATAAGTGCAAAGGGTTATAGTAAATAGAGGCTGTTGTAGTCACAGAATGGGATGCCCCAACCAGAGAGCACCTGGGAGCAGTACTACTATGCACAGCAAAAGTGTCTTTATCAGGCCAAATTACTTTTAGAATAAGTGCAAAGGGTTATAGTAAATAGAGGCTGGTGTAGTCACAGAATGGGATGCCCCAACCGGAGTGCACCTGGAAGCAGTACTACTATGCACAGCAAAAGTGTCTTTATCAGGCCAAATTACTTTTAGAATAAGTGCAAAGGGTTATAGTAAATAGAGGCTGGTGTAGTCACAGAATGGGATGCCCCAACCAGAGAGCACCTGGGAGCAGTACTATGCACAGCAAAAGTGTCTTTATCAGGCCAAATTACTTTTAGAATAAGTGCAAAGGGTTATAGTAAATAGAGGCTGGTGTAGTCACAGAATGGGATGCCTCACAGCAGACTTGAGATCAGTTCAGTATATATGTACAGTAAGTGTATAAGCAGCCTGAAAACGCTAACAAAGCCAGTCAGCCAGCCAGTAACACTCAGGCTGGATGAAAAAAAAAAATCTCCCTGTGACTGCCTTCGATTTTTCCTAACTTTCCCTGCTTCTCGCTGACTTTCTGCCTGTCTCCTGCCTGCCCCTGGCTCTCTGTCTCTCCCTGACTACAGCAGCGTCCTGTCTCTCACGAATGCAATAGAGAAATGAGGAAAAGCAAGATGTCCGCCGCCTTAAATAGCGCTGTCACGTCACCGGGCTTGCTGGCTGCTGATAGGCTGCATGTGACTGCCCCAGCTTGCACTGGTGTGGGGTAGATGTCTGGACATGTCCCGTCCGCCATCTTAGAATGCCTGTAATGTAAATGAATGGATGTTAAAGGAAAACTTCGAGCAATCAAAGCACGGGGAAATTCGGATTCGATCCGAATCGAATTTTTCTTGAAATTCAGATCGAATCCGGGTTCGTCCGGATCGATTCGCTCATCCCTAGTGCCAATGCTTACGAATGATGCATTCTATTTGTGGTGTCATTCTAGAATAAGTGAAAATAGCCGGGATTCCATTGCTAAATTTCTTGGGTTTGTATGAAAGTAGGGATTCCCTCGTTTGTGCAAACGCCTTCAGTTTGGCAGTTTCTAGTATATCTGGTGGGTATCCTCAGGCCAGAAAGTCCTTAAGGAGAGTGTCGGCTCTCTCTAGGTAAATCTGATCGTTGGAGATGATTCTCCTTAGTCTGATGAATTGACTATATGGCAAGTCTGTTTTCATCTTGGTGGGATGGAAGCTGTCAAAACGTAGAAATGTGTTGCGGTCAGTTTCTTTTTTGTATAGGTCCGTATGTATCCTCTGATTGTGAATGAAAACTTGAACGTCTAGAAAATGAACCTGTGTGTGGCTGTAGTCTAAAGTGAAATAAATTGTTGGTTCTGCTGTATTGAGTCTATTGACAAACTCCAGAAGGGAGTCTGAGGGGCCATCCCATAGAAAGAAAATGTCGTCTATGTAGCATGCCCACAACAGTATGTGATTGGTATATGATGTATCCATGTATACATGGTGTCCAAAATCTGTCCATAAAAAGGTTGGCGTAGGCTTGGGGCTACATTGGAGCCCATTGCCGTGCCCTGGAGCTGCAAGTAGTAGTCACTATCATATCGGAAATAATTCTTAGTCAATATGATAGTGAGCAGTTCCACACAAAACTCTTTGAGTTCTGTTGATTCGCCTGTATTGTCCAAGACCGATGTTATGGTGGCTATGCCTGTGTCATGAGGGATGGATGTATACAGGAATGATACATCCATGCTGCATAGTATCGATTCCGTGGGTAAATTGTCTAGATAATTGATTGAGAAAATCATTTGTGTCCAAAAGAAATGAACACGTGGAAAGAACATGTGGTTGGAGTATTTTGTCGAGAAATGTAGCTATGTTTTGGAAGACAGATTCTGTGCTGGCCACAATGGGTCTGCCCGGGGGCTGTGTGGGGTGAATTTTTGGTAGGATGTAAAAAACGGGAGTGATGGGAAAGTCTGTAATAAGATAGTCTTGTAATTTTTTATCAATGATACCGGAGGATAGTGCATTCGAGATGAGGGTGTTAATGTTTTTCTGTATAGTTGGTAGTGGGTCCTCAGACAATTTGCGATAAATCTGAGTGTCATTCAGTTGTGTTCTAATTGTCCTATCATAGAATGAACGGTCCATAATGACAGTGGCACCACCCTTATCGGCAGATTTAATGACAATCGATTGGTCCTGAATAAGTGCCTTAAGTGCTGATTCTCCTGTATGTGAGAAGTTATTATTGATTTGGCAGAAATTGGGGGGGGCCCACTGTAAACCCTGGACGTCCTTTTGTATTAGCTTAATGAAGGTTTAAACAACGGGAGAAGTGGAGGGAGGAGACCACTTACTTCTAGGTTTGCACATAGAGAGATCTGGTCGTGTGGATGCAGAGGAGGACCCAGATGTGGAGGAAGGTGTACAGGGAGGGCCGGATGATCCAGGTACGTTTGTCTGAGAGGCTGTGGTAATAAAGAAAGATTTTAATCTCAAAGTTCTGTAAAATAGTTGTAGTTCTATGTCTGTATCTAAGGGATCTCCTAGGCCGGCCAGGGGGGAACAGCATAAGAAGCACCAGTGAGGCATTCTCGGGTATCGCAGGCCTTGACAAAGGAGCAGAGGGCCCGAAACGTTGACATGTATACTGCGATCACTGACTAATTTGCTACCGCTTGGTAATATGTCCATATACTGATATTATGATCACTTTATTGCAGTCATGATTATGAATATATAATTTGCTGTATATGTTTATTGGGTGACTTCTTGGATGATGCAGGGCGGATTTATATGACTGTACTGACCAGAACTGTTTTCAATGTTTCATTACCTGGTGTATATACGGTGTATGGTTCTCTCCTTAACTAAAAACTCCAGCCTGCATCCTCTGCTCCCTCATCAGGATCGTGACAGGTTCACCCCATAGCCTCCTATGGTAATGCATGGTGACCTTACATAGAGCATTAGTATTTTTATATGTTAGTGTTAACTTTCTCACTCTCTCTTTACACTGAGGTGAACAAATGCTCCTGATGACACCCAGAACCCCTTATCCACAGAATGATTCATTGTATCCTTTTTTTCAGATGCATATGATCAAGAGAACTGCTGTTACCACTGTATATATATGATACCCTAATACAATTTTAATTGCATATTAAGCTTTTGTGTTTGTGGTGTGCTTTCCATCCAACCAACCTATTTAATAAATCTGATAATCCAAAAAGTTACAAAATCAAAACCCTATGGGTGATGACTGTACTAACTAAAGCCTACAACTAAAGCCCACTAAAAATAGCAAAATACAAAAAAAAAACTACACAATAAACAGTCAAGAAACAATTTTAAATATATCAAAAATGTGTGTATCTATGATCCGAAGTGGTGAACTCAGCAGGAGCAGTTGAACCAAATGGTAATCTGGGGGGGGGATGGGGGTTCCGGACGGGGGGAGGAGGACACGGGGACTATTAATTTGAGTCTAGGGGGCTACAGCAGTCCCAGGGACAGCAGGACTGTACACAGTAGAGGTCCTAGTAGAGACAGTCCCAAAAGGGAGGACGAAGGTCCAGCAAAGGTCCAACTGAAGAAGTCTTCGGGCAGAAAACCAACCAACACGCCTGAAGAAAGTTTAGTTAACAGAAGTATAGATTAAGAAGGGTAGGTAAAAAAAACCCTGAATCCCCTCTAACTACCTTATGCCCAATCCTGTGCATGCACTGGTCACAGTCACACTACGCTATACTTTTAGCCAGCATGTGCCGTTGAATTGGCAGTAAGGTACATGGGTGGAAGGTGCGCGCCAGGCCTGGCTCACCCAGTAGACGGGGGGAGGGATAGGGGAGCCGCTAATGAGGGGGAATGGAGGCGGCCATGGGGGGGGTGCAGGCTCATGATCACCAATCACATGACAACCAGAAATCAGCCAGAGCTCAACTCGACACCCCCCATTTCTGCCTCCTCACCCACCACCAATGCCGGCTGCACCCAGGAGAGAGCTTGGCCCGGCGCACACCTGCCATCGCCCACCCCGATAAAAGATAATTTATATTATTGATTAGCACACATTAGGCCCAAAACACATTTATAGCACAGCATAAAATCAAAAAACCAAATACAGTTTAGATTGCATTGTGGGGGTGGCAGATGGGCGGCCGGTTTGGTTCACCCAGTGAACACCCGTGTGTAGATGGGGGGGATAGGGGAGCCGCTAATGGGGGAATGGAGACAGCCATGGGGGGGTGCAGGCAGCAAATGGCTCATGATCACCAATCACATGGCAACCAGAAATCAGCCAGAGCTCCGCTCGACACCCCCCCATTTCTGCCTCCTCACCCACCACCATCGCCGGCTGCACCCAGGAGAGAGCTGAGCCTGTCGCACACCTGCCATCGCCCACCCCAATAAATAATCATTTATATTATTGATTAGCACACATTAGGCCCAAAACACATTTATAACACAGCATAAAAATCGAAAAAACAAATACAGTTTAGATTGCATTGTGGGGGTGGCAGGTTTGGCTCACCCCGCCGGTTTGGCGGTGCAGTTGGTGATCGAGGGGGGTGGGGGGATGGAGGCGGCAAGTTGCTTGTGATCACCCATCACACAGCAAAAATTGGCCGGCATCCGATGCTATGGCCTGCGTCACCACCAACCCCCCCCCCCCCCCATAACCGATAAAGGACAAAAAAAATAGCAAGAAAAAAAAAACATTTTCTACTACTCTTTTACTAGTACTGTTCACTGTGCCTCAGCCTGCATTAGAAGACTGGAATCTTCAGATGCAGGCTGCAAAACAGAACAACAGCAGTAGTACATCTCAAAGTAATGAGATCCATTCACAAAAAACAGCGATCTCATGTAGATCGACTTTTTTGTCAATGAATCTCATTACTATGAGATTCAAACATAAAAAATTGTCTCCTACGGCCACCCACCCCTCAAAAACATACAGATCCCAATTGCAGGCAGTGAGGGGCATCCCAATCGCAAGCAGTGAGGGGCAGCCCAATCGCAGGCAGTGAGGGGCAGCCCAATCGCAGGCAGTGAGGGGCATCCCAATCGCAGGCAGTGAGGGGCATCCCAATCGCAGGCAGTGAGGGGCATCCCAATCGCAGGCAGTGAGGGGCATCCCAATCGCAGGCAGTGAGGGGCATCCCAATCGCAGGCAGTGAGGTCCCCCTCCCCCATTTTTGCAGTGTGGGGCAGGCGCAGCCCACCGGGATTGTGCCCGGTATGCCCTATGGCCAGTCCGCCCCTGGGTAAAAAATGTGGCTAGGGGGACCAGGGGTGCAAGAGTGGCTATGGGGGTGTAGGTGGATTATGATTTGGGGGTGTAAGGGTGGTTGCTCTCATATTTGAATCTCATAGTAATGAGATCCATTCACAAAAAACGGAGATCTCAGGTAGATCGCCGTTTTTTGTCAGTGAATCTCATTACTATGAGATTCAAACATATAGAAAGTGTCTCCTACGGCCACCCACCCCTCAAAAACATAAAGACCCCCCTCCCCACACATTCGCTTACCTGCGATCCCGGAGAAAGAGGCTGGCACCCGTGTGATGGCAGTTTAAATAGCAGGGGGCGCCGGCTGGTGACAGCTGCTGTGTGCCCCCCGCTGATTGGTCCGGGGGGTGATCGGGTGATTTGGGTCACCCACAGGTCACCTCCCCCTGACCCCTGGACAGACGAATGACGCTGGCGGCCGCGTGATGCTTTGAAAGAGCAGGGGGCGCCGGCTGATGACAGCTGCCGTGCGCCCCCTGCTGATTGGTCGGGGAGGCGATCGGGTGACTTGGGTCACCAACAGGTCACCTCCCCCTAACCCCTGGACTACATTCTAGAGGATTCCTCTGCAACTGGCCCGCTGACTGCCTGGCGGTTAACTGCAGGGGAGGCAGCCACGTAAATTTTACGTGGCTGGCGTTTAAAGGGTTAAATGGGATACCTTTAAAAGCTGCATTTAGTAAAACACTTAAAACATGAAAAAACACAATTAAAAATAAAAAGTCAGCCTATTGTTATTTAGATAAAAATGGTATCTAACCTGTAGCGATAACCCTTATCGCCGGAGGGCTTCACCGCCCGAGACGTCCTTTTCCCAATCGTAAGAGGTGCTGCTGGAATTCCAGAGTCGTCTGTGAGTAAACAGGAACAGCCCTTACAAGGGCTAGTGAACTGTAATATAGCGTTTCCCCCCAATAAGAGACAGAACTTCAGTATTGAGGGTGAAGGTGAAGTGTCTTTATTAGTGCCACTCTAGGCCTTATATACACAAGTCTCTATTGCATGACACACACACCGACCAATAGCAGCAGGGCAAACAATCCCTCAACTCTGCCGGTGACGCAATCAGTAGAACAATAGCAGGCTGTAATATAATTATAATCAATCAGGACAATGCCATTGACTGTGACGTAATCAACAATACACAATGGCAGTCAAAATACAATGACATTGCCTGTAACAGTATCAAAATACAATGACCTAATTAAGAAAAGGCCAGTGAATGACCCGGTGGGCAACTGAATAGTGATGACATCCAAAAGACAGAGCGTCTGTCACAATGCCCCCTTTTTGTGGAACACCCGGCAGACCTGGATTGACCCTGTTCGGGTTAACGTGGGGCTGTCCGGACTCTTGTTAGGGGCAGAGTTCTGTTTGCCGGGATAATCCATCTGCATTACCGTTTTGTCTACCGGGCATACACACACACACACACACATACAGTTGTACTCACAGGGTGCTGGTCTTGTCTTTTCCCCCCAATAAGAGACAGAACTCAGTATTGAGGGTGAAGATGATACCCACACACACACACATGCAGTTGTACTCACAGGGTGCTGGTCTTGTACACACATACAGTTGTACTCACAGGGTGCTGGTCTTGTACACACACATGTACTCACAGGGTGCTGGTCTTGTACACACAAACAGTTGTACTCACAGGGTGCTGGTCTTGTACACACACATGTACTCACAGGGTGCTGGTCTTGTCTTTTCCCCCCAATAAGAGACAGAACTCAGTATTGAGGGTGAAGATGATACACACACACACATACAGTTGTACTCACAGGGTGCTGGTCTTGTACACACACATGTACTCACAGGGTGCTGGTCTTGTACACACATACAGTTGTACTCACAGGGTGCTGGTCTTGTACACACACATGTACTCACAGGGTGCTGGTCTTGTACACACAAACAGTTGTACTCACAGGGTGCTGGTCTTGTACACACACATGTACTCACAGGGTGCTGGTCTTGTCTTTTCCCCCCAATAAGAGACAGAACTCAGTATTGAGGGTGAAGATGATACACACACACACACACACACACTCTCTTAGCTCTGGTTGCAAGGCATTGAGAAAATGTTCTAGTAAAAACAACTGTAGGCTTCCGGGGTGACAGCGTTCCGGGCTAACAAAGCCTCCTTTACCAGATGGTAGTGTGGTATGTCCGCATCAGGGATGGCCCGGAAAGCATCGGAAGCTTTCCCCGATAGTTTCCCTGATAATATGGTGACCCATTCCTCCGTGGGTACCCAGTGTAAAGCGCACTGCCGTTCAAAATCGGCCAAAAATCCATCAATCTCATTGTCACTTTCCTGGATGGACTTAAATGCTGCAAATGGAATCTTTTTCCCCCCAGTGTAACTGAGGCTCGGAGACACAGGGGCGCTGAGAGGCTGCTGGGTTGCGAGTCGCCGATCTTCCCTTCGCTTACTGGCCTCTGCCTCCGCTGCGGCGAAGACTTGGTCGATCAGTTCTTGTGATGGATTCGGCCATAGACCGACAATCTGTTCCGAACCGCTTGAACGAGAGCAGCGTCTTCATTGATCTCTATATTGGTTTCGGTCCTCACTGCTGCACGATCCATTTTGATCAGCTCGGCTATCAGTTCCTGACGTGGGCGGTTGCTAGCTGACCTTCCCCGGCTCACGAGTAGATCCTCCAGGTCAGCCTTTTCAACTTGTCATACTGACTCTCCATCAGGGTAGCACTCTCTCTGGGTAGAAAAGGACCATCCCACCGCTTGCCACCAATTGTAGCGATAACCCTTATCGCCGGAGGGCTTCACCGCCCGAGACGTCCTTTTCCCAATCGTAAGAGGTGCTGCTGGAATTCCAGAGTCGTCCGTGAGTAAACAGGAACAGCCCTTACAAGGGCTAGTGAACTGTAATATAGCGTTTCCCCCCAATAAGAGACAGAACTTCAGTATTGAGGGTGAAGGTGAAGTGTCTTTATTAGTGCCACTCTAGGCCTTATATACACAAGTCTCTATTGCATGACACACACACCGACCAATAGCAGCAGGGCAAACAATCCCTCAACTCTGCCGGTGACGCAATCAGTAGAACAATAGCAGACTGTAATATAATTATAATCAATCAGGACAATGCCATTGACTGTGACGTAATCAACAATACACAATGGCAGTCAAAATACAATGACATTGCCTGTAACAGTATCAAAATACAATGACCTAATTAAGAAAAGGCCAGTGAATGACCCGGTGGGCAACTGAATAGTGATGACATCCAAAAGACAGAGCGTCTGTCACAAGCGGTTAACTGCAGGGGAGGCAGCCACGTAAATTTTACGTGGCTGGCGTTTAAAGGGTTAAATGGGATACCTTTAAAAGCTGCATTTAGTAAAACACTTAAAAAATGAAAAAACACAATTAAAAATAAAAAGTCAGCCTATTGTTATTTAGATAAAAATGGTATCTAACCAAAAATAGTTTATATAAAAATTGTATCTAATCAAAAATTTAAAAAATAAACCAGGGGCAGTAACCTGCAGTGGAAATAAATTAAGCACAGGAAAAACACTATCATTTATTTAATTTAATTAATTTAATTTTTCTTTGTGTGATTATTTGGAGTACTTTCTTAATTTTGTGCATGGCAATCTCCCTGGTGTTACCTCCTGATTTGCCCTTTGACACCAATAAAAAATAATATATTGCTTTTCATTTATGTATTTCTTAATTTTTTTGTTTTCTGTTATTGTTTGAGTTCTTTTTACCTCATTTTGTGCAATTGCCCCGATGCCCCCCGCCCATTTTGCAGCCCTCTAGGCCTTGTTACCCCCATTTTACAGCCATTTTTGGGCCCACAAGTTCAGGTCCTTATTAACTTCAATGGGTTCGGTGACTCAAACCAGACTTTAGCGGCAGGTTTGGCCAAACTTGTCGAACCCAAGTTTCAGTGGGTTAGCCTATCCCTAGCTTCCACACCATGACAGGGGGGTTTAATTTCCATTTTCTAAGGGCCTCCTTCAGATTTCTTTACAATAGGAGATAATATATTTTGGTACATATCGTTTAACCCTTTAAATGCCAGCTACTTGCCACTAAACCCTGGCCCCATTACCTGCCTCCCCAAAGACTGGGGGGCAGATGAGCCCACAAGGGCTAAGGGGGCTTGTAGCCTTCAGGGCCTGGGGACCAGCAAGGCCCCCATAGCTAGTGTCTGGGATGGTTTTACTGGGAAAAGGGGACCCCATGTCATTTTTAAAAAAAATGTAACCCTTGATAGTCCAGATAGTGGTTGTATTACATTTGAAAAGGTCAGCTTGCTCTTTTCAGTTTGGGGGTCTCCTGTGCAGAAACAGGGGCTACTGATACATATGTGGTACCATTGTAATCAGAAGGAATGGGGCTTTCACATGCATGGTTTCTTTATAAATGTATTAATATAAAAAAAAAATTTAAAAAAAGCAACAATTATAAAAATATTTTTGAACCTTTTTTTTACTTTTATACAAATGATGAAAACACATAAAAAATACAAACAAGACATTTCATGTTAAAGCCCAAACTGTGTCCACGGCAACAAGCCTGGTACACCTAGAAAGCTTGAGATGTGTAGTTTTATAGAATATATAGTTTGTGGGGGGGACTTCAATTGTAAAGGGTTGTTTTTCTTTAAAGACTGCATGGCGTGCATTAGGGATGAGCGAATCGATCCGGACGAACCCGGATTCGTTCCGAATTTCATGGAAAATTCGATTCTGAACGAATCCGAATTTCCCTGCGATTCGATCGATCGAAGTTTTCCTTTAAACTCCATTTATTTCAATTACAGGCATTCTAAAATGGTGGATGAACATGTCCAGACATACCCCCTGGGGCAAGGTATCATGGGTAAGTCACATGCAGCCTATCAGCAGCCAGGAAGCCCGGTGACGTCACCGTGCTATATAAAGCGGCGGCTATCTTGCTTGTGCGCATTTCAGCCTTGCATTGCTGCCAGAGCACAGCTAGTTAGAGACAGGGACAGAGAGTTAGAGATAGGTAGGGAGAGTCAGAGAGGTAGACAGAGCCAGGGAAAGATAGGGAAAGCTAGGGAAAAACTGGAACCATCCAGCCAGGGACAGCTTAGAAGTGACAGTGAAAATTTTTTTTTTTTCATTAGCCAGATCAGTTTTCAATTCGATTTCAGTTCTTTGTGCTGTAAATCTGCGTTGCCACTGTGCATGCCATCTATGCAGTGGCTTATTTAACCCTATCTGTTACACACAAGCATTTATCATAATATATAACTGGATCAGTTTAAATATTTTTTGGTCTGCCTTTAACAAAAAAACACCAGCCTGCCTGGGTATCCCAAACCTGCACTTAGCAGCCTATCTGTTATACTAAATACGCTTGTTGATCCTTCCTCAGCTTAATCAAAGTATTGCATTTTGAATTGGTTTTTGGTCTGCCTTTAACAAAAAAAACACCAGGCCACAGGGCATCCCAAACCTGCATTAGGCAGCCTATCTGTTATACTAAATACGCTTGTTGATCCTTCCTCAGCTTAATCAAAAAATTGCATTTTGAATTGTTTTTTGGTCTGCCCTTAACAAAAAAAACACCAGGCCGCAGGGCATCCCAAACCTGCATTTAGCAGCCTATTTGTTGTACTAAATACACTTGTTGATCCTGCCTCAGCTTAATCAAAAAATTGCATTTTGAATTGGCTTTTGGTCTGCCTTTAACAAAAAAACACCAGGCCGCAGGGCATCCCAAACCTGCATTAGGCAGCCTATCTGTTATACTAAATACGCTTGTTGATCCTTCCTCAGCTTAATCAAAGTATTGCATTTTGAATTGGTTTTTGGTCTGCCTTTAACAAAAAAACACCAGGCCGCAGGGCATCCCAAACCTGCATTAGGCAGCCTATCTGTTATATTAAATACGTTTGTTGATCCTTCCTCAGCTTAATCAAAGTATTGCATTTTGAATTGGTTTTTGGTCTGCCTTTAACAAAAAAACACCAGGCAGCAGGGCATCCCAAACCTACATTAGGCAGTCTATCCTTTTTACTAAATACGTTTCTTGATCCTTTCTCAGCTTAATCAAAGTATTGCATTTTGAATTGTTTTTGTCCTGCAGTCAAAACACCAGCCCACATGGGCATCCCAAACCAGCACATCACCCTATCTTTTATACTAAATAAGCTTGTTCAGCCTCAGTTTTATTAAGCTATTGCATTTTGAATTGTTTTTTGTCCTGCTGTCAAAACACTAGCCCACATGGGCATCCCAAACCAGCACATGTCACCCTATCTGTTATACTAAATAAGCTTCTACAGGCCCTTTTTTTTTTTTATTTATTTAGCTGTAATATATTATATAGTGAGGCAAATTCGCCATTTTGCACCATTATATAGAGAAGCCCGCTGTGTAAATGTGAGGAGCAATAGTTTATACCGTATTGTGAGGTAAATTCGCTGTTTTGCACTATTATATATATCACCCTAAATCCCTGTGTAAATCTGAGGAGCAATAGTTTATATTGTGAGGTAAAATTGCCATTTTATAGAGCAGGCCCTGTCTGAAAATCTCATTTTGCAATCTATGTTATATTGTGAGCTAAATTCGCCATGTTGCACCATTCTTTAGAGTGGCCATCCTGTGTAAATCAGAGCAGCAATAGTTTATATTGGACAATACATTTGCCTTGTTTTGCACCATTATATGGAGCAGCCCCTGAGTAAATCTGGGGGGCAATAGTTTATATTATGAGGTAAATTCATGGTTTTGCACTATTACATAGAGCAGTCCCTATATAAACCTGAGAAATAGGTTATATTGTGTGAGTTAAATCCGCTCTTGGTTTTGTAGCATTCTATAGAGCAGGCCCTGTCAAAATCTGAGGGGCAATAGCTTATACTGTGAGGTAAATTTGCCATTTTGCAGAATAATATAGAGCAGGCCCTGTGTAAATCTGAGGGGCAATAGCTTATATTGTGAGGTAAATTTGCCATTTTGCAGCATAATATAGAGCAGGCCCTGTGTAAATCTGAGGGGCAATAGCTTATACTGTGAGGCAAATTTGCCATTTTGCAGCATAATATAGAGCAGGCCCTGTGTAAATCTGAGGGGCAATAGCTTATATTGTGAGGTAAATGTGCCCTTTTGCAGCATAATATAGAGCAGCCCCTGTGTAAATCTGAGGGGCATTAGCTTATATAGTGAGGTCAATTTGCCATTTTGCAGCATAATATAGAGCAGCCCCTGTGTAAATCTGAGGGGCAGTAGCTTATACTGTGAGGTAAATTTGCCATTTTGCAGCATAATATAGAGCAGGCCCTGTGTAAATCTGAGGGGCAATAGCTTATATTGTGAGGTAAATTTGCCATTTTGCAGCATAATATAGAGCAGCCCCTGTGTAAATCTGAGGGGCATTAGCTTATATAGTGAGGTAAATGTGCCATTTTGCAGCATTATATAGAGCAGGCCCTGTGTAAATCTGAGAGGCAATAGCTTATATTGTGAGGTAAATTTGCCATTTTGCAGCAAAATATAGAGCAGCCCCTGTGTAAATCTGAGGGGCAATTGCTTTTTGCCATTTTGCAGCATAATATAGAGCAGGCCCTGTGTAAATCTGAGGGGCAATAGCTTATATTGTGAGGTAAATTTGCCATTTTGTCATTTTGTCCTCCCTCTTAGTGGGTGTAAAAAATGCCCCCATTCTGTACCAGAAGCGAGGGTCCAATAAGGTGGAGAGCCAGAAGTCATCCCGCTGACAAATGGAGACAATTCTGTTGTCACTACGCAAGCACGTGAGCATGCATCGTGCCATTTGTGCAAGTGACTCGGAGGGACTACCTGTCTCGATCTCCACTGCAAACTGCCACGGTGTGTCTGGGTCCTCTGTCTCGCCTTCCTCACAACCCTCTAGCTCCTCTGGCTGCTCCTGCTCCTCCTCTCCTGTCAGATGACTAGATAAAATGGTCATTTTGTCAAACCTAAACTGTGCTTCGCTGTGCCCCCACCCCCTCCTCCTCCTCCACTTCAGCCCCCACAGGCTTCATGTGGCTGTGAAATGTATGCGCCATGTCTCTAGTGCCCTGACCAGCCATGGTTTCCAACATGTGTTGTAGTACATGAAGCAGTGGAATCTCATCGTTCATCTCATAGTCCTGGCGACTGACTAATAAAGTAGCTTCCTCAAAGGGCCTGAGCAAACGGCAGGTGTCACGTATGAGCTGCCACTGGTTTACATTGAAGTTACACAGGGGAGTCCCTCTATCCGTTTGGATCATCAAGAAATCCGTGATGGCTTTTCTCTATAGTCGATCCTGCATATGGAGGGTGGAATTCCAATGGGTGGAAACATCGCAAATCAGACTATGTTGGGGGATACCGTTCTGACGCTGAAGCTCAAGAAGGGTGTGCTTGACGGTGTAGGAGTGCCTGAAGTGCATGCAAAGTTTCCTTCCCGTTGTTAGGATGTCTTTCAGATGGGGGGAAGACTTCAGAAAATGCTTGACAACTAGATTGAACACGTGTGCCATGGCAGGACGCATGGCTCAGGCTTCTTTGTCGCAGCACAGACAAGATGTTCTTCCCAGTGTCAGTCACCATGGGTCCCATTTGCAGTTTTCGTGGAGTAAGCCATGATTTCATGTATTGAGTTTTAATTTTTAGCAGTTCCTCCCATGTGTGTCTCTGTTGCTCAAGGCAAACCATGTGAAGAACAGCATGAAACCGCCATGTCCTGCACACATGGTAGGCTGGAAGGGCACTGGGAAAAAAAAACTAAAATTTATAAAAAAGAGAAAAAATAAATATTTAGAAAAAAAAGTAAAAAAATAAAAAAAATAAAAAATTAAAAAAAAATGTGTACAAAAATTCACAAAATATTAAAAGGCAATGGAAAAAAATAGAAAAATAAAATAAATATATATATATATATATATATATATATATATATATATATATATATATGTTTCTAAAAAATACAAAATATTAAAAAAATACAAAATATAAAAAAAAAATACAAAATTAACCAAAAAAAAAAAAATGTTGATACATTTTTTATGTTGCTGTTATTATGTTATATGTTATTGTTGCTATGTTATATGTTATTATATGTTATTATTATAAATATGTTCAAATAAGATAAATGTTAACTATTAATATGAAATTGACAATTTGCCACTTTTCTCTGTGACACCATTGCTAAGTGCAAGTGCACTGTCACAGGCACAAAGGCCTAGGAGCGTGGAGGCCACAGTGGAAGGACCTGTCCAAGTTGCTTTTGTGGTTGTGCAGGAACCACAATCACCCAGTGGTCCTAAAAGGATATTTATTGTCCCTGACCATAGTTACAGCTCCAGACGTAGGCACTGCTGTGCACTTTGGTACACACTGACAGGCTAAAGGACTGGCCCACCTTCTGTTCAACAAAATTGTACAGGGCTGGTACTGCCTTCTTCGCAAAGAAATGACAGCATGGGACTCTCCACCTCGGCTCGGCACAAGCCATCAGTTCTCTGAAAGGTCCACCAACTCAAAAGGGAGGGACTGCAGCACCAGCAACTTATACAGGAGCACATTTAGCTTCTGCATGATGGGTGAGTGGGCACATACTGTTGTCTCTTGGACATGGCTTGGCAATGGATTGCTGGCAGAATGACTGACTCGGATTCAGAGGAGGAGGAGCATCTGGAGCGACAGAGGATGGGTATGACACACAGGAGGTGGTGGAGCCTTGGCTGGCTGGAACAGAGAGCGGTGTGCCACTGGGTAATGCAGCAGGCTGGACCACCACTTTGGAGCCAACTCTCCCAGGCCGCTTTATGGTGACGCCGAAAATGTTGACACAGGGCTGTGGGTCCAATATTGGGACCTTGGCCACGCTTCACCTTCTGCCTACACATCTTTTATATAGCCATGTTAACCTCCTGCGGATGCTTGATGAAAAACTGCAACATGGGCTTGTAGCTGATTTCTCCTACCAACAGTCCGCACTAATTCACTGATGCTGCTGCCGCCGCCGCCAACTCCAGGGACCCTCTTCCACTACCTCCTGGGAAGATAGCCTGCCAAGCGAGTGGTCTCCCCCGAGCACATTGGCCTCCATACTTTCCCCTTCTGCCACCATGGTGGCCGCTAAATCTGTCACTCTCCATCACTCCAAGCCTTTAAAAGTGCCCTCAAAACTCATTGATGTCCTCCTCAGGTTCCTCAACAGTGTCTGCTTAAGGAGCCAAAACGCTTGAAACACCTCCTCCCACGACACTCTCCTTATCACTACTTGCCCGCCTAGTGGAAGAAGCAGCAAGTGTCTCCTCCACTTCTTGGCTGGGCAGTAGCTGCTGATTTTTCTGATTATCAGATCGTCCTCACTGAATAGTGGAGCAGAACCCAAAGCATAACATACAACAGACAGTTGACTGGGGGTGTCAGATGTCACTTGTGATGCAGTGGATTATCGTGTTAACCAATGGATGACGGCAGATGGGTTGCTGTTCAAGACACGACCGCTAGCTGATCCCGGGAGATCAGGCCTTTCACTGAGACTCCTGCTGCCACTCACCCCTATTCTGCAGAGACCTCTGCTTGATGAAATGAGGCCTTATATGTTACTATGTTACTTGTTAGGGCGAGCCCTGCACGCCCGTCTCACAGCAAGTCACTTACCTCCATGGCTGCATGCAGCCGTCATCCATCTTGCAGCACTTCCTCATGGCTGCATCCAGCTGCCGCCCTTCCCCCAATGCTTCCTTCTCACATGCTCAGCTGCGCACACGTCTCCATCCACTAGAGGGCGAACGCACTAGTTTCCTGAGATTTAAAGGGCCAGTACAGCACTGATTGGTGCCTGCTCATCCAATCCTGCATCCACTTCCCCTATTTAAAGAGGCACTTCCTTTCCTTCAGTGCCAGATCTTGGTCTCTCCATGCTTGTTGAAAGTCAGACATTCTTGGATTGCTCACCCGTGTACCGACCTCTGCCTGTCCCCAACTCTGAACCTTTGCTGCCTGCCCCGACCTCGGCTACTCACCTTTACCGCGAACCTGTGCTGCCAGCCCCGATCTCTGCCTGTACTTACTACGCCTTTTTGCCTGCCACTTGTGTACCTCACTGAACCTCGGCTGACTGTGGGACTGGGCCGCTGTTAGGGGGTAGCGACCTGGGGGTCACTCGCCGCACAAGACCAACCTGCCTTGCGGTGGGCTCTGGTGAATACCGGTGGCCTCTTAGACTCCGCTCCCCTGACACGGTACCCGCCATCGGTTCCACAGTTAAAGCGGATCCACACCCGAGTCCGCTCCACCCGTCCATGCTTGTTGAAAGTCAGACATTCTTGGATTGCTCACCCGTGTACAGACCTCTGCCTGTCCCCGACTCTGAACCTTTGCTGCCTGCCCCGACCTCGGCTACTCACCTTTACCACGAACCTGTGCTGCCAGCCCCGATCTCTGCCTGTACTTACTACGCCTTTTTGCCGGCCACTTGTGTACCTCACTGAACCTTGGCTGACTGTGGGACTGGGCCGCTGTTAGGGGGTAGCGACCTGGGGGTCACTCGCCGCACAAGACCAACCTGCCTTGCGGTGGGCTCTGGTGAATACCGGTGGCCTCTTAGACTCCGCTCCCCTGACACGGTACCCGCCATCGGTTCCACAGTTAAAGCGGATCCACACCCGAGTCCGCTCCACCCGGTCCGTGACATTACTAATATGTTACTAATCTGTCACTCTCCATGTTTTTTTTTCAGAGACTGGCCTGCGTGGAAATGAATCGGGCATGGATCAGCCAAGATTTCCACCCACCAATGCCTGATGCATTAGAGTAGATTGATGATGGGGCCAGACCAACACTAAAGAAATATGGATCGTGCAAAACAGATTTAAGGCGCTGCTCTCCAGTTACAGACAGTCATTCCGCATCAGACCACAAGTAATTATTGAAAAAATGCTTTACGTTACTCTTACTTTTTATTAATATTCTTCGGATAAGATATATGTGCCGAAAATCTGTATATGTTCTCTTCATGCTGCTGCCAACTCCAGGGTGTGTCTTTCTGGCAATTTTGGGCTCCTACTGCTGCTGCTTTAAACTCCAGGGTGTGATTCATACAATTTTTGGGCTCCTGCAGCCAACTCCAGTGTCTCTTTCAAGCTATGTTTGGGCTCCTGCTGCTGCTTGCAACTCTAGGGTGTGAGTCATCCAATTTTTGGGCTCCTGCAGCCAAATCCAGTGTCTCTTTCAAGCTATGTTTGGGCTCCTGCTGCTGCTGCTTGCAACTCCAGGGTGTGATTCATCCAATTTTTGACCTCCTGAAGCCAACTCCAGTGTCTCTTTAGAGCAATGTTTGGGCTCCTGCTGCTGCTTGCAACTCCAGGGTGTGATTCATCCAATTTTTGGGCTCCTGCAGCCAACTCCAGTGTCTCTTTCAAGCTATGTTTGGGCTCCTGCTGCTTGCAACTCCAGGGTGTGATTCATCCAATTTTTGGGCTCCTGCTGCCAACTCCAGTGTCTCTTTCAAGCAATGTCTGGGCCCCTGCTGCTGGCAACTCCAGGGTGCGATTCATCCAATTTTTGGCCTCCTGCAGCAAACTCCAGTGTCTCTTTCACGCAATGTTAGGACTCCTGCTGCTGCTGCTGCTTGCAACTCCAGGGTGTGATTCATCCAATTTTTGGCCTCCTGCTGCCAACTCCAGTGTATCTTTAAAGCAATGTTTGGGCTCCTGCTGCTGCTTGCAACTCCAGGGTGTCATTCATCCAATTTTTGGGCTCCTGCAGCCAACTCCAGTGTCTCTTTAAAGCTATGTTTGGGCTCCTGCTGCTTGCAACTCCAGGGTGTGATTCATCCAATTTTTGGGCTCCTGAAGCCAACTCCAGTGTCTCTTTCAAGCAATGTCTGGGCTCCTGCTGCTGCTGCTTGCAACTCCAGGGTGCGATTCATCCAATTTTTGGCCTCCTGCAGCAAACTCCAGTGTCTCTTTCACGCAATGTTTGGGCTCCTGCTGCTGCTTACAACTCCAGGGTGTGATTCATCCAATTTTTGGGCTCCTGAAGCAAACTCCAGTGTCTCTTTCAAGCTATGTTTGGGCTCCTGCTGTTGCTTACTACTCCAGGGTGTGATTCATCCAATTTTTGGGCTCCTGCTACCAACTCCAGTGTATCTGTAAAGCAATGTTTGGGCTCCTGCTGCTGCTTGCAACTCTAGGGTGTGATTCAGCCAATTTTTGGGCTCCTGCTGCCAACTCCAGTGTCTCTTTAAAGTAATGTTTGGGCTCCTGCTGCTACTGCTGTTTGCAACTCCAGGGTGTGATTCAGCCAATTTTTGGGCTCCTGCTACCAACTCCAGTGTGTCTTGCAAGCTATGTTTGGGCTCCTGCTGCTGCTGCTTGCAACTCCAGGGTGTGATTCATCCAATTGTTGGGCTCCTGCTGCCAACTCCAGTGTCTCTTTCAAGCTATGTCTGGGCTCCTGCTGCTGCTTGCAACTCCAGGGTGTGATTCACCCAATTGTTGGGCTCCTGCAGCCAAATCCAGTGTCTCTTTCAAGCTATGTTTGGTCTCCTGCTGCTGCTGCTTGCAACTCCAGGGGGTGATTCATCCAATTTTTGGCCTCCTGAAGCAAACTCCAGTGTCTCTTTCAAGCTATGTTTGGGCTCCTGTTGCTGCTTGCAACTCCAGGGTGTGATTCAGCCAATTTTTGGTCTCCTGAAGCCAACTCCAGTGTCTCTTTCAAGCTATGTTTGGGCTCCTGCTGCTTGCAACTCCAGGGTGTGATTCATCCAATTTTTGGGCTCCTGCTGCCAACTCCAGTGTATCTTTAAAGCAATGTTTGGGCTCCTGCTGCTGCTTGCAACTCCAGGGTGCGATTCATCCAATTTTTGGCCTCCTGCAGCAAACTCCAGTGTCTCTTTAACGCAATGTTTGGGCTCCTGCTGCTGCTTGCAACTCCAGGGTGTGATTCATCCAATTTTTGGGCTCCTGAAGCAAACTCCAGTGTCTCTTTCAAGCTATGTTTGGGCTCCTGCTGCTTCTTACTACTCCAGGGTGTGATTCATCCAATTTTTGGGCTCCTGCTACCAACTCCAGTGTATCTTTAAAGCAATGTTTGGGCTCCTGCTGCTGCTTGCAACTCCAGGGTGTGATTCAGCCAATTTTTGGGCTCCTGCTGCCAACTCCAATGTCTCTTTAAAGTAATGTTTGGGCTCCTGCTGCTACTGCTGTTTGCAACTCCAGGGTGTGATTCACCCAATTTTTGGGCTCCTGCTGCCAAATCCAGTGTCTCTTTCAAGCTATGTTTGGTCTCCTGCTGCTGCTGCTTGCAACTCCAGGGGGTGATTGCAACAGGATGCTGCTTGCAACTCCAGGGTGTGATTCAGCCAATTTTTGGGCTCCTGCTGCCAGCTCCAGTGTCTCTTTCAAGCTATGTTTGGGCTCCTGCTGCTGCTTGCAACTCCAGGGTGTCATTCATCCAATTTTTGGCCTCCTTCTGCCAATTACAGTGTCTCTTTCAAGCTATATTTGGGCTCCTGCTGCTGCTTGCCACTCCAGGGTGTGATTCATCCAATTTTTGGGCTCCTGCTGCCAACTCCAGTGTCTCTTTCACGTTATGTTTGGGGTCCTGCTGCTGCTTGCAACTCCAGGGTGTGATTCATCCAATTTTTGGGCTCCTGAAGCCAACTCCAGTGTCTCTTTGAAGTAATGTTTGGGCTCCTGCTGCTTCTGCTGCTTGCAACTCCAGGGTGTGATTCAGCCAATTTTTGGGCTCCTGCTGCCAACTCCAGTGTGTCTTTCAAGCTATGTTTGGGCACCTGCTGCTGCTGCTGCTTGCAACTCCAGGGTGTGATTCATCCAATTGTTGGGCTTCTGCTGCCAACTCCAGTGTCTCTTTCAAGCTATGTTTGGTCTCCTGCTGCTGCTGCTTGTAACTCCAGGGTGTGATTCATCCAATTTTTGGGCTCCTGCTGCCAACTCCAGTGTCTCTTTCAAGCTATGTTTGGGCTCCTGCTGCTTGCAACTCCAGGGTGTGATTCATCCAATTTTTAGGCTCCTGCTGCCAACTCCAGTGTCTCTTTAAAGCAATGTTTGGGCTCCTGCTGCTGCTTGCCACTCCAGGGTGTGATTCATCCAATTTTTGGGCTCCTGCTGCCAACTCCAGTGTCTCTTTCAAGCAATGTTTGGGCTCCTGCTGCTGCTGCTTGCAACTCCAGGGTGTGATTCATCCAATTTTTGGGCTCCTGCTGCCAACTCCAGTGTCTCTTTCAAGCTATGTTTGGGCTCCTGCATCTACTGCTGCTTGCAACTCCAGGGTGTGATTCATCCAATTTTTGGGCTCCTGCTGCCAACTCCAGTGTCGCTTTCAAGCAATGTTTGGGCTCCTGCTGCTGCTACTTGCAACTCCAGGGTGTGATTCATCCAATTTTTGGCCTCCTGCTGCCAACTCCAGTGTCTTTTTAAAGCAATGTTTGGGCTCCTGCTGCTGCTTGGAACTCCAGGGTGTCATTCATCCAATTTTTGGGCTCCTGCTGCCAACTCCAGTGTCTCTTTCAAGCTATGTTTGGGCTCCTGCAGCTGCTTGCGACTCCAGGGTGTGATTCATACAATTTTTGGGCTCCTGCTGCCAACTCCAGTGCCTCTTTCAAGCTATGTTTGGGCTCCTGCTGCTGCTTTCAACTCAAGGGTGTGATTCATCCAATTTTTGGGCTCCTGAAGCCAACTCCAGTGTCTCTTTCAAGCTATGTTTGGGCTCCTGCATCTACTGCTGCTTGCAACTCCAGGGTGTGATTCATCCAATTTTTGGGCTCCTGCTGCCAACTCCAGTGTCTCTTTCAAGCTATGTTTGGGCTCCTGCTGCTGCTGCTGCTTGCAACTCCAGGGTGTGTTTCATCCAATGTTTGGGCTCCTGCTGCCAACTCCAGTGTCTTTTTCAAGCTATGTTTGGTCTCCTGCTGCTGCTTGCAACTCCAGGGTGTGATTCATCCAATTTTTGTGCTCCTGAAGCCAAATCCAGCGTCTCTTTAAAGCAATGTTTGGGCTCCTGCTGCTGCTTGCAATTCCAGGGTGTGATTCATTAAATTTTTGGGCTCCTGCAGCCAACTCCAGTTTCTCTTTAAAGCAATGTTTGGGCTCCTGCAGCTGCTGCTGCTGCTTGCAACTCCAGGGTGTGATTCAGCTAATTTTTAGGCTCCTGCTGCTGCCAGCTCCAGGGTGCGTTTTTCAGGTACTATAGGGGCCCCTCATAGTGATGCCACCTCAACTCTTTGCAATTGTGCCGCTTTGCGATTCTATTAGCGATGCCTCCGATCTGCATGTGATAATTATTTACAGTAATATTTCAATAACCCAGCACGCGTCCTATGCATGTTACAGCAAGGCAGAATGGTTTACAACCCTATTGAGGCTGTTTTTAATAGCGATTCATCGCGAATAAATTCGGGTCGAAACGATTTTTGTCGGAAAATTCGGCGAACCAGTCGAATTGAATTTTTCAAAAGTTCATCTTTAGTGTGCACAATATTTTATAGGAGTATTTTATTTGAAAATTTTCAAATAAGAGCGGTTTCAGTTTGGAGGTGTGTCCTGGACAGGAAAGGTTGTCTACCCTTCAATATGTGGTACTGTTGTAACCAGGAGAAATGAGGCTTTTACATGCAAAATTATTCTCCTTTAAAACATCCTTTTTGAGCATTTTTTTCACACATTTCACCCAAAAATACTGATAACGCACTGACAAAATTACAAATAATATATTTATTATTATTTTAAATTAAGACATAGTTACACTCATCCCCTCCAGCAGATGTTGATCCAGTGTGTGTAACATACTGATAACTTTCTAAAAGGTAAATCTCTCTCAGTTTGATGTGGGCTGCTTTTAGCAAAATCCCAAACTCTAGACAGCCTGCCCTGTGTGGAGAAACAATAGGCTCGATTCAGAGAGACAATAAAAACCTTCAGTTTTAGTGCCGATGTCGTATTATTTTCAAATTTTCCCGCTCTCGTACGAATGTTCGAGCGATTCTATGCATGTCTTGTAAACCTTCTGTAAAGTTTCCGTCCGTTCGTATGCCAGAGTATGAGTACAAGGATGTCATTTTCCATCGAGACTTTTCTGATTCATTTTCTCAGGTAACAACGTAGCCTTTCGTTTTTGCCCTTTTCCCATCGTATCCTCACACGAATCCTTTACGTTTCCCGATAGATTCTGCTTCACTTTTACAAAAAATAATCGTCCAGACGGAATCCTTACGATCTTGCGCCTGCGCACTACAAACTTAACTCATTAAAGTGCTCGCCTACATATTTGACTCCCTCACTTCTACTACAATGTTTAGCTAAACCACTTAGCGCTATCCTGCAGCTTCCCTTTTGAAGCCTTAAAGCTCACCCTAACCACTTAGTGCTATCCTGCAGCTTCCCTTTTGAAGCCTTAAAGCTCACCCTAACCACTTAGCGCTATCCTGCAGCTTCCCTTTTGAAGCCTTAAAGCTCACCCTAACTACTTAGCGCTATCCTGCAGCTTCCCTTTTGAAGCCTTAAAGCTCACCCTAACCACTTAGCGCTATCCTGCAGCTTCCCTTTTGAAGCCTTAAAGCTCACCCTAACCACTTAGCGCTATCCTGCAGCTTCCCTTTTGAAGCCTTAAAGCTCACCCTAACCACTTAGCACTATCCTGCAGCTTCCCTTTTGAACCCTTAAAACTTACCCAAATCACTTTGCGGTTAGGTTCTTCTTCTATTTTAGGTCCCTAAAACTTACCCAAATCACTTCGCGGTTAGGCTCTTCTTCCATTTTAGGTCCCTAAAACTTACCCAAATCACTTCGCGGTTAGGTTCTTCTTCCATTTTAGGTCCCTAAAACTTACCCAAATCACTTCGCTGTTAGGTTCTTCATTTCCCGCACCCTAAAACTTACCCAAATCACTTCGCGGTTAGGTTCTTCTTCCATTTTAGGTCCCTAAAACTTACCCAAATCACTTCGCGGTTAGGTTCTTCTTCATTTCCCGAACCATAAAACTTACCCAAATCACTTCGCGGTTAGGTTCTTCTTCATTTCCCGAACCCTAAAACTTACCCAAATCACTTCGCGGTTAGGTTCTTCTTCCATTTTAGGTCCCTAAAACTTACCCAAATCACTTCGCGGTTAGGTTCTTCTTCCATTTTAGGTCCCTAAAACTTACCCAAATCACTTCGCGGTTAGGTTCGTCTTCATTTCCCGCACCCTAAAACTTACCCAAATCACTTCGCAGTTAGGTTCTTCTTCCATTTTAGGTCCCTAAAACTTACCCAAATCACTTCGCGGTTAGGTTCTTCTTCCATTTTAGGTCCCTAAAACTTACCCAAATCACTTCGCTGTTAGGTTCTTCTTCATTTCCCGCACCCTAAAACTTACCCAAATCACTTCGCAGTTAGGTTCTTCTTCCATTTTAGGTCCCTAAAACTTACCCAAATCACTTCGCGGTTAGGTTCGTCTTCATTTCCCGCACCCTAAAATTTACCCAAATCACTTCGCAGTTAGGTTCTTCTTCCATTTTAGGTCCCTAAAATTTACCCAAGTCACTTTGCGGACATCTGAATCTTCAGCTCTAAATATGTATTTGCCCCTTTGTTGTAAATGTATGTGTTTCAAGAAATGACACTGAAATGTTTTTTTTTTTGTTTTTTAATGCAAATTATTTTGAGGATATAACATTTTTTTATTTTGGTTTTTAAAACTTGTATTTTTTTTATTTTTGGGTTTAAAACTTTGTTTTTTGTTTTTTTTTTTTGGGTTGCTAAAATTTGCGACTAAAATTGTAAAAATTTAAAACAATAAATATAAAGAACATGGCCAGGACCCAGGACTCTAATTCTCTTCCTCTTCTTCTGTTGTCCCCAACGAGTCAACCATCACCTTCATATCGGCCACCAACGCAAGGACCCTCCGATGCATTTCAAAAAATTTTTGGCATGTGGTCCCTGTAACAAATAGAGAAAAAATCATTAGTTTGAGACCAATACATGTTTGCCACCTGTGGATCGAATGTTTTGAAGTTAACAAATTAAATAAAGGCGACATATGTATTTCTGTCAACTCATTAAGCTAAGGAAGTGGCCACAGGTCAGTCTGGCAAGTCATTAAGCTAAGGAAGTGGCCACAGGTCAGTCTTATATTGCCATTGGCTAGGGCTTGATGTATCTGTGTGTTGATGTCAAGTACCACATAAATGCAAATAATGGCATGACTACTTACTTGGTTGGTGGCCGAGAGCTGGCTCGTTGGGGACAACACGATGTCCTGGGTCCTGGCTCTGCTGTGAAGAAGTGCCTGTAGAAACATGGGAAATACAGTCAGTTTTAATGTCAAATTCCACAGTAATCAAATGTCTCTTGAAAAGTCTGGTTCACATCACTCACCTTCTCCAGGTTCTGCTGGTGTCAGATCTGCTGCCTCTTCACCCACCTCACCCGCTCCCGAAGCATCTAGAAAAACAGATGAAAGGAATAAGTTTGGTAGGAGATAGCATGTATATGTGTGTGCGTATACATGAAGAGTGACATACCAGAGGCTCCCACATACGTGGCAGGGTACGACTGCCTGCCCACGCCGTGCCGCCCCTCCTCTGTGGTAAGGTCCAGGGGCTAGTCGGAGGACCCAACAGAGGAGGGGTAGGACCGTCATCCTGGAGATCCACCACCTTCACTCCCAGCTGCAGAATCATGCTGCACTGGTCGGCCTGTGCGCCTCCGGGTGCGGCGAATGCGGTAATCCATTTCCAACACTACCAAAGAAAAGGCATTATAACTAAAGGGCTACCTTCTGTCGTAGTTACATCTTGTCGGTCTGTTGTTGGATATCCGAGATGATCTCCAGGGCGACGTTGCGTTTTTCAAATGAGTTGGCCAGGTAGTCGTACAGGTAGGTCTACAAAACAGAAATCAAACATAGCAATTAATTATAAATGTGTATCAATACATTATTTTTGTAAATCCCATTAACACACACACACTTCTAGGCCGGTAAAGGCAGGTGAAGATAGTGGGCTTTCTTCTTCTTCTTCTCGGCAGCAGATAAGTAATGCCCCAGCGGTTTCCGGGTTCCGCGTAAGCGAACGCGTAGGCGTCACACGCCGGCTACCTTATTTAAAGGTCCCTGGACACACAGCTCATTCTCTTTGAGAGTCCCAGCAAAATGCCACCCAAAAAAGCAGGAGCCAAAACTGCCAAGGAGACCACGCTCAAGAAGGCAGCCAAGCGGCATGAGCATGCCGAGGGCCCACAAACAAGGTCTCAACAGGCCAAAGCCAAGTTAAGGCCTACAACTAAGGCTCCGCCAAAGCAGCATCCCAAGCCAACTACCAGCTATGGGCAAAAAAAGGAGACTGCAGCAGCCAAAGGCAAGACGAAGGCACCAAAGCCTACAACAGCTCATGCCCTCCAAACGGGTAAGAAGGTACGAAGCCCCACCCCACCCTGCCCCACATCCCCCCCCCACGTGGCACCAAGGCACTTGCCATCGGGCCAAAACACAGGCCAAGAAGCCACAGCAGGGCCAGAAGCCACACCAGGGCCAGAAGCCGCAGCAGGGTCAGAAACCGCAGCAGGGACAGAAGCCGCACCAGGGCAAGAAGCCGCAGCAGGGCCAGAAGCCGCAGCAGGGCCAGAAGCCGCAGCAGGGCCAGAAGCCGCACCAGGGCCAGAAGGCCAAGATCAAAAAGCAGGCACAGCAGGCCCAGAAGCCCGAAAAGGAAGCCAATGGCAAGCTCCCCCTCCCCACCCGCACGTGGCTACCAAATGAAGGCCAAGAGTGGGTGACCCACCAGCTCTAGCTCACCCCAGCCAAGTACCTCCAAGGGCCCACAGAGCCACAGGGCCACAAGCAGCAGTTCCAGCTCCTCAAGACCCTCTCTTCCTCGCCCACATTCCCCACCAGCACAGGTTGTCAGGCATTCACCCTATGCCACATCAACACCTGCAACTTCAGTGGCCACCCAGCCACGAACACCCAGTCCCTTTCCCAGTCCAGTACGATCTACAGCCAGCCTACAGCCCTTGATGTCTCCTACATACACCCAGGACAGAATGTCACCCCATTTGCCAGCAAACAATGAGGAGCCACAACCACCGCAAACAGGGCGCACATTGTGCAGAGGCCACTTGAGTGGCCGTTTTGGTGAGTCCCAAACTCTGGCATTGGCTAGTGGGCTAACGTTATATTATGATGAGCTATATGGGAGCAAATCCAAAACAACTAGCAAGCAGCGCAAATCTGAGATTGCTGAACTCACCAGACAAGTCAATGCAGCAGGGGACGAACTCAAAGATGTAGAACAGATTCAGCGGAGAATATCGGACCTCAAATATGCCGTACGGAAGAAAGAGAATAAAAGGCGGCAGTACAGGTACATATATTATTTGTTGGTTTTTATTCTTGTATATACATCAGTGAGTGAGTTATTTCTGAATACTATGTTTTTCAGCTTACAAACTGGCGGAGGATTCCCCACTAAATTGAATCAAATTAGCCAGCAAGGCATATCTAAACGCATGCCCTAGGGTGTGGCTTGTAGTGGAGTGATCACTTTGACCAGGGTGTGTCATGTGTGTCGACAGGTAATGTGCAAATTAGCATGACCATACATGACGTTTAACCCTTTAAATGCCAGCCAGATAAAATTTACGTGGTTGCCTCTCCGTCACTTAAGTGCCAGCCACGTAAAATTCACGTGCCTGGAATTTACCCCTGCTAGTGGGGCGGGGCTAATGATGTCATCCCGGCCCCAATCACCGGTTTCAGCTCTCTCAGCTGTCAGATGCCGGTGATCGGTGCCCGGGGAAGGAGGTGGCAGGAGATCCTCTGATCTCCTGCCTCCCCCTTCTCTGGATGCCGATCACCGGCATCTGTCATCAGAGCGGCGAGGGACAAGAGCATACAATCGGAGGTAAGTACAGTAAAATTTTTTTTTTTTTTTAATAAAATACTTTTGTTTTTTTTTGAACAGTTAACCCTTTGTGAACTGGTAAGGGGTCCACGAGATCCCTTATACCAGTTCACAAGGCTCTGGGTCTGGCAAGTCACCTGCGGCTAGCGGGTGACTTGCCATTAACCCCTAGCCCCCCCATTACCTGCCTCCCCAACGGCCGGGGGGGTGGAAGGGCCCTGGCTACTTAGTGGCTATGTGGGCTAGTAGCCTGCAGGGCCAGGGGCCACCGACGCTGGCCCCTGCACCCTGTTCTACAAGCCCCCATAGCTGGCCCGGGTCGGTAATGCTGGGTAGGGGGGACCCTACGTCATTTTTTGGGGGGATTTTTAAGGGTTTTTAACCCTTAAAATTAAAAAAAAAATGGGGTCCCCCCCTGGGAGGGGGGACCCTATGTCAATTTTTTTTTTAATTAACCGCTTATGTCCTGTTACACAGCAGGTATAAAATGCTTACAGCATTTTGTGGTGTGGTGTGTTTGTGTTTTTTTTTACATTTAAAGTGGACCAACACCCAGGATTTTGACTATCCTGGGTATTGGTCCTTTCCCCCGGGGCATCTCGATCGAGGATGCCCGGCTCTGTGAAACCCCCTGATCACCCACAATAACTCATCTCACCCCGATCCTATGGTGCATGCGCAGCCGCTTGTCCAATCAGCGCGCTCAGAGCGGCTGAGTTATGGACGTCAGCTCAGCCACTCTGAGCGTGCTGGAGACCGCATCCCCCACTTCCCTCTAACAGGGAGCGTGCCCGCGCCGGCCATTCATAAATAGCCAGTGCGGGCACGCGCCCTGCTAGAGGGATAGCGGGGATGCGGCCCGCGCATGCGGCGTAGGACCGGGATTCAGGTAAGTGGTAGCGGGTGTTCTGGGGGGTTTCACACAGAGGGGCATCCTGATTTTGGATGCCCCGGGGGGAGGGAATAGAATGGTCTGGGAATCTTATAGATTCCTGGGCCGATCAGCCCTGGGTGTTGGTCCACTTTAACCCATTGTGAACTTGGAAGGAGTCCATGAAACCCCTATACCAGTTCACAAGGCTGGGGGGCTGTCAAGTCACCTGTGGCTAGCGGGTGACTTGCCATTAACCCCGGCCCCCCTAATACCTGCCTCCCCAAAGCCCAGGGGGGGCAGAAGGGCCCGGGCTGATTTAGGCGGTGCGGGCTTGTACTTGGCAGGGGAGGGGGGCCACCAAAGCTGGCCCCTGGGCCCTGTTCTACAAGCTCTGCATAGCTGATCCCCGGGCTGGTTATGCTGGGTAGGGGGGACCCCATGTCATTTTTATGGGAATTTTTAAAGGTTTTTAACCCTTAAAATTAAAAAAAAATGGGGATTACCCCCCCTTGGAACAGTAACGGGGGGCTACCGATACATATGTGGTACCGTTGTAATCGGGAGAAATGGGGCTTTCACATGCAATATGGTTTTCTTAAAAAAAAGGTTTTATTTGAAATAAAGGAGACAATTTTCTAAAAAAATATTTTTTTTTTATTTTGTTTTGTTTAATTTACTCAAAAATATTTTAAAAAACAGTAAAAAAGTTACAAACAAGACATTTCATGTTAAAGCCTAAACTCTGCCGCAAAAATAAAATATATCATTTTCCCTGCAAAAATCACAGTTAAGCATAGCGCAAAATAGTTAAAAATGACCTGTCAAGAGAGGGTGACAAAATCTCAAGTAGGCTGGCAGTTAAAAGGGTTAATAGTACCTATGCATGTTGGGTATCGTTCTGCTCGGGGACCTTGCGCTTTTAGATTTAGCTTGTTTTTTCTTGTTGCATATTGATATTTTAGGAAAACTCATTTTTTATTCTGCTTTATTATACATTTTTAAGGGAACCCTGTGCGACCAAAGAATTCTTTGAGGGATTACTTTCAGAAAGATGGGCCCACTACAACATGCTGGGTACGCTTAGAAAGCTTATCATGTTTACTTTCAAGGAATGTATGGTTTGTGGGGGGTATTCCAAATGTAAAGGGTTGTTTTGGTAGAAAAAGCGCAAGGTGCGCACTGCAGAGCTGAAATTTTCAAGCAAAATTACCATTGTGCACATGCTTTACTTTTTGGTGTTTGGCAACTCTTCTTTTGACAGTAGCTATGCATGATGAGTATCTTTCGGTTCGGGGGATGTTGCTTTTTCAGATTAACTTGTTTTTTCTTGTTTGCATATAGTTTTTTTTAGGAAAATGTGGCTTTGATCCTGATTTTTTTTTTTCCTTTTTTAGGGAAGCTCTGTGTAACCAAAGAATACATTGAGGGAGAACTTCCAGAAAACTGTGGCAACATCAACAAGCCTGGTACGCCTAGAAAGCTTGAAGTGTGTAATTCCAGAGAATATATAGTTTGTGGGGGGTATTTCAAATGTAAAGGGTTGTTTTTATTAAAAAACTGCAAGGTGCACATAGCGCTTAGCATAGCTGTATTTGATCTAAAAATCTCTTAAAGTGCTGTTTCAGTTTGGGGGAGTCTCCTGGGCAGGAAAGGGTGTCTACCAATACATATGTGGTACCGTTGTAACCGGAAGAAATTGGGATTTCACACGCAATAAGATTTTATTGACAAACTTACATTTTTTATTACAAAAAAAACACTACAAATTGTAAAAAATAGATTTTTTGATTTTTGTTCACATATTTCACCCCAAAATATTAAGAATACACTTGACAAATGACAAACAAGACATTTTATGTTAAAGCACAGACTCTGCTGAAAAAAACAATATATAATTTTCCTGGGAAATCCCTGGAAATCCCTTTAAAAATCACAGTTGAACATGCATAGTGCAAAATAGTGAAAAATGGTCTGGCAACAAAGCGTAACAAAAACTCCAGGTAGGCTGGCACTTAAAGGGTTAAGAACATTTAGGAAGAGTAGGAAAGTATGGAGCTTAGTAACTGAATGCGTGCTATGTATTTTTTGACAATCACATGCCACACTTACATCTTTTTCTGTTGGCCAATTTGCTTAGAGCTGTGTTTGGGGCCCAACGGCTTAAGATGGTGTGATTGAAATGTTTTAAGAGATACAATGGTAACCACCAGAATCATATTGTAACTGCTATTTGCCAGCTTAGTGTGTTAATGGCCTATAAGGGATGTTGAAACAGACACAACAGCCATTACTTGCATGTTTGTTTTTCTTCACGTGACCAATGTGTCTGTTCTGGTTTAAGAATCCATGCTCAATATAATGGCATTCATAGTGAAGGCCAAGTTGCACCGTTGTGGTAGTGGCCATTCCAGCTTGGGCACATGTTTGATTTAAGCATATGAGTTATTAACCATCACCAATGCATAGTTGTGTGTTTACATTGTTGGTTTTCTTCTTATGCAGCCCAGCCTCATCCCTCAGCTAGTGGGGAATCCTCTGCCATTTTAACTATGCCGTCTTCTTCCGTGCTGCCTCGGACCCAGGATCCGATATCTACGGTAAGTGTTTTTTGATGATGTTGCGTATGCATGTGGCTTGCCATGTTTTTTTGGGCTGAATACATATGTATTCCCCACACTGAACCTTTTTGTTTTACATGTCCCCAACAGAGCCACACACTGATGGAGGAAATCCAGGAGCTGGAGGAGGATGGAACCTTCCTTGGAGCTTATGAAGATCTCCCCCTGGGCCAGAATCTGTAACTGTCCCAAAATGTTTCTCCAACAAATCCTCAGCAGCAGAGGGAAGCAGAGGGGTCCTAGAGCAACATCATCTGCACGCCCCCCAACCCGGGAAATTATGAGGGGTACTCAGCAACGTCACCCAGTTTCCCAGGGGAGGGGCGTGCAGGTGATGGAGTCAGCATGGCACCATGAGAGGCGGCTATTTCGGCGCCAAAATCAACAAAACCACGAAAATATTATTGGGCAATTAGATAACCTCAATAATACCTTAAGGGCCATGCTGACTGAATTTAGGACCCATAACAGCCACATGGCAACTTGACCACAGAATTCAGGTCCAGCATGGCTGAATTGCAAAGTAACCAAAGAAACATTTTGGAACAGTTGCAGATTCTGAATGCCACACAGGCCCAGGTTAGGGCCCACCCCCAAGGGCCACAACCTGGGTTCTATGGGCATCCCCCATATTAATGTGTATTTGGCCTGAATCTGTTCTACATCTTTGCTCGACATCCCCACTGTATTGACTTGTCTGGGGAGCCGTACCAATCTAGCATTTTGATCTGCCTTTGCTAGTATGTTTTGGATTTGCCCCCATATAGCTCATTAAAGTCCTGAGGTAGCCCACTAGCCAATGCCAGAGGACAAGCCTCACTGAAGTGGCCACTAAAGCTGTTGCGCTGCAGCCTTGGCCATAATTACATTTGTGGTGGCTCCTCCTGTTTGTAGGCATGATTGGGTGGCATTCTGGCCTGGCAAACTAAGACCTTGGACCCTGGCTGTGATTTTACTGTACTTGAATTGGGACTGGGTGTTCTTGTTTGGGTGGGCCACTGAGTAACAGGTGTAGATGTGGCATAGGTATGTCTGCTTTCAACCTGTGCCTGTGGCAAATGTGGGCAAGCAGGAGAGGGCGTGTTTGTGTGCATATTTTTAAAATGGAACATGTTTTGACATTAATTTCATGTCCATGTCTTCCCCCTAAGTATGTGAGTGACCATCACCTACAATTCTGTTTTTAACAATTGAACCTTAAAAAATAAAAAAAAAACGTGTTTCTGACCAAGTTAATGTCTGTCGGTTTTTGGTTAATAAATATGAGTTTAAGTAGCCACAAAAACAAACACAAACAAATATTTCAAAATGATGCAAGAAACATTGTTGTTGATTTGGGTAATTAATTCATTATTGTTTGGGTCATAATGAAACATAAAACAAACAACAAATGTAACAAAGCAATCACAACAAACAATGTCCAAAGAAACAAAAAAAGAGAAAACAATTAAGCAAAATGTGCTGCTATTAAATTAGCACGGACGGCTTGGCCTGACGCACTGTGCTGCCCAACATAGGCATCCTCTGGCTCATCGCCAGGTGGAGAGGGTGGAAAATCCACATACCGGGGGACCCGCTGCAAGATAGCAAAATTATGCAGCGCAGCACAGGCCATAATGATATCTATGACCTTTTTGGGGTCATACTGAAGGGATCTCCCGGTGTGGTCCAAACATCTAAATCGGGTCTTCAATAGTCCAAAGGCCCTCTCCACCACTGCCCTGGTTTTGCGGTGCGCCCTATTACAGGCCTCTTGTGCGGCATTCTGTGGGCGTAGTACAGGCATCAACAGCCACGGGAGGAGTGGATATCCAGAATCTCCTGGAAAAATTAAAGGTAAACAAATATAAACATTAATGCATACATTTCAGGCCAAAAATCCAACAAATACCTGATTAAGAAGCTAGGTGACATTGTCCCAAAAACATGACCATACATATTGCACAGGCCAAAGTGACAAAGAAACATATCTGATAGATGGTGGCCCAAATTAGGCCCTTATTTATGAAGGAATAGCGACAGGTAGCGACTGGTGAGCGGCCGGTAATGACGGGCTCCGCCACGAGAACGCCGGCTCCCCACCACAATCACACATTTATCAAGCCAATCCTGCTTAGCGACTGAGATAGCGCCATATAGCGACTCATTCATCATTATTCCAGCCTAAGCCCACAGCGCCAGCGTCCGACCTTGAACAGAAACAAGTATGACCTCTCGCTACCTGACGCTCTCCAATGCATTTCAATGGAACAATCTTTAAATATTAATAATTAATATTTTTGGCTGTCTTTGTAAGTGGCTGCTTGGAAGTGGTGAGTTAAAGCAGGATCTCCTGTGGTAAGCTTTGGGAAACTGAGCTCATTTGGTAAGTAAAATATAGTAAACTGTGTTTGTTTTATTTTTGTGAATCAGTGTGTTTAATGCTAGCACAAATTTAAACCAAAGAAAAAAAAAAACGTTTTTTTTCTCTTTCCTGGATTCCTGCTGAGGCCTAATTGAGGCCTAATTGAAGCAGGTGTGTTATAAGGCACCAGACAGCTCTTGTAGCTTGCTCTTTTGGCTGTCTCTGTAAGTGGCTGCTTGGAAGTGGTGAGCTAATTGAAGCAGGTGTGTTATAAGGCACCAGACAGCTCTTGTAGCTTGCTCTTTTGGCTGTCTCTGTAAGTGGCTGCTTGGAAGTGGTGAGTTAAAGCAGGATCTCCTGTGGTAAGCTTTGGGAAACTGAGCTCATTTGGTAAGTAAAATATAGTAAACTGTGTTTGTTTTATTTTTGTGAATCAGTGTGTTAATGCTAGCACAAATTTAAACCAAAGAAAAAAAAAAGTTTTTTTTCTCTTTCCTGGATTCCTGCTGAGGCCTAATTGAGGCCTAATTGAAGCAGGTGTGTTATAAGACCACACAGAGCTCTTGTAGCTTGCTCTTTTGGCTGACTCTGTAAGTGGCTGCTTGGAAGTGGTGAGTTAAAGCAGGATCTCCTGTGGTAAGCTTTGGGAAACTGAGCTCATTTGGTAAGTAAAATATAGTAAACTGTGTTTGTTTTATTTTTGTGAATCAGTGTGTTAATGCTAGCACAAATTTAAACCAAAGAAAAAAAAAAGTTTTTTTTCTCTTTCCTGGATTCCTGCTGAGGCCTAATTGAGGCCTAATTGAAGCAGGTGTGTTATAAGACCACACAGAGCTCTTGTAGCTTGCTCTTTTGGCTGACTCTGTAAGTGGCTGCTTGGAAGTGGTGAGTTAAAGCAGGATCTCCTGTGGTAAGCTTTGGGAAACTGAGCTCATTTGGTAAGTAAAATATAGTAAACTGTGTTTGTTTTATTTTTGTGAATCAGTGTGTTAATGCTAGCACAAATTTAAACCAAAGAAAAAAAAAAGTTTTTTTTCTCTTTCCTGGATTCCTGCTGAGGCCTAATTGAGGCCTAATTGAAGCAGGTGTGTTATAAGACCACACAGAGCTCTTGTAGCTTGCTCTTTTGGCTGACTCTGTAAGTGGCTGCTTGGAAGTGGTGAGTTAAAGCAGGATCTCCTGTGTTAAGCTTTGGGAAACTGAGCTCATTTGGTAAGTAAAATATAGTAAACTGTGTTTGTTTTATTTTTGTGAATCAGTGTGTTAATGCTAGCACAAATTTAAACCAAAGAAAAAAAAAAGTTTTTTTTCTCTTTCCTGGATTCCTGCTGAGGCCTAATTGAGGCCTAATTGAAGCAGGTGTGTTATAAGACCACACAGAGCTCTTGTAGCTTGCTCTTTTGGCTGACTCTGTAAGTGGCTGCTTGGAAGTGGTGAGTTAAAGCAGGATCTCCTGTGGTAAGCTTTGGGAAACTGAGCTCATTTGGTAAGTAAAATATAGTAAACTGTGTTTGTTTTATTTTTGTGAATCAGTGTGTTAATGCTAGCACAAATTTAAACCAAAGAAAAAAAAAGTTTTTTTTCTCTTTCCTGGATTCCTGCTGAGGCCTAATTGAGGCCTAATTGAAGCAGGTGTGTTATAAGACCACACAGAGCTCTTGTAGCTTGCTCTTTTGGCTGACTCTGTAAGTGGCTGCTTGGAAGTGGTGAGTTAAAGCAGGATCTCCTGTGGTAAGCTTTGGGAAACTGAGCTCATTTGGTAAGTAAAATATAGTAAACTGTGTTTGTTTTATTTTTGTGAATCAGTGTGTTAATGCTAGCACAAATTTAAACCAAAGAAAAAAAAAAGAGCTCTTGTAGCTTGCTCTTTTGGCTGACTCTGTAAGTGGCTGCTTGGAAGTGGTGAGTTAAAGCAGGAGTTAAAAGCAGAAGTTACAAGCAGAAGTGCTGAAGCTGTAAGTATCTGCCTTTGATGTCATATTGTTATTTTAAGTGTTGTAAATTCTACACTTGGTGTTCCCACAAATTCATACAATGGGTCCCATGCCTAACAATGCTGTTCAGTGTACATCTTGTGTTATGTATGCACTTCTTGATCAATCGGTCGATGGTGAATATATATGCCCCGGATGCCTGCGAATCTCTGATTTGGAAGCCGTGATTCACGATCTAAATAAGCGATTGGCAACACTGAGAGAAATTGTTATCATGCAAAAGAGTCTGGATCTCACTGATCTGGCACTACATGGCTCAGGGGAGGGTGGTAGTATGGGGGGAGAGGAAAAGCAGGAAAATGAGGCAGCTAGCTGGATAACAGTTAGAAGGCGGGGTAGGGGTAAAAGTTACAGGGAGGCTAGCCCTGAACAGGCACCTCCAAACAAGTTTGCCCGGTTGGCAGATGAGGAGGATGTTAGCTCAGGAATGGCAGAGCTGCAGCAAGACACATCTGTCGGCTCCAGTAAGGAAGGGAGGGGAAATGGGAGAACAGGGCAGGCAAGACAGGTGCTGGTAGTGGGTGACTCTATTATTAGGGGAACATACAGGGCAATCTGTCACAAAGACCGGGATTGCCGAACAGTGTGTTGCCTTCCTGGGGCAAGAGTACGGCATGTAGCGGAGCGGGCTGACAGATTGTTGGGAGGGGCTGGCGTGAACCCAGCGGTCATGGTGCATATTGGCACTAATGACATAGGAAGAAGTAGGTGGAAGGTCCTAAAAAATGATTTCAGGGACTTAGGCCGTAAGCTTAAGGCAAGGACCTCAACTGTAGTATTCTCAGAAATACTACCAGTACCAAGAGCCACACCAGAGAGGCAGCGGGAGATTAGAGATGTAAAAAGGTGGCTCAGAAATTGGAGTAAAAAGGAGGGGTTTGGGTTCTTAGAGAACTGGGCCGACTTCACAGTGGGCTACAGGTTCTTTGGCAGGGATGGGTTGCACCTCAATGGGGAGGGTGCATCTGTTCTGGGGGAGAGGATGGCTAAAAGGTTAGAGGAGTGTTTAAACTGAGCACTGGGGGGGGGGAGGGTAAAAGCAGTTACAAAGGGGAAGTTAGGAAAGAAAGTGACAGTGGGTGTAGACATGAAACTGGGGGTGGAGAGGGGGGAGGGGTTAGCACATCTAGCAGGAATAAGGGCAATATACAAAATTATCAAAATTGCCATAAGCATTTGAAATGCATGCTTACAAATGCTAGAAGCTTGACTAATAAAATGGATGAACTAGAACTGATAATAACAGAAGAACAATATGATATAGTGGGGGTAACAGAGACCTGGCTGGATGAAAGCTATGACTGGGCAGTACATTTACAGGGATACTGTGTGTTTAGGAGGGACCGTAACAAACGCAAAGGGGGTGGAGTCTGCTTAATTGTAAAATCCTCTCTACAGCCTGCTCTGCGGGAGGATATATGTGAGGGGAATGACCATGTGGAGTCGGTATGGGTAGAAATACATGGAGGGAGAAACAAAAATAAAATACTGATGGGGGTTTGCTATAAACCTCCAGATATATCAGAATCCATAGAAAATATGATGCTAAGGCAAATAGATATAGCCGCTAAAATAAATGAGGTAGTGATTATGGGGGACTTTAACTACCCAGATATAGACTGGGATGCTGAAACGTGTTTCGCAGAAAAGTAATAGTTTTTTATCTAAAACAAAAGATGGCTACCTTTCCCAACAAGTACAAGCTCCAACAAGGGGGAAAGCCATATTGGACCTAATACTAACCAATGTACCAGACAAAGTAATAAAGGTACAGGTTGGGGGACACCTTGGAAGCAGTGATCATAATATCATTAATTTCCAATTAGCAGTCACTAGGGTGCCTTATCAAGGAGTCACAAAAACGCGGACTTCAAAAAGGCAAAGTTTGACCAACTTAGAGATGCCCTACACTGCATTGGCTGGGAAAATGTCCTTAAGAACAAAAGCATGGACGCTAAATGGGATACTTTCAAAGGAATACTTAATTTTCAGTGTGACAGATATATACCTTACAGGAATAAAACTATTAGACACACATGTAAACCGATGTGGCTAAATAAAAAGGTTAAGGGGCAATAAACAACAAAAAAAAGGCATTTAAACGTTTAAAGCAGGAAGGGACAGCGGAAGCGTTAAAAAACTATAAAGAAGAAAATAAACAATGTAAACAACAGATAAGGGCAGCTAAGCTGGAGACAGAAAGACTGGTCGCGAAAGAGAGTAAAACTAACCCCAAATTATTCTTTAGCTACATAAACCGTAAAAGGTACAAACCTGAGGGTGTGGGCCCCCTGAAAAGCAAGGATGGGACCCCTATAGAGGGAAATGAGGAGAAAGCTAATTTGCTTAACAACTTCTTTGCTTCTATATTCACAAAATAATTTGACATGCCCAGTGAAATGCAGGGGAATAAACAAAACCCTCCATTAAATGTCACTGGTCTAACCAAGGAAGAAGTCCGGCACCGTCTCAAGCAGATGAAAATCGATAAATCACCGGGACCAGATGACATACATCCTCGTGTTTTAAGGGAGTTATGTACAGTAATAGACAAGCCGTTATTTCTAATATTTGTGGATTCCATAACTACAGGGTTTGTTCCGATGGATTGGCGCTTGGCAAATGTGGTGCCAATATTCAAAAAGGGATCTAGGGGGGAACCTGGGAACTACAGACCGGTAAGCTTAACATCTGTGGTGGGCAAGCTGTTTGAAGGTTTCTTAAAGTGGACCAACACCCACCGGTGATCGGCCCGGGAATCTATAAGATTCCCGGGCCGATCACCTCCCTCCCCGCGGGACATCCGAGATCGGGATGTCCCGCGGGGTGAAACCCCCCCAAACTCCCTACCTTATCTTCGGCCGCCGCCGCCTCCCTCGCGCCCCTCTAGACGTGCGCGTGCATTCACAGACGGCCGGCGCGGACACGCGCGCGTCAAGAGGGACGCGCGGGAGGCGGCGGCGGAGGAGCCGCTTGTCCGCGGCTTGTCCGTCGGCGCGGGGAGAGGTGAGTTCGGGGGGGTTTCACACAGCGGGGCACCCCCATCGGGGGGTGCCCCACCGAAGTGGACCAAGACCCAGGATAGTCAAAATCCTGGGTGTTGGTCCACTTTAAGGGATACTATCCTGGAGCACCTTGGAGAAAATGACCTTATTACTCCATATCAGCATGGATTTATGAGGAATCGCTCCTGCCAGACAAACCTGATCAGCTTTTATGAGGAGGTAAGTTCAAGATTGGATCAGGGGGAGTCATTGGATATCATATATCTTGACTTTTCTAATGCATTTGATACTGTGCCACATAAAAGGCTGGTACAAAAGATGAGAATGCTTGGACTGGGGGAAAACGTGTGCAGATGGGTGGGAAATTGGCTTAGTGATCGGAAGCAGAGGGTGGTTATCAATGGTACACACTCAGATTGGGTCACTGTTACTAGTGGAGTACCACAAGGGTCAGTTCTGGGACCAATTCTCTTCAATATATATATATAAATGACATTGGGTATGGATTAAACAGTAAAGTCTCAATCTTTGCAGATGATACTAAGCTGAGTAAAGTAATTAAAACAAAGGAGGACAACAGGCAACTACAAACAGATTTAGATAAATTGGAAGCATGGGCAGTTAAATGGCAAATGAAGTTTAACACAGATAAATGTAAGGTTATGCACATGGGAAGGAGAAATCTGTGTCATGATTACACACTAAATAAAGAAACACTTGGTAAAACAACAATGGAAAAGGACCTAGGGGTTTTAGTTGACAATAAGCTCAACTGTAGTAATCAATGCCAGGCAGCTGCTGCCAAGGCAAACAGGATCATGGGGTGCATCAGGAGGGGCATGGGTGCTCATGACCAGAGCATCATTTTACCCCTGTACAAGTCACTGGTCAGACCCCATATGGAATACTGTGTACAGTTCTGGGCACCTGTGCTTAAAAAGGACATATCAGAACTGGAGCGCGTTCAAAGAAGGGCAACAAAGTTAATAAAAAGAGTGCGGGGGCTAGAGTACCCGGAAAGATTGTCCAAGTTAGGCTTATGTAGTCTAGAAAAAAAGACGATTGAGGGGTGATCTAATAACTATGTATAAATATATTCGGGGTCAATACAAGGATCTGTCCCACAATCTATTTATACCCCGGAGTGTAACCATAACCCGGGGGCATCCACTAAGGTTAGAGGAAAGGTGCTTTCTCCACCGACATAGGAGGGGATTCTTCTCTGTAAGAGCAGTGAGACTATGGAACTCGCTGCCAGAGGAGGTAGTAATGAGGGGTACATTAAAAATGTTCAAAAGTGGCCTTGATGCCTTCCTGGCATGTAATAACATTTCCGGCTATGGCTACTAGACCACTGAAAGGAGTTAAACAGGCTGAACTGGATGGACTAAAGTCTTTATTCAGCCTTACATACTATGTTACTATGTTATTAATTTTTTTTTTTTTTTAAATGTGAAAAATTCTGTGACCACTTCTGCCATTTTAGATAATTTTTTTAAGGGAACAAAAAAAATTGTACAGAATTGATATTACAGGTCTGATATTAATGTATTCATATTACTAAATTATTTAAAAAACTTGTTTTTTTTGGTTTCCAAAAATATGGTTGTTTGGGGGTTAAAAAACTACTTTTAACCCATCGCCGCCAGCGCTCTGGGGTTTAAACATGCATTTTACAGCGCGAGAATTTTTTGAGCGTGATTTTTTAATGAATATGGTGGGAGCCGGTCGCTAGGGCCAGTCGCTATCATGTGCTCCCATACAGCGCGGAACCTGTCAAATAGTGACTCCTCACCCAATATTCAACATTACGGCAAACCAACTGAGTCGCTATCAACTACCGAACAACGGCCAAGCACAGCGACTACTAGCGGGCCCTCTGAAAATGCCGCTACAGTCGCTCAACTGTCGCTACCTGCCGCTATTAATGAATCGGCCTCCCCGAGAAATAATATTGCGGATGCTGGGCAATCAGGCAGACTGTTAACAGCTATTGTTTCCTGTCTGTGCTGCTCAACAATGTTGAATGGGTTAACTTTACATTACCCATTTTCTGTTTTGTCTGAGTCCAAAACAGGTCTAAGCTGGCCCCTGCACTTTATCCCGCTCACCTCTACTCAGTAAGTGTAATGCATGTAAGCAAAGATGGCGCAGACCCTCTGATAAAGTCAATAACAGATTGACAGAAAAGTGTGGGGAAGACTGTTTAATAATTTGGCTCTAATTACACTTTGGAGTTTAAACAATGCAGGACAAACAATTTGCCAGCCTTTGTTGTTCTGATAATGTAATGGGTCCAGTCGTGTTTCACATGTTCCCAAGGTGATGAAAAAGCCATATTTTAAGAAAGGTGAATGAAACCAAAATCCAAGCCATACATAGAAAATCTAATGATGTAATTGGACTCAACTTACCAAGGAGCCATGCACCCGCAAATTCCCCAGACTCAAACCGACGGAATAATCCTGATCTTCTAAGGATGTAGGCATCATTTAAGGGGCAGTTGTGGCCTAGAGGTAAGGGGACTTGTGACTGGAGGGTTGCAGGTTCAAATCCCGGTCCTGGGACATGACTGAAGTGCTCTTGAGCAAGGCACCTAACCCCCCAACTGCTCCCCGGGCGCCGTAATTAGGGCAGCCCACCACTCCGGGCACATGTACACTCACTGCACGGATGGGTTAAATGCGGAGGACGAATTCCTATGTGTGCGCAAGCATACAATGGCCATCTATGCATTAAAAAAATAAAAAAAAATTCATGGGATGAGCCAGGGTAGCGAGGACGCTAAGAAACCGCATGTCCTGGGCCACCACTGCTTGCACATTCAGTGGGAAAAAAAGGGAAAAAAATTACATCAGTAACGCTTGGGAAATAAGTCAAACGCTCACTTATAACACCATAAGTCAAACGTGTTTATAATTCCTTTCCTGTGAAGTATTTGCCAGTGACATCCTATGGGTGCTCAGAAACATTTTAGTCAGATCGGTGTCTGAAATCTGTATTCCTAGTGCTCTTTCCCACTTGCTTATGAACCTAGGTGGCGCGGAATGAAGTGATGTGTGCAGGAGGGCATAGAGGGATGATATCACCCTGGATGGGGGGGTTATGGTGACAAAGGATTCTAGTTTTGTAGAGGGGCCACAGGATATTTCTAGGAGCTTGTTAGTAATGATAAAGTTGTGTAGCTGCCTGTGTGAGAGCCACGGGACACGTCCATTTCCTGCTCTCTCTCTTAAGTCTGATAACGTGGGGATCCTTCCTGACTCTAAAACGTGTCCTAACGTGGTGTTGTTGGAAGCTTCCCAAATGAGGACCCTCTCGGCACCAAGGCTGGGCTCGAAGGCAGGGTTGTCAAAGAGTGGTGTGAGGGGACCCGGCCTGCGGACAAGCGTATGCTTATCCTGTAGGGGCTCCCATATTTCCAGGAAGTACCTAATACGGAAAAGTGTAGACTCCCTATGTGGTTTACAGAGGGGGGGCCCATGCTAACAAGGTGGGATTAAATGGGGAAAGAAATTTCTCAAGCTGTACCCAGAGTTTGTCCCCCCCCCATGCATCCAGTGTACTATCCGCTGTAAGATTGCAGTCGTGTGATAGACTTTTAAATCCGGGAGATCTACTCCTCCTTCGCTTTTATTCCTAGAAAGTGTAGAGAGTCGTATCCTGGGTTTGGTGACCCCCAAATAAATTTAGAAAAGGCTGACCTCAGCTTGCAGAAAAATCTGTTAGGGAATTTTATCGGGACCGTCTGGAATATATATAAGAGTTTTGGGAGGATGTCCATTTTCAGGAAATTAATCCTCCCAAACCATGAGATTGGCCTTTTAGCATAAGAGTCAAGTTCCGCTAACGTTTTGGTAAGAAGCAGGGCGTAATTTAGATTGGCTAGATTGGCTGGAATCTGCACACCTAAGTACTTTATGGCCTGCGTTCTCCATTAAAACTACTCTTCTGATTTAGAGTAGTTAATTTTAAAGTTACTCACTCGGCCAAATCGCTGGAATTTCTTTAGAACAGAGGGGAAAAAGATGTGCGCTGATGATAGATGCAGCAAAAGGGTCATCCGCGAACAAGGAGGCATTATATTGATGGTTAGCTATCTGTATCCCTTTAATGTCTGGATTGTCCCGGATGGCTATAGCTAAATGCTCCATAGTGAGGACGTATAGGAGAGGAGACAACAGGCACCCGTCTCGTGCCATTACCTATAGGGAAGGGGGTAGACAAAAGTCCGTTTGCTCTGACTCTAGCAGTGGGGAAGGTTTACAGAGCAAGGATCTTGGAGAGGAGGCCAGGGCCAACACCAACCTGCCGAAGAGATACCTCCATGAATGTTCAATTCACTCGGTCAAATGCTTTCTCTGCATCGCATGAGAGCAGGCACACAGGCTCCTGCGAAGAGAGAGCGTGTGCTATTAGATCGAGCTCCCTAGCCTCCCTCCCTGGGACGAATCCCAGCTGATCCAGGTGTATCAGCACTGGGAGCAGTGGCTGCAGTCTTAAGGAAATAATCTTTGCGTAGAGTTTAAGGTCTACGTTAATTAGGGATATTGGTCTGTAGCTTCCACATAAGGAAGTGTCCTTACCCGGCTTAGTAACGACCGATATCGTTACTTCTAGTGACTGGGGAGGGGGCAGTGCTTGCCTATGGCATTAAAGGTTTTCGTCAGGAATGGGATCAGACTGGGCCCAAAGCGAGAAGGGTGCCTCAAGGAGGTCCGCCTTCTCTACGGGTATGGTTGGAAGGGGGGTGCTCTCTATATAGGCAGCTATCTCCTCAGAGGTTGCTCGCGTAGGTGGGGCTGGGTTATGTGAGCTGTCTATATTGTATAGGGAAGAGTAAAACTCTCTGAAGGTGTCTACTATATCAGTCGGTGTCTGCGCTAGGGTGCCATCGCCCCTTTGGATTGCCAGTATATAGGCTGCTTTTGGTCTAGGGTGAAGGGTCTTAGCAAGCATCCAGACGCATTTGTTATCTGACTCGTAGAATAGGGCTTTGCCCCTGTCCCTGTAACGCAGATATGGCTGGTTATATAGCTTTTGGAGCTTTTCCCTGGCATTTTGTAGTTCGAGCAGCTTGACATTGGTTGGCCTCCCTTTATGCTCCTTCTCAAGGGCTAGAATCCGATTTTGGGTCTGAGTGATAAGTGAAGCTCACTCCTGTTTAATCCCAGTACCGTGTTTAATAAGCTCCCCTCTGATAACGCACTTCAGCGCCTCCCATTGGTAAGGCAACGGGGTAGGGTCCTCCTTATGGGCCTCGAGAAAGTGCTCAATAGTTTTTTCTATCGCGGAAGAGCAGACTGCGTCGCGAAGCAAGTCATCATTCAGCCTCCATGTCCACTCTGGGGGGGGGTAAGCCCTGGCAGACAAAACGTGATAAAGATAGGAGTGTGGTCTGACCACAATATTGGTCGCATCCACGCTTTGGCGTTCCAGTCTAAGGCATGGTGGCTGAGTAACAGGTAGTCAATTCTACTATAAGAATTGGCGGCATGGGAGTAGAATGAGTAATCTCTCTTGGTGCCGTTCAGCACCCTCCATGCATCTATCAGTTGGAGGTTCCCCAGGGATTTTTTAAGTCGATTCATCTTGCTCAGCGACACAGCCGCCCTTCTGGAGGAGGTGTCGATAGCGGGGTCAAAAAGGATATTGAAGTCACCACCAGTGATGATAATCCCCTCTGCAAAGATGACTCTCCCTACTGGGTCTGTCGGGCCAAACCAGAGGATCAAATACGGGCACCAGCAAAGACAGGGACTCCTCCCAACCCCTCGCTCGTCGCTGTAATAACCTCACACTAATAACTTGCCGATAACCGGGAAAATGCATTAAAACATAAACAACTGTGAAGACATTAGCACCCACTAGGGCTCATCCACTCCATCTAGAACCATCTGCTCGGAAGCCTGTCAGCTAATTCCAGCCAGGGCGGATCAGACCGAAGCCCCCGGCCACAGCGAGCGGCCAGGCCCTTTGAGCCATCAGCGCAAGCACCCAGGTCAGGCCCAAAACGCGCCCACGTGCCTCCCCTCCCATACAGTTGAGGGGGGAGCCCGTAACCAGCCCACGCAGCATGCCGCAGGGAGCCCCTCCATGCCCGGTCTTAACCGCAGGCCACGGATCAGTTCATCTGCGAGCACCAGGGCCCATCCAGGAGACAGGCACAGGGAGCCACCGTCAAACCCCCCCGAGCACCCCCACAGCCCCAGCCCCCCCAACCCGGATGGCCAGTACCGGCCAACCACCTTCCAGAAAGCCGCCCGATCTGTTCATTCAGCCAAGTGCCGCAGAAACCGCCCCAGCCAGGGGAACCCACGGGACAGCCACAAGTGCAGAACCCAGGCATGGTGGGGACCCAGCATACCGGATGGCATCAGCAATGCGTGGATCCGGGCAAGGGATTCCTCCGGCCTGGCGCCAGGCCCCCGGCCGCACACTGAAGGAGCCAGTGCCATAAACCAAATTACGTACATTCACAAATACCTAAAAGAATGGGCGCTCAACCAGGAGCAGACCGACCACGACCTACACCTGCGCCTGGCGGCCCGGTCCCCCGGGCCAATAGAGAAAGTTGAGGCCTACATCCAGGCCGCCCGGCCCCTCCAACGCCAGGGACAGCCCACATCAGCAGGCGACAGGTATCCACCCCGGGTCAAACACCGTAGGACTAGTGCGGGACTCGAAGGTCACTCAGTCCGCGGTCAGTCCAACGGCGGGCGGGGATGTGCACACTTCGCATCACCATAGGCATGGGGCGGGCTCAAGTCTTCTAGTTCAGTTGGTTGCGACGTTTACCCCTTCGGTTATCAGTCCTGCACGGGTGGCCATCTCTGCGCCCCAGGCGCCAAGGTCCGGCTCTATGGGGATAGCCGGAAGGTCGAGAAAGCCAAACAGATCCAGGAGCTGGGCGGGGGAGCGAAGCACAAAGGGTCGGCCCTGTTTCGTGGCCACCAAGTGGAATGGGTGCGCCCACCTATTAGGTGGCTCCCACCTCTTTGATTTTTGCCAAAAGGGGTTTAGGCGACCGTCTCATCTGAAGGGTCCGTCTAGCTAGATCAGGTAGCAGTGAAATTGAGGCGCCCCGATAGTTGGAGGGCCCTCGTTCCCACGCCTTCCTTAAAATCTCCTCCTTAATCTTGTAGTAATGGATGCGGCAGACTGTCTTGAGGCCTAGTTGGATCCATCGGTCGGGGGCCCCGGTGCTCTGTGGATCCTGTTGATCTTAATATGCTCATCTCGGCAACGGCCCAGGAGCTCGTTGAAGATAGTAGTGGCAATTACTTCTAGGTTGCTGTTTCCAGTGTCTCTGGGAGGCCTCGAATCCGGACATTATTTCTCCTTCCTCTGTTTTCCATGTCATCGAGGTGGAGCAGCGCTTTGGCTGTATGTTGCGATGTGGTGGTCTGTGCCTGCTGCAGGGCTGCGTTGGCTCTTTCCAGGGCTTCTAAGCCCTGGTTTGTAGTTGTCTGACCCTGTTCCAGGGTCTGAACCCTATCAGCGACTTCATTCACGGATTTTGTCACTTCCTCCAGTTCCCTTCTGAATTAAGTCTCCATCCTGTTGGTGTAATTTTCGATGTCTTTTCTAGAAGGTAGGAATCTCAAAAGGACCTCCAGGTTGCATTGGGTAGAGGGAACATTCTCAAAGTGCGCACCGTCGGGAGGCGTTTTTGATTCGGATCTGCTCAAGATTGTGGGGGAATCTCACGCCCCAATAGCTCCGGACGAGCTGGTTCACCAGACTCAGAAAGCAATGAGGGGGCTTCTTTCCTTTTAGCCCTGTGGGGGGTGTCCTCCCCAAGCCCAGTGCCCTGGCAATCCGTGGGCGGGGGGGCTGATTCTCGTCTCAACAGCGGAGGACCACAGACGTCTAGGAAATCTGCATCATTAGGTGACTCTTCCATCACGCTGGGGCTCTTGCCACCTCTATCACAAGCCTCCTCCCATTCTTCAGGCCTTTGGTGCTGGCGGCCAACCTCCGCTGCCTGCCCCTGCTGCTGAGCCGTGTCCAAGGCCAGGAAGGGGGGGCGAGACCCCAACCCCCCCGTCATGAAGCATCGGGATCCTGTCCTGTCCTGTCTTCTGTGACAGGCGCACAAGCCGGTCTCAACCCGGGTGGTGTCATGGGGCAGCTTGTGCTGGCTCCACCGTCAGCTGGGGGCCGGTCTTCACCCTCTTGGGGCTCAGGAGGGAGCATCGGCATCACCTACCCTTCTATGCTCGGGGCCGGCGGCATACCTGATCGAGCGCGCCGCTCTGCTTCCTCCTTCTCGGGCAGCACTGTCCCCGCCACCTCCACTACTCACACTGCCCGCTGTCTCCGGGCAGCTTCACATCACGCCACCCCGTCATCAGCTATTTCTTGTTCGGCAGCCGTCCTCGGTGAGTCCCGCTGATCCGGATCCTGTCAGTCAGTCCGCTTTGCGCCTTCCTTTCCTCGTGCTCAGGGTCTGGCGCCATGTTGAGACCCTCTCCCCGCGAGCCCGGGTTGTCGCCAGGGGTGGAGTAGTGGGAAATCTTCGGTGCCCTAGCACCTCCGGTCGTTGCCCTGCTCTTTGTCCCCCTCGACATGGGTCAAATCAGTGTCAGGGGATGGGTATAGCGTTTGATATGGATGTTTTAGGCACAGAGCTCCCTGGGATCCGTCCTCAAGCGGCCATAGCCTAACCACGCCCCCAGTATGTGATGCTTTTGAGTCAAGATGGCGGCGCCCGTATCCTAGCCCAGGGGGGGAAAGAATAATAAGTAAGTGACTAAAATCTTAAAATATATTAATTTTAGATGCTGGGGAATAGTTTAAGAGTTTTGGCTTTTCATTAAATCATGCTGAAGGTCTGGTTTAAGTTGCCTGCTCCTTGTGCTGTCTCTAAATGCCTCTGTTTATTGAATGATGCTGCCATTCATGGAAAAAAACAATCTTCATTTTTATTCATGAGACAGATGGAGCAAAACAATGGAGTAGCTGTGTGCGCTGTCTCACAGCCAGCCTGCTTGGCCATGTAGACCTCCTCCTCAGTATGGGCTAACGCGCATTTTGTCACATGAAATCCTCAGAGCCAATGAAGGCTCCCTACTCTCCCTCTGTTTATTTCAACCCTTCTCAGCATGGAGGCATGGGAGGAGGGGAGCTGCTTTCTGTCATCCTTGGTGTTCGTTCTCATTGAATCTATTGAATACTCCTAGAGATGAGCGAACTTTTGAAAAATTCGATTCGACTGATTCGCCGAATTTTCCGACAAAAATCGCTTCGACCCGAATTTATTCGCGACGAATCGCTATTAAAAACGGCTATTTCTGAGCCTCCTAGAGCCTCAATAGGGTTGTAAACCATTTTGCCTTGCGGTAACACGCATAGGATGCGTGCTGGGTTAGTTAAATAATACTGTAAATAAATATCACATGCAGATCAGAGGCATCGCTAATAGAATCGCAGAGCGGCAACAATTGCAGAGAATTGAAGTGGCATCACTATGAGGGGCAGGAGCCCAAACATTGCTTTAAAGAGACACTGGAGTTGGCAGCAGCAGGAGCCCAAAAATTGGATGAATCACACCCTGGAGTTGCAAGCAGCAGCAGGAGCCCAAACATTGGCTGAAAGAGACACTGGAGCAGCAGCAGCAGGAGCCCAAAAATTGACTGACACACCCTGGAGTTTCAAGCAGCAGCAGCAGCAGGAGCCCAAACATAGCTTGAAAGAGACACTGGAGTTGGCTGCAGGAGCCCAAAGATTGGATGAATCACACCCTGCAGTTGCAAGCAGCAGCAGCAGGAGCCCAAATATTACTTTAAAGAGACACTGGATTTGGCAGCAGGAGCCCAAAATTGGATGAATCACACCCTGGAGTTGGCAGCAGCAGCAGCAGCAGGAGCCCAAACATTACTTTAAAGAGACACTGGGGTTGGCTTCAGGAGCCCAAAAATTGGATGAATCACACCCTGGAGTTGGCAGCAGCAGCAGCAGGAGCCCAAACATTACTTTAAAGAGACACTGTAGTTGGCTTCAGGAGCCCAAAAATTGGATGATTCACACCCTGGAGTTGGCAGCAGCAGCAGCAGGAGCCCAAACATTACTTTAAAGAGACACTGGGGTTGGCTTCAGGAGCCCAAAAATTGGATGAATCACACCCTGGAGTTGGCAGCAGCAGCAGCAGCAGGAGCCCAAACATTACTTTAAGGAGACACTGGAATTGGCTTCAGGAGCCCAAAAATTGGATGATTAACACCCTGGAGTTGGCAGCAGCAGCAGCAGGAGCCCAAACATTACTTTAAAGAGACACTGGAGTTGGCAGCAAGAGCCCAAAGATTGGATGAATCACACCCTGGAGTTGGCAGCAGCAGCAGCAGGAGCCCAAACATTACTTTAAAGAGACACTGGGGTTGGCTTCAGGAGCCCAAAAATTGGATGAATCACACCCTGGAGTTGGCAGCAGCAGCAGGAGCCCAAAGATTACTTTAAAGAGACACTGGGGTTGGCTTCAGGAGCCCAAAAATTGGATGAATCACACCCTGGAGTTGGCAGCAGCAGGAGCCCAAACATTAATTTAAAGAGACACTGGGGTTGGCTTCAGGAGCCCAAAAATTGGATGAATCACACCCTGGAGTTGGCAGCAGCAGCAGCAGCAGGAGCCCAAACATTACTTTAAAGAGACACTGGGGTTGGCTTCAGGAGCCCAAAAATTGGATGAATCACACCCTGGAGTTGGCAGCAGCAGGAGCCCAAATATTACTTTAAAGAGACACTGGAGTTGGCTTCAGGATCCCAAAAATTGGATGATTAACACCCTGGCGTTGGCAGCAGCAGGAGCCCAAATATTACTTTAAAGAGACACTGGAGTTGGCAGCAGGAGCCCAAAGATTGGATGAATCACACCCTGGAGTTGGCGGCAGCAGCAGCAGCAGGAGCCCAAGCATTACTTTAAAGAGACACTGGGGTTGGCTTCAGGAGCCCAAAAATTGGATGAATCACACCCTGGAGTTGGCAGCAGCAGCAGGAGCCCAAACATTACTTTAAAGAGACACTGGGGTTGGCTTCAGGAGCCCAAAAATTGGATGAATCACACCCTGGAGTTGGCAGCAGCTGCAGCAGCAGGAGCCCAAACATTACTTTAAAGAGACACTGGGGTTGGCTTCAGGAGCCCAAAAATTGGATGAATCACACCCTGGAGTTGGCAGCAGCAGCAGCAGCAGGAGCCCAAACATTACTTTAAAGAGACACTGGGGTTGGCTTCAGGAGCCCAAAAATTGGATGAATCACACCCTGGAGTTGGCAGCAGCAGCAGGAGCCCAAATATTACTTTAAAGAGACACTGGAGTTGGCTTCAGGAGCCCAAAAATTGGATGATTCACAGCCTGGAGTTGGCAGCAGCAGCAGCAGCAGGAGCCCAAACATTACTTTAAAGAGACACTGGGGTTGGCTTCAGGAGCCCAAAAATTGGATGAATCACACCCTGGAGTTGGCAGCAGCAGCAGAAGCCCAAACATTACTTTAAAGAGACACTGGGGTTGGCTTCAGGAGCCCAAAAATTGGATGAATCACACCCTGGAGTTGGCAGCAGCAGGAGCCCAAACATTACTTTAAAGAGACACTGGGGTTGGCTTCAGGAGCCCAAAAATTGGATGAATCACACCCTGGAGTTGGCAGCAGCAGCAGGAGCCCAAACATTACTTTAAAGAGACACTGGGGTTGGCTTCAGGAGCCCAAAAATTGGATGAATCACACCCTGGAGTTGGCAGCAGCAGGAGCCCAAATATTACTTTAAAGAGACACTGGAGTTGGCTTCAGGAGCCCAAAAATTGGATGATTAACACCCTGGCGTTGGCAGCAGCAGGAGCCCAAATATTACTTTAAAGAGACACTGGAGTTGGCAGCAGGAGCCCAAAGATTGGATGAATCACACCCTGGAGTTGGCGGCAGCAGCAGCAGCAGGAGCCCAAGCATTACTTTAAAGAGACACTGGGGTTGGCTTCAGGAGCCCAAAAATTGGATGAATCACACCCTGGAGTTGGCAGCAGCAGCAGGAGCCCAACCATTACTTTAAAGAGACACTGGGGTTGGCTTCAGGAGCCCAAAAATTGGATGAATCACACCCTGGAGTTGGCAGCAGCTGCAGCAGCAGGAGCCCAAACATTACTTTAAAGAGACACTGGGGTTGGCTTCAGGAGCCCAAAAATTGGATGAATCACACCCTGGAGTTGGCAGCAGCAGCAGCAGCAGCAGGAGCCCAAACATTACTTTAAAGAGACACTGGGGTTGGCTTCAGGAGCCCAAAAATTGGATGAATCACACCCTGGAGTTGGCAGCAGATGCAGGAGCCCAAATATTACTTTAAAGAGACACTGGAGTTGGCTTCAGGAGCCCAAAAATTGGATGATTCACAGCCTGGAGTTGGCAGCAGCAGCAGCAGCAGGAGCCCAAACATTACTTTAAAGAGACACTGGGGTTGGCTTCAGGAGCCCAAAAATTGGATGAATCACACCCTGGAGTTGGCAGCAGCAGCAGAAGCCCAAACATTACTTTAAAGAGACACTGGGGTTGGCTTCAGGAGCCCAAAAATTGGATGAATCACACCCTGGAGTTGGCAACAGCAGGAGCCAAAACATTACTTTAAAGAGACACTGGGGTTGGCTTCAGGAGCCCAAAAATTGGATGAATCACACCCTGGAGTTGGCAGCAGCAGCAGCAGGAGCCCAAGTATTACTTTAAAGAGACACTGGGGTTGGCTTCAGGAGCCCAAAAATTGGATGATTCACACCCTGGAGTTGGCAGCAGCAGCAGCAGCAGGAGCCCAAACATTACTTTAAAGAGACACTGGGGTTGGCTTCAGGAGCCCAAAAATTGGATGAATCACACCCTGGAGTTGGCAGCAGCAGCAGGAGCCCAAACATTACTTTAAAGAGACACTGGGGTTGGCTTCAGGAGCCCAAAAATTGGACTAATCACACCCTGGAGTTGGCAGCAGCAGGAGCCAAAACATTACTTTAAAGAGACACTGGGGTTGGCTTCAGGAGCCCAAAAATTGGATGAATCACACCCTGGAGTTGGCAGCAGCAGGAGCCCAAACATTACTTTAAAGAGACACTGGGGTTGGCTTCAGGAGCCCAAAAATTGGATGAATCACACCCTGTGGAGAGTCATGTGGAGAAAAAGTAGCTTAGTTAGTAATATCTACATAAAATTATGAATAAACAAATGCAAAAGTATTGCCAAAGTGAAGTTTTGTTTGAGGGTGTGTTTCCACCTTTTAATTAAATCAGAAACAACAAGGTATCATTGCCTCTGACTAATTAGCCCTCAAAAATTCTTGGAATTTTTAATCTGGATGTCTGATCCGTCTTATCCGAAGAAAATAATAAAAAGTAAGAGCAACGTAAAGGATTTTTTTATCAATACTTACTTGTGGTCCGATGTGGAGGAATGTCTGTAACTGGAGACATGTTTTGCACGATCCATCTTTCTTTAGTGTTGGTCTGGCCCCGTCATCAATCTACTGGAATACATCAGGCATTGTTGGGAGGAAAGCTTGGCTGATCCATGCGCCATTAATTTCCATGCAGGGCAGTCTCTGGAAATAACAAAAGTATTTAACCCTATCTGCTAAAAGCATTTCTCATACTTGGATTATTGTTACTTTTTGTTCATCTTAAAATACATTACGCCACACTGGCATCCCAAGGCACATGCTATTTAACCCTATCTGTTAAACAAAAGGATTTCTCATACTTAGATTATAATTAATACTTTTTGCTCAGCTTAAAATACATTAGGCCACACTGGCATCCCAAGGCACATGCTATTTAACCCTATCTGTTAAACAAAAGGATTTCTCATACTTGGATTATAGTTAAAACTTTTTGCTCATCTTAAAATACATTACGCCACACTGGCATCCCAAGGCACATGCTATTTAACCCTATCTGCTAAAAGCATTTCTCATACTTGGATTATTGTTACTTTTTGTTCAGCTTAAAATACATTACGCCACACTGGCATCCCAAGGCACTTGCTATTTAACCCTATCTGTTAAACAAAAGCATTTCTCATACTTGGATTATTGTTACTTTTTGTTCAGCTTAAAATACATTAGGCCACACTGGCATCCCAAGGCACATGTAATTTAACCCTATCTGTTAAACAAAAGGAGTTCTCATACTTGGATTATAGTTAATACTTTTTGCTCAGCTTAAAATACATTACGCCGCAATGGCATCCCAAGGCACATGCTATTTAACCCTATCTGTTAAACAAAAGGATTTCTCATACTTGGATTATTGTTACTTTTTGTTCAGCTTAAAATACATTACGCCACACTGGCATCCCAAGGCACATGCTATTTAACCCTATCTGTTAAACAAAAGGATTTCTCATACTTGGATTATAGTTAATACTTTTTGCTCAGCTTAAAATACATTACGCCACACTGGCATCCCAAGGCACATGCTATTTAACCCTATCTGCTAAAAGCATTTCTCATACTTGGATTATTGTTACTTTTTGTTCAGCTTAAAATACATTAGGCCACACTGACATCCCAAGGCACATGCTATTTAACCCTATCTGTTAAACAAAAGGATTTCTCATACTTGGATTATAGTTAATACTTTTTGCTCAGCTTAAAATACATTACGCCACACTGGCATCCCAAGGCACATGCTATTTAACCCTATCTGTTAAACAAAAGGATTTCTCATACTTGGATTATTGTTACTTTTTGTTCATCTTAAAATACATTAGGCCACACTGGCATCCCAAGGCACATGCTATTTAACCCTATCTGTTAAACAAAAGGAGTTCTCATACTTGGATTATAGTTAATACTTTTTGCTCAGCTTAAAATACATTACGCCACAATGGCATCCCAAGGCACATGCTATTTAACCCTATCTGTTAAACAAAAGGATTTCTCATACTTGGATTATTGTTACTTTTTGTTCAGCTTAAAATACATTAGGCCACACTGGCATCCCAAGGCACATGCTATTTAACCCTATCTGTTAAACAAAAGGATTTCTCATACTTGGATTATTGTTACTTTTTCTTCAGCTTAAAATACATTACGCCACACTGGCATCCCAAGGCACATGCTATTTAACCCTATCTGTTAAACAGAAGGATTTCTCATACTTGGATTATTGTTACGTTTTTTTCAGCTTAAAATACATTAGGCCACACTGGCATCCCAGGGCACATGCTATTTAACCCTATCTGTTAAACAAAAGGATTTCTCATACTTGGATTATAGTTAATACTTTTTGCTCAGCTTAAAATACATTACGCCACAATGGCATCCCAAGGCACATGCTATTTAACCCTATCTGTTAAACAAAAGGATTTCTCATACTTGGATTATTGTTACTTTTTGTTCAGCTTAAAATACATTAGGCCACACTGGCATCCCAAGGCACATGCTATTTAACCCTATCTGTTAAACAAAAGGATTTCTCATACTTGGATTATAGTTAATACTTTTTGCTCAGCTTAAAATACATTACGCCACACTGGCATCCCAAGGCACATGCTATTTAACCCTATCTGTTAAGCAAAAGGATCTCTCATATTCGGATTATTGTTACTTTTTGTTCAGCTTAAAATACATTAGGCCACACTGGCATCCCAAGGCACATGCTAATTAACCCTATCTGCTAAAAGCATTTCTCATACTTGGATTATTGTTACTTTTTGTTCAGCTTAAAATACATTATGCCACACTGGCATCCCAAGGCACATGCTATTTAACCCTATCTGCTAAAAGCATTTCTCATACTTGGATTATTGTTACTTTTTGTTCATCTTAAAATACATTACGCCACACTGGCATCCCAAGGCACATGCTATTTAACCCTATCTGTTAAACAAAAGGATTTCTCATACTTGGATTATAGTTAAAACATTTTGCTCATCTTAAAATACATTACGCCACACTGGCGTCCCAAGGCACATGCTATTTAACCCTATCTGCTAAAAGCATTTCTCATACTTGGATTATAGTTAATACTTTTTGCTCAGCTTAAAATACATTACGCCACACTGGCATCCCAAGGCACATGCTATTTAACCCTATCTGCTAAAAGCATTTCTCATACTTGGATTATTGTTACTTTTTGTTCAGCGTAAAATACTTTAGGCCACACTGGCATCCCAAGGCACATGCTATTTAACCCTATCTGTTAAACAAAAGGATTTCTCATACTTGGATTATAGTTAATACTTTTTGCTCAGCTTAAAATACATTACGCCACACTGGCATCCCAAGGCACATGCTATTTAACCCTATCTGTTAAACAAAAGGATTTCTCATACTTGGATTATTGTTACTTTTTGTTCAGCTTAAAATACATTAGGCCACACTGGCATCCCAAGGCACATGCTATTTAATCCTATCTGTTAAACAAAAGCATTTCTCATACTTGGATTATTGTTACTTTTTGTTCAGCTTAAAATACATTAGGCCACACTGGCATCCCAAGGCACATGCTATTTAACCCTATCTGTTAAACAAAAGGATTTCTCATACTTGGATTATAGTTAATACTTTTTGCTCAGCTTAAAATACATTACGCCACACTGGCATCCCAAGGCACATGCTATTTAACCCTAGCTGCTAAAAGCATTCCTCATACTTGGATTATTGTTACTTTTTGTTCAGCTTAAAATACATTACGCCACACTGGCATCCCAAGGCACTTGCTATTTAACCCTATCTGCTAAAAGCATTTCTCATACTTGGATTATTGTTACTTTTTGTTCAGCTTAAAATACATTACGCCACACTGGCATCCCAAGGCACATGCTATTTAACCCTATCTGTTAAACAGAAGGATTTCTCATACTTGGATTATTGTTACTTTTTGTTCAGCTTAAAATACATTAGGCCACACTGGCATCCCAGGGCACATGCTATTTAACCCTATCTGTTAAACAAAAGGAGTTCTCATACTTGGAATATAGTTAATACTTTTTGCTCAGCTTAAAATACATTACGCCACAATGGCATCCCAAGGCACATGCTATTTAACCCTATCTGTTAAACAAAAGGATTTCTCATACTTGGATTATTGTTACTTTTTGTTCAGCTTAAAATACATTAGGCCACACTGGCATCCCAAGGCACATGCTATTTAACCCTATCTGTTAAACAAAAGGATTTCTCATACTTGGATTATAGTTAAAACTTTTTGCTCAGCTTAAAATACATTACGCCACACTGGCATCCCAAGGCACATGCTATTTAACCCTATCTGTTAAGCAAAAGGATCTCTCATATTCGGATTATTGTTACTTTTTGTTCAGCTTAAAATACATTAGGCCACACTGGCATCCCAAGGCACATGCTATTTAACCCTATCTGTTAAGCAAAAGGATCTCTCATATTCGGATTATTGTTACTTTTTGTTCAGCTTAAAATACATTAGGCCACACTGGCATCCCAAGGCACATGCTATTTAACCCTATCTGTTAAACAAAAGGATTTCTCATACTTAGATTATAATTAATACTTTTTGCTCAGCTTAAAATACATTAGGCCACACTGGCATCCCAAGGCACATGCTATTTAACCCTATCTGTTAAACAAAAGGATTTCTCATACTTGGATTATAGTTAAAACATTTTGCTCATCTTAAAATACATTACGCCACACTGGCGTCCCAAGGCACATGCTATTTAACCCTATCTGCTAAAAGCATTTCTCATACTTGGATTATAGTTAATACTTTTTGCTCAGCTTAAAATACATTACGCCACACTGGCATCCCAAGGCACATGCTATTTAACCCTATCTGCTAAAAGCATTTCTCATACTTGGATTATTGTTACTTTTTGTTCAGTGTAAAATACTTTAGGCCACACTGGCATCCCAAGGCACATGCTATTTAACCCTATCTGTTAAACAAAAGGATTTCTCATACTTGGATTATAGTTAATACTTTTTGCTCAGCTTAAAATACATTACGCCACACTGGCATCCCAAGGCACATGCTATTTAACCCTAGCTGCTATAAGCATTCCTCATACTTGGATTATTGTTACTTTTTGTTCAGCTTAAAATACATTACGCCACACTGGCATCCCAAGGCACATGCTATTTAACCCTATCTGCTAAAAGCATTTCTCATACTTGGATTATTGTTACTTTTTGTTCAGCTTAAAATACATTACGCCACACTGGCATCCCAAGGCACATGCTATTTAACCCTATCTGTTAAACAGAAGGATTTCTCATACTTGGATTATTGTTACTTTTTGTTCAGCTTAAAATACATTAGGCCACACTGGCATCCCAGGGCACATGCTATTTAACCCTATCTGTTAAACAAAAGGAGTTCTCATACTTGGAATATAGTTAATACTTTTTGCTCAGCTTAAAATACATTACGCCACAATGGCATCCCAAGGCACATGCTATTTAACCCTATCTGTTAAACAAAAGGATTTCTCATACTTGGATTATTGTTACTTTTTGTTCAGCTTAAAATACATTAGGCCACACTGGCATCCCAAGGCACAAGCTATTTAACCCTATCTGTTAAACAAAAGGATTTCTCATACTTGGATTATAGTTAAAACTTTTTGCTCAGCTTAAAATACATTACGCCACACTGGCATCCCAAGGCACATGCTATTTAACCCTATCTGTTGAACAAAAGGATTTCTCATACTTGGATTATAGTTAATACTTTTTGCTCAGCTTAAAATACATTACGCCACATTGGCATCCCAAGGCACATGCTATTTAACCCTATATGTTAAGCAAAAGGATCTCTCATATTCGGATTATTGTTACTTTTTGTTCAGCTTAAAATACATTAGGCCACACTGGCATCCCAAGGCACATGCTATTTAACCCTATCTGCTAAAAGCATTTCTCATACTTGGATTATTGTTACTTTTTGTTCAGCTTAAAATACATTATGCCACACTGGCATCCCAAGGCACATGCTATTTAACCCTATCTGCTAAAAGCATTTCTCATACTTGGATTATTGTTACTTTTTGTTCATCTTAAAATACATTACGCCACACTGGCATCCCAAGGCACATGCTATTTAACCCTATCTGTTAAACAAAAGGATTTCTCATACTTGGATTATAGTTAAAACTTTTTGCTCATCTTAAAATACATTACGCCACACTGGCGTCCCAAGGCACATGCTATTTAACCCTATCTGCTAAAAGCATTTCTCATACTTGGATTATTGTTACTTTTTGTTCAGCTTAAAATACATTACGCCACACTGGCATCCCAAGGCACAAGCTATTTAACCCTATCTGTTAAACAAAAGCATTTCTCATACTTGGATTATTGTTACTTTTTGCTCAGCTTAAAATACATTTTGCCACACTGGCATCCCAAGGCACATGCTATTTAACCCTATCTGTTAAACAAAAGGATTTCTCATACTTGGATTATTGTTACTTTTTGTTCAGCTTAAAATACATTAGGCCACACTGGCATCCCAAGGCACATGCTATTTAACCCTATCTGTTAAACAAAAGCATTTCTCATACTTGGATTATTGTTACTTTTTGTTCAGCTTAAAATACATTAGGCCACACTGGCATCCCAAGGCACATGCTATTTAACCCTATCTGTTAAACAAAAGGATTTCTCATACTTGGATTATAGTTAATACTTTTTGCTCAGCTTAAAATACATTACGCCACACTGGCATCCCAAGGCACATGCTATTTAACCCTATCTGTTAAACAAAAGGATTTCTCATACTTGGATTATAGTTAATACTTTTTGCTCAGCTTAAAATACATTACGCCACACTGGCATCCCAAGGCACATGCTATTTAACCCTATCTGCTAAAAGCATTCCTCATACTTGGATTATTGTTACTTTTTGTTCATCTTAAAATACATTACGCCACACTGGCATCCCAAGGCACATGCTATTTAACCCTATCTGCTAAAAGCATTTCTCATACTTGGATTATTGTTACTTTTTGTTCAGCTTAAAATACATTACGCCACACTGGCATCCCAAGGCACATGCTATTTAACCCTATCTGTTAAACAAAAGGATTTCTCATACTTGGATTATTGTTACTTTTTGTTCAGCTTAAAATACATTAGGCCACACTGGCATCCCAGGGCACATGCTATTTAACCCTATCTGTTAAACAAAAGGAGTTCTCATACTTGGAATATAGTTAATACTTTTTGCTCAGCTTAAAATACATTACGCCACAATGGCATCCCAAGGCACATGCTATTTAACCCTATCTGTTAAACAAAAGGATTTCTCATACTTGGATTATTGTTACTTTTTGTTCAGCTTAAAATACATTAGGCCACACTGGCATCCCAAGGCACATGCTATTTAACCCTATCTGTTAAACAA